>CM034148.1:466849945-466989945 GCA_019776745.2 Taxus chinensis
TGCATATGTGCGTGTACGTGTGTGTGTGCGTGTTCGCGCGCGTGTGTGTGTGTGTGTGTGGGTGTGTGTGCTTGTGCATGTGTGTGGGTGTGGGCGATGGCGTGGATGTGCATGTGTGCTTTTGTGTGTGTGTGTGCTTCCTTATGTGTGTGTTTGTGTGTGTGCGTGGGTGTGTGCATGTCCGTGTGTGCGTGTGTGCGTGTGGGTGTGTGTGTGTGCATGGGTGTGCATGCATATGTGCATGTGCGTGTGTGCTTTTGTGTGCACTTGTGTCCTTATGTGTGTGTGTGTGCTTTTGTGTGCTTGTGTGTGTCCTTATGTGCGTGTGTGTGTGCGTGTTTATTTGCATGTGTGTCCTTATGTGCGTGTTGCATGTGCATGCTGCATGTGTCCGTGTGTGTCCTGCATGTGTGTACGTGTGAGTGGGCTGTGTGTGTGGGTGCGTGTGTGTGCGTATGGGTGCGTGTGTGTGTGGCTATGCATGCATAATTTCCTGTGCGTGTGCATGTGTGTGTGTGTGCTTTTGTTTGCACGTGTGTACTTATGTGTGTGTAGGTGCGTGTGTTTGCGTGTGGGTGCATGTGTGTGTGGGTATGTGTGAGTGCGTGTGGGTGCGTGTGTGTGTATGTGTGCATGCATATGTGCGTGTGCATGTGTGTGTGTTTTTATGTGTGCATGTGTCCTTATGCGCATGTGTGTGTGTGCTTGCGTGTGCGTCTGTGTGTACTTATGTGTGTGTACATGTGAATGCGTGTGTGTGCATGTGCGTGTGCGTGTGCGTGTGCGTGTGGGAGCGTGCGTGTGCGTGTGCGTGTGTGTGTGCATGTGTGTGTGTGGGCATCGGCTTGGGCATGCGCGTGTACGTTTGTGTGCGTATGCATCTGTGTGTGTGTGTTTGAGTCCGTGCGCATGCGCATGTGCGTGGAAGTTTGTGTGTGCGTGTGCATTTTCATTTACGTGGGTGCATGTGGGTGTGGGTGTGCATGCATATGTGCGTGTGTGTTTCTGGGTGCATATGTGTGTGTGGCTTTGCATGCATATGTGCGTGTGTATGTGAGTTTGTGTGTGCATGTGCGTGTGTGTGTGTTCATGTGTGTGTGCGTGTGCGTTTGGCGTTTTATGTTCGTGAGTGAACGTACATGTGCAAATGGGAGGCGGTGTGCGTGGGTTTGTTGTTTTGGGTGGTGAAGGGTGTGGGTGGGGGTGGGGGGGGTGGGCGTCCTGTTTGAATGGGTGGGGGGGGGTTCGTGCGCTTGTGCGTGTATGTGGTGCGTGTGCGTGTGCTTTTGTGTGGCGCGGTGGTGGTGGGTGGTCTCGTGGGCGCAGTGTAAGAATGGAGGAATAGACTAAGTGAGGGGTGGTGTGTAGTTAGACACAAAAATGGGGCGTGGGTGGTAGAGTGTGGGTGCGGCGTGTGTGTATAAACAAGAGAGGTGGGGCGTTGGGTGGGGGGGGGGGGGGGCATGTATCTTGGAAGCATTGTCTTGTGCATCGTTTAATGGGTGGGGTCGTGTTCCATGGGGGTGGTGGTGCGGCGGAAAACACTGGGGGGGGGGTGTGGGGTTGTATGTAGGGTGGTTGGTGTGAAAGGTCAATGTGTGTGCACCGTTCACATGTGTGTGTGCATGTTCTTTCGTGTGTACAGTGTTGTACAAAAGGTGCGGGGTGGGGTGTTGTAGCTGGTTTGTGTGTGCCTGCTGGGAGGGAACTCCTTTGAAATGATGGTCAAGTATGACAAAACAGGTGTGGGGGTGGTAGGGGGGGGGCGGGTGGGTGTGGCGTGGGGGTGTTTGTGCGTGTGCGTGTGTGTGATGTGCCTGTGAATGTGCGTGTGCATTGGTGTGTGCCTGTGCATGTGAGTGTGTGTGTCTGTGCGTGTGCAGTTGGGTGCATGTGTGTGTGTGTGTGTGCCTATGCGTGTGTGTGTGCAGTGGGGCGGGTTGTGGCGTCGGGGGTAAGGTTGCGGTGTGTGGAGGTTGCAGGGGTCTAGGAATGCGTGTGCAATGTGCGGGTTCGTGTTGAGTTGTTTGGCACGTGTGTGTCGTTGTGGTGTGTGTGTGTGTGTGTGGTGGTGACTGTGTGCAAGGGTGGGTTTGTTTTTTGGTGTGTGCCGTTTGTGTTTTAACGAGGTGTGTGCGTGTGGTGTGTGTGCGTGTGATGTGCGTGTGGGTTGCGCGTGTGCGGTGTGCTCTATGCTTTTTTTTTTGTGGTGGGCGTTGTCCTTATGTGAGAATTTAGTGGTTTTTGTGTGTGTGTTGTGTTTTATGTATTGTGTGTGTATAATATTTGTGTTGTGTGTGCAATGCATATGTGCGTATGCATGTGGGTGCGTTGCGTGTGGGTGCGTGTGTGTGTGGGTATGTGTGAGTGTGTGTGTGCATGTGTGTGTGGGTGTGCATGCATATGTGCGTGTGCGTGTGTGTGTGTGCGCTTTTATTTGTGCGTGTTGGATCCTTATGTTCATTTGTGTTTGTCTTTTGTGGTGCGCATGTGTACTTATGTTTGTGTAGGGGTATTTCGTGTGAGTGCGGTTGGTTAGTAATGTGTGGGTGTAGATCTTAGTGGGTGTTGGTATGGTGTGGGGGGCTGTGTGTGGGGGGGTAGTCAGCTTGGGTGTGCGCGTGTAGGGCTGGTGTTGTGTGCGGGTGCAGTTGCGGCGTCGTGTGGTGTGCCTGTTGTGATTCCTCGTCAACGACCATTTGAGACCAAGAAACAAACTAGGGAAAATTATGGAATATTTTTTTTATATAGGAAGAGCCTACAACCAATGGCAAGAGGGGGAGCGGTCAGGGTGCCTAGTGGGTGTGTGGTAAACTACTGAGGGGGTAGGGGGGGTGGTTTCCAGACAAATGCTGATTTACCAAACACAAGATTTCTACTTTTTATCTTATGAAGTGTGTGTTACGGGGAGGGAGTGGGGTGTGTGGGGAGTTTTGACAGGGGGGTTAACAAATTTTTACTAAGGTTCAGGGAGACATTTATATCGCCAGGCCCTAGCTAACGGTGGAGGCGGAAGCGTGCGGTATCGGAGGGGATCGCGGCGGGTTGAGAGCGGTTGTCCGAACGGGGGGTATGTGGGATGGGGGGGGGGTTTCGGGTTACACTTAGAGTTATTGCAAAACTTCCTAAAAGACTAGCTCACTGATAAGAATTTCCTGCAGCGCTTGTCCAACCAATATAAGAAGCTCCGGCCTAACGGGTGGGGCGGGGGGGCGGGGGGGGTGCGGCTGGGGGGGGGGTGGTGGGTGGTAAACTTAGTTTATGGCGGGCGGAGTTTAATGGAAAATTTCCCCTTGGAGGTCCATTAGGGTTTAGGGAGAAATTGGGAAAAATTTCCCAAATGCCCACATTCATCACGTGACATTTGGTGTGGTAGAAGCGGTCAAGGGAAAAAAAAGTGATTTTTTTTTCCAAAACCAAATTCTCAATTTCAAAAGAACATTTTCCTCATGTTCCTCCTCCCGGCTGGGGTGGGGGCGGGGGGTCCCATTGCCCCTCTTCGCTTTGTGATTGTCTAGGCCGGTGGAAAGAAAAAGTTGAATTTTTCCAAAAGTGTACACAGTTAATTTTTTCTTTCAAATCCATGGGCCCCCTCCACCTGCCACAGGGGTGAGGGGGGGGGTGGGGGTGGGGGTCACCGTGATTGGTTGGGGGTCCGTCGGAAATTTTAGGAATTTTTTTTCCAAAGTTCAAAATTTAAATTTGTGGGGGGGGTTCTAAGTCGAATTATTCGTTTTGGGGGTGTTTTGGTGGGTGGCCATTTTTGAATTAAAACTTCAAATAGCCATGACTTTGATAGTAAGCTCCATTTTTTTTGGAAAACTTGGACTTTCCGGAATCTCTCGGATCCTCTTTTTTGCACAAAAAACATCAATTTTAGGAAGGGTGGGGGGGGGGGGTAATAATACGGGGGTGTTAGTGATGTTGCAGTGGTGGGTGGGGTGGTGATAAAGTCGTGCTGTCGGGGGTGTAGGGTTTATAATTTTTAAAACCTGGGAATTTTCAACTTATTATATTTGGATTCAATTTTGATATTTCCTCTTCTGAGCATGTCAATTGAACATGAAGAACTGGTCTAGGGTGAGTTTCGAATTGGTTTGCAAGGTTCAAATTGGTGTTTCCTTTGCCCATTTTCAGTTTTCATATTTTGACTAGTAACGGACTTATATGCAAGCAGTGCAACAAGCATTAGACTAGATGACTTTAAGTCAAGATATGGGCATTAAGCCATGGTTTCATTGTTGAGTTTTCAAGAGGTTCCTTTAAATCTTACTAACCTAAATTCATCATTGTTTCCATTTCGCAATTTAAGTCATAAAACTAACTTACATTGTTACTTATTTTTAAAGCAGAGCAGTAACACAGAGAGTGGGTGGAAATCGTGAGGGGGAAGGTAGATGTGCGTTCTGTGCGGGGGCTTCACTTTTACGTTTACTGTGCGGGTGTGGCCTTCAAACGGTGTGGAAAAACATTATCAGTTTTTGTTCCTCAGACATCTAATTGATTTCAACACACCCTTACAGCAAGTTGGCTGCGTCTGTATGCAAAGTGAATTTCATTTGCAATTCTAAAACTCAGAGAAAATCTTCAATTATCCCAATTTATGATGCTTTCCTTTATACGGGATTCTCTTGGCCAACCCAGAATGCTGTGGATGCTGAAGAGACACTCATTAAAGGTCTATCAACGGGGTACAATGCATGAGAGGAACCAACAACCATGCAGACCGGTACGGACAGACAATGTTTCTGTATTCTCTTTCAAACAGAGTCTCATTCTTCTGGTGATTTTCAAAATAGAATAATAGTAATATTCTTGTCATTTCCAATGAGATTCCATCGGGTTCATTTCTAATGTAATAGCATCTTTTCATTACAACCAGGTAAGTCCATAATAGCTACAATCTTTTATTGTGAAATTCTAGTAACGGACATCTTTACCCTGAACGCCTTTCCAATTTGTTTATATTTCCAACTTTTCAAAATAACAAGTGTAAAACCCTTCACATTTTCTTTTTCCAAGGTAAACAGAGAATTGATTCTTCTCTACATTCCTCAAAAATGCAACTACAATCCTTCACATTACAATATATAACTATAAACACTCATCACTGGAAGTGGGAAGGGTTTACATTAAAAATTCTCCAAAGAAATACTGGTCAAACGGTGATTATTTTTTTTCTCCAAACAACAGCATATTCTATTCTTCATTCTTGTAACCCTAATCAGAATCAACAAGGAGGGAAGGCAACACTCTCCACCCACCAGGATACCCATGGTGTGTGATAGACGTCATCTTTCCCAATTGCCCCTCAGCCCAACCATATTGAAATGGAGCCTGATAAACAATACATGCAACATGCGTCGTTCACATATAACATACATTCACAGTTCCACAAACAAAAATATGTGTTCTCAACTACAACAACAATTCCACTCAAACAATGCGCCTTCTCCAGCAAGCAAGCAAAGCAAGATCAAGAAACTATGTAGGCTCCTTATGCCTCCCATTTTCGTAATATTTTGCATCAAGCCTAAAACCAACCACGAAAACAAATGAACCACCCGTAAACATAATCGGGCCTCGTCAACCCCTCGGCTGATATCCCTCCTTCAAATTTATCCCTTATGCCCCCAAATAGAAATGCCAGCATATCTTTCCTAGGGTTGATCACCAACACACCACACTCCTCCACAAGACAAGGGTGTGCGCGGAATTGTAATTCCCTATCCCCGTGGGCGCGGTGGGCTGTAGTAAAGGCCTCATAGTCTTCTCCCTCCACACCATGTTCTAAGCATTCTATCTAATCTATTCTAAAAACCCTAAAACCCATCCCTCTAAGAATTACCAAGGCACAAAGATGCATTCAAATTGCATTCTAAAAGAGGTGAACAACAGTGAATTTTAAAAAATGAAGGAGAGACTACGAACACTCTCCATGATGGAGACCTGCTTCCAACAACATTCTTTATTACACCAAACCCAGTCCAAATCAGCAAGGTAAATGTATGCACAATCAATCCTCTTCTTGCCAACCAAGCAGCTCCAAAATGCAAGAGAATTTGATGCCCCAAAATGAAATTTCTAACCTTCAGCAGGCCTCAAAATGAGGAGTAATTCAAATTTAAAAGGAGAAGGTGAAGAGGATATGTATTCCAGTGGGAATGCCACCCAAAAAAAAAAAACAATCATTTTTCTTCCTTCCCAAGAGTGCAATCCACATCAACAACAAATCACCATAAGACTAAATACAATTTTACCTACATGACACAATGTAGCCCATACCCCAAAAATGAATGCATTCAAATTTGTAAGATATATTACATCATACTTACGATAATCATCATGTCAACATGAATAAAATAAGTTGATTTTGACTCAAATTAATAACCAACAAGGTTGGTGGAGATTTGGAGAGGTGTGAGACAAAGTTTAAAAATTGTCCCACCAGCCTCCAAATTTGTCCTCCAAGCTCAATTCGAATTTCAAAGAGAGATGGAGTGTTTGACCTCTCCAAATCTTCTTATACTCTTACAATTTCTACACAATCTATCACTATTTCACTTACACAACCCATACTTGGTAACTTACAGCGACTCGGGGGGGGTTGGGTTGTAAAATTCGGGGAGGTGTTGAGGTTCTATGACATTTATTTATTAGAAACATATTAGATACAACCATATCTTTAATTACATGTGGTTATACAAATATATAAATAATTTTATTTTCAACAAGAAATAACATTAATTTCACTGCCACATCCTATTTAATTAAATTGAAATTTTCACTTATGACTTCTCACACTCATCTTCACTTTTAATAATTAAACAACAAAACACATTACAAATAAAATACACAAACAACACAATAATTACAAAGGGCAACCCATATAAAACAACTATATGCCCCTATGGTGATAATAATGGAAATCCCCCCCCATGTGAAATCCTAACAACTAAACACACAATCAACCATTGCCAATGGTGACCATTGTTGATTTCACACTGAATTCAATAAGGTTTAGTCTCTAGTCCCCCAATATTGTTGTGATTGAGGATATAAACTGTAAAAATAGTGAAAAAGTACCAGTCTGATCTGATCCCTTAGTATAGACCCATCATCATAACATCCAAATGACATACGTAAAGTTGTTGCAAATTACGCTAAACAACGCACCAAGGATTGTAAATAGGGTTCTCAGTTGATATTCAGGACATCCCATGTGATTATTCAAACAACTATGACAAACAACCGTTCTTCCAGTGGTGGAACTTGTAACTAAGAGAGGAATCTCTAGGTGTCAGACGGCGCGGTGTCTCAAATCAACGCCTACTAACAATTAAATTCAGTATTATTTGCCCTAACTAGCATGAGGTTCAAGAAGCCGAATTTTATCACGGAGATTGCAAGGAGAGCAGGATAACAAAAAGAATGCACAAATTGACAACTACACTAATGATGGTGATGCCCAAAGGAGTGGTGAACAGTTTTGCTCATGTCGCAAAAGACACAAAACAGAAATTGCGAGCATAAACAAAATCATGCAGCAAAGGTTGAATAAATCACATTAACTACATAGGCGTTCATGACACAGTGTTAGTTCAATCCATACCCATGCCAAGCAGGACTGAAAAAGCATTCACCACAGCAGCATCAGAGCAACTGTCAATAGGTGCATTGATGATTTCATGATACAACATAAGCAAGGCTCAGAAAAAGGTGGTGTAATCAAAAGAAGATAGAAATAGCCCTGGAGACTGAAAGCCAGAACAACGGTCACCGGGTAATCAACGTGAAGCACGCCGAGGCAAAGTGTGGTCACAGCTGTGTTAAAACACATGGGCAACTAGAGAAGTGCAGAGGTACCAAAGCAATAGTAAGGACGGTGGGGGGAGTAGGGGGTAGGTTAAATCCGCGTGCAAAGGTGAAGATGAAGAAACATAGAAACTTGCTGCGGATGTAAAAAAAAAGTGTTCCCCTGTAACTAACAAGGAAATCCAATCTGAGCTATTACTTAAACAGTGGCATAAAGGGTCGAAACCGCAGGTGCGCGCACAAGAAAAACAGGGGACCATGCGCTCTTGAACCACAATGCATCTAAGAAAACAGAACAGCATGGTGTGTACGCTGTACAGAGGTCAAAAACCATGCCCACCCCCCCCCACATTTTCGACCAGCATGGAGACGAAGCACCCATTTTTCGCGTGTAACTTGGGGGGTGGCAAGCATGCATCTCTGTCCAGTAAAAAGGAGGGAGACGGAAGCATTTGTGTGATTGTATACACCTCCACTACGACCCAAATTCAAAAGCTGGACCATGGGGCACTTCTATGGTAGACATACGGCCCACCAGTCTGGCCAGGTGAAAGGTAGAATCGCGAAAATGCCGAGCTCAATAGATCAAAAGTTATGGCGATTTGAAGTGGAGGGCCAAAACAGCACAAAATCGGATGTAGCGGGCAAAAAGTGCCAAATTTTTACGCCGGGGCGGGGCGGGGGGGGGGGGGAGGGGGGGGGGGGGGGGGGTGGGGGGGGGGGGGGGGGGGTGGGGGGGGGGGGGCTAAGGGGGGGAGGGCGGAGTGTAGATATTTTAAGCCAAACGTGAAGCAATCAATGAGAACCGTCCAAAGAAATCACAAAATCCATAATATGAAATTCAATCATCGGCGCGAGTCCAGATCATACTCGAACCATCTGCTTACATTTCTATCCAATCCCAGAATCATTAGTTCGATAGAAGAGCATACTCCCCCCCAATGCGGGTATAAGACTTCATTATTCAGCAGTTATTATTAGTTTATGCCCTTATGGATACAGTATTTCAAACTTTTACCCTACACACGCTTACCGACCGTTACGTGGCAGCTCAGTCCTGATGCTGCTGGTGCACATCTAGGGAGAAAAGATTTTCATCACTGAAACAGCCATAAAGAACCACATACTGGACAAACACATGCACGTAAGCTAGATATATTTTAGGAGTCGAAAAATGGTTCCTTATCTGGAGAAAGCAGAAAGAGCTCTTATAGTCCAACCTGGTGCCAAAATAGTTCCAGAAGGTTTTTTAGTGCTATTGGAAAACACAATATTCTAGACTAAGGCCAACAAGAGAAGGTGAACGATAGTGTAATACGGCTGTTTAGCAGACACAAAATGTAGTACACTCTAGAGGATGCATCTAACTATCGTTGGATAACTCCATCGGTGGGGTGTACTTCAGTCCTAGGGTCAATACATACAGTTCATAATGACATATCGAAATATAACCCAGGTAGGATATGTTGTCTGGCACATCGAAACGCATGTCCATTGGGCCATCATGCGGTAAAAAAAAGAAAATAACACAAATCAAAGGGCACGGCCTTGGAAGAATGAAGCACGTTTCTTCACGTGCCAAATCACACACACGATCATTTAGCAACATGTGTTGCATTATACAGGTGTAAGGATGGCTAAGATCACCTGAGGAAGCAGGAGGAACTAAAGCCAAACATCGACTCAGGGTTATATAAGCAGTCCCACCCACTGTCCTGTGCCAAAAAGCAATCATATTAGTGGAAAAGCAAAAATAAACACATAACAAAACACAACAATTGCACAACGTCACTTAAGAAGCGAGAAATGGAAACCTAAGGCTAATATTTCCACAAGCGCGGAGAACTGGCTCCGTGTAGCAAGTCAATTCTTTTAGATATAGATGATCTCTGACTGGAGAAAGCGGCATCGTGCACACATCCATGAAGCCATTGAAAGGCATTGTTGTTCGTGCCCTTCGTGACCCATGTATGGGGCCAGCTCCCAATGGCATCAAATTTGATGCCTTCCCGGTTTTCTCTACTCAATCCATTTTAAAATACGAGATTCGCCAACTTTGCAAGATCTACCTTGGCCTTCCTATTAAAGGCTTCCTTGATTCAAAGCTTGATCCTTCTCCATTGCCTTGGATGCCTGATCTCTGATCTCTTGGAGCTCTATTCAACTCCTGCATACTCTCACCTCCATGGGCCCAAACTCTAAGCAACTCTAACTAGATTCATGATTCCAATGTTGGCAACTCAAGTGAATGGGCAAATTGCTCTCTTCTTTCCATAAACAAGCCTACATGGAGAGTTTAACCTGTGGATCTCTTTGGAGTTATCCTACCTATCACAGACCCATAGGCTGATTTAGTCCCTTGTAATGTCCAATCCTTTATTTTCTACATCAAGAGTCCTGCCTAATGATCCTCAAAATTCGTGTTTGTGGGTTCCAGCCTGGCCCGTTAACCGGCTCTAGGGTAGTAGTTGTGATGAATACTTTAGGTAGATCCTTCTTGACAGCCCACATCATCCCTTGGATCCAATGAATGCTAATGCATTATCTGATATATTATTGTAGCAGGTATGCCAAATCTGGTTACTAATAACCCTCATAAAGTCTAAGATGTTAGCTCCTTTGCTTCCTTGAGTGCTCTGCTTTCAGTCCACTGGTGAATAGTCTGTGGCTGCAACATCCACTTATGTCCCTTGGCTTGAATTAGTATTAAGGACTTCAATGCACTCCAAACCCATTGCATTAAATGGCTGGTCAACTGAATATATGTAATGGAAGGGCAGCAAGCCCCCTCTTTACCTGTGAAGAATGCACCAATTCATGCACCTTTTGAGCCACGCAAAGAAATCACTGAAAATCTTGGGCCAATAATAACCAGCCCTTCATGATTTTTTAGAGCTGTCCACTCTGGTGCCAAATTACCACCATCTAGTCCACCTGGACTTTTCCAACACTATGAATCTGATTGTGCTAATGCACTCTCGTAGACTTTCTTGACAAAACTCCATTAACATGGCATATGGGCAGCCGGAATCTGCAGTATCCTCCTCTCCTTTTGTTTTGTTCATTACCCTGGAGGGCATAGGCCATGTGCTTAGGATGGCATTTATCCCTTGGGTCCAGCAAGGAGTGGGGACACCATCTTTTCTTCTTGAGTGCCACTTTGGCTATGGCTGGTCTTGAACTATCAACAACTTCTTCTTCATTGATACTTCTTTTTGCTTACCCCAAATCAGCTGCTCACCCAATCCTTTTCCCTCTTACCACTCGTGACCCTTGATCTAATGTCATACTCCAAGACAGAGTTATCCAACCTGCTCTTTTCTCATTCAATCTTTTTTGAGAGAGGACGTCTTTAACCCCACACTAGATACCAGCAATTTTGGACCTTGTTGTTTGAGACTAATGCTTTGAATTTATTTAAGCTTCTGATTACTACACAGTACATGCGCTCAAGTACAAGAATACCTCCCTCATAGTCATCTAGGCTCTGGCTAAAGAAAGCAATTGGCTGCTCATCGTTGGCCTTTTCTGCTGCTGTACCAAAAATGCAGAAATAGCTATCATTACCTCTAATGCATAGAGGATGAAATCCTTGGAGAATTCCCAGGTTGATGAGGGTTGGTGCTTGGGGGGAGAGATGGCTTGCTTTGATTGTTCAAAACTCCCTTAACCTTCTATATCCCCTGAAAAGCCTGCTTTTCTTTAACATTTTGGTGATAGGTTTGACAAGGCCTGCAAAATCTGGGACCAACCTCCGAAGCAAAGTGTTATCCTCCCCCAAGAAACATTGAAGGACTTTTCTTGTTGGCTTGGAAATGGTAGTGCCTTTATGGCTTCAACCCGTCTACTGGATAAATTGCTATCCTTCTTTGGAGACAATATGGCCCAGGTCTTTCCTTCATGTGCAATGAGAGATACACTCTTAGGATTAATACACTCCAATTTCCTACACCTCGTGAAGCTTGTCCTCAATGAGAGAGTGGTCTGCTGCATTTTGGAAAAAACAGTACTATCAGCAAGGTTATTATCACTATATATTGTTAAATCAAACCTTTGAACGCCATATCCATTTCTCTTGTGGAAGGTGTACACCATTGTTGGACAACCCCAATGGGCTTTTCCGGTACCAAAAGTTCCCCATTTTGGTTTTGGAAGGAGTCTTTTCTATTACCTCTGTTCATTACTTTCTGTCCTGCCTCACCATACTCCAATTGTAGCCTGAGTAGCCATCAAGTAGTGGAAAACCCTCTCAGAGCCAGCCACAACATGCAAGATTTTCTCCATGGAAGGTGTGGTAATGGTCCTTTAGAGATGCTCATTCAAGTCTCCCTGAAGTCAACACACCATCGAGATCTCTCCACTCTTTCTTTCTGACGGGAAAAACCCGTTGGCAACCCACTAGAATGCTTTATGGATATGATTCTGACTCACTCAACTTGTTCAATTCCTTTCTCATGAGAGGTTCCATGTGTGGATTGACTTGGCTTTGTTTCTTCTTCTGCCTACAGTGCTTGTATTTGGAAATCCAACTCAAATGGTGTGCCTTGAGCTAACTTGGGATTGAAACCTTTTCAACATCCTTCGAGCTTCTAGCAAACACCTCATGGGAACTCTTGACACAGCGTATGACCTCCTCCCTTGCTTGTTCAGGTTGTCATCTTTTCCAATTTGCATTGTTTTGTTCCTCTTCCACCCAAGATGGCTATTGAATCTTCTCTCTTTGACTGAATGTGTTGCTTCTCTTTCCCTAAACTAATCATTTGGGATTGAAAATGGACTCCAAGTGTAAGTCCCTTGTAAGCTTGTTAGTTCTCACTGGCCACTTGGTTCACCATACTGCTGTTATTCCAATTTTTCCTGATTTTTAGCTGAAACTCAGCTTCTTCCTTCTTTTGCAAGAAATGGAGATTTTCTGGTCATTTTTCAACACTTGCCAACTGACAGTGGTATCAGGCAAACTGAAGGGCCCTCACAATCACGTGGATGTTTGGTCGTACCTTCTCTTGAATGCTTTCCCAATGTCAAAGGCTGGCCCCTACTACTGCAAGCCTTCAACAACCTTGGTTCTCTCGTTCCTAGAATGGATTTGATGCCACACCATCAAATCTTCACTGAGGTCCCACCCCTTGTTTCTTTAGCACTTAGTAGATCAGTTTTGGTAGCAATGCCCTATCCTTTGCAAGAGGGGGGAAAACAGCAATTTTAAAAAGTGAGAGCCTACCTCTCCATGATGGAGACTTGCTTCCAAAACAACAGTCTTTATTACACCAAAACCCAGTCCCAAATCAGCAAGGTAAATGTATGCACAATCAAATCCTCTTCTTCCACCAAGCAAGCTCCAAAATGCAAGAGAAATTTGACCCAAGAATGAAATTTCTAACCTTCAACAACCTCAAAATGAGGAGGAATTCAAATTTTAAAGGAGAAGGTGGAAGAGGATGATGTGTATTCCAAGTGGGATGCCACATCATTTTTCTTCCTTCCCCAAGAGTGCAATCCACATCAACAACAAATCACCATAAAGAAAAATAACAAATTTACTTACATACACAATGTAGCCCATACCCCAAAATGAATGCATTTCAAATTTGTAAGATAATTACAATCAATACTTACAATAAATCATGTCAAAATGTAATAAAATAAGTTGATTTTGACTCCAAATTAATAAACAAGGTTGGTGGAGGATTTTTGAGAGGTGTGAGACAAGTTTAACTTGTCCCACAAGCCTCCAAATTTGTCCTCCAAGCTCAAATTCGAATTTCAAGAGAGAGATGGAGTGTTTGACCTTCCAAAATCTTCTTATAACCTCTTACAATTTCTTACACAATCTATCACTTCACTTACACAACCCATACTTGGTAACTTACACACTCTTTTAAAATGCATTTATTTCTATGACATTTATTTATTATAAACTTTAGATACAACCATATATTTAATTACCATGTGGTTATAAAATATATAAATAAATTTTATTTTCAACAAAGACAATAACATTTAATTTCACCTTCCACATCCTATTTAATTAAATTAAATTTTAACTATATGACTCTCACATCATACTATCACTTTTAAATAATTAAAACAAAAGCACATTACAAATAAAATACACACAACAATAATTAAAAAGGGAACACATAATAAAAACACATATATGCCCCTATGGTGATAATAATGGAAATCCCCCCCATGGGAAATCCTAACAACTAAACACACAATCAAACACAATTGCCATGGTGACCTTGTTGATTTCACACTGAATTCCAATATGGTTAGTCTCTAGTCCCCCAATATTGTTGTGATTTTAACCTGTAAAATGCAAAATACCTCCTTCGGCCTTGTGGCCACATCAGAACATCCAAATGACATAAGCAACATGTTGTTGCAAATTAGCAGCACCCCTGGATGTAAATCAGGGTTCTAAGTTGATATTTCAGGCATCCAGTGTGATTGCACAACATTGAAACCTCTCTCCAAGTGTGGAACTTGTAAAATAAGAGAGGAATCTCTAGATTAGAGGCTGGTTCCTCAAACTCCTCTAATTAGATCTATTATTTGCACAACTGCAGAGGTTCAGATCCTAATTTTATCCTAGATTGCAAGGAGACAGGGATAAGAAATGCAAAAATTGAAACTAAACTAATGATGGTGATGCACCAAAGGAGTGGTGAACATTTTTGCTCATGCAAATAGACACAAATCAAAAATTGCAGCATAAAACATCATGCACAGGTTGATAAGTTGTAATCAAAGGTTTGAAATGAAACAAACAACACATGCAAAGGACTGAAAGCATTCACAGAGCCTGCATTGTGATTTTCAACATCAAAATCCTTGCATTCCAACACCAAAGAGGCAAAAAAGGCTTGTTACAATCCCTGGAAGGTCTGGTACTTCTAAAATCACTTGCTGAAGATGAAAATAGAAGCTTGCTGTGTAAAAAAAGTGTTCCCCTTTGAAAAATGAGCCAAATCTGGCTTTTTACAGTGCATGGGTCGAACCCAGGAGAGAGAAAACATGAAAAAACATGGGAGCCATTCCTCATTGACCAAAATGCATTAAAAACAGCATGGGTGACCTGACAGACCCATCCCCCAACATTTTTGACCATGCTGGAGAAGAATGCAACCCATTTCGCATTAAAATTGGTTGTTGAAACATCAGTTCTGTCCATGGGAGTATACCAGAAGCATTTTTTTATTTTCTCCCTCCAAACTAAACCAAAATTCAAAATTGACCATGGAATCTTGTAGATAATTCACCAGCTTTCCATTGATATAGAGAACGCGAAAATCCGAGCTCTAGATCAAAAGTTATGGCGATTTGAAGTTTTAGGGCAAAAACAAGCCAAAATCGGATTAGCGGGCAAAAAGTTTCAATTTTTACCCGTTCGGTCTTTGGAACATTTTTCAAATTTTCCCCACGCTCTACCACGTGGCAGCTCCTGATTGGCTGCGGGCCTTCTAGGGGAAAATTTCCCACCAAAACTCCACTAAGCCATAACTTGAAAAATACGTGGAGTTAGGAGGAAAAATTTACCTTTCTGGAAAGCTGAGAAAGATCTCTATCCAATGGTGCCATTTCCAGAAGGTTTTTAGTGCTTGGAAAACAAAATATTCTGACTAAGGCACAAGAGAAGGAAAGATGTAAAGGAGTTAGCCACAAAATGAGCAGGGGCACATTTGGGATAACAATTTTGGTGACTCAGAGGGGTCATCTACGTGCTAGATGAAAATACCAGTTGCCTGAAGCAGTCCATTGGGCATGGAGTCATCAAATTTTCTGTTGGAACCACAACTGACTTAGAATGTTGCAAGGAGGAAGATGGAATATCACCTGATGGAAGCAAGGACTGCAAAACATCTCTAGGGATAGCAAGCTGTGCCAAAGCACTTAGGGAAAGCAAAAATAACCTACAACAAAACAATGTGCACAAGCACTTGAAGGAATGGAAACCTAAGCTAATATTTACAAGGCGGAGAATTTTCCTTTAGAAGCAATGCTTTAGATAGATTCCATTGACTGGAATCTGCAGTTCTTCACCATCCAATGAAGCCAATTGAAAGGCATTGTTGTTCTTGCACTTCGTGACCATGTATGGGCCACTCCAAATGGCATCAAATTTTGAATGCCTTCCCGGTTTTTCTCTATCTGCATCCCATTTTAATACTAGATCTCCAACTTGCAAAGATCTACTCTTGGCCTTCCTATTAAAGGTCTTCTTGATCAAAGCTTGATCCTTCTCCATTGCTTGGGATGCCTGATCTCTGATCTCTTGGAGCTCTATCAACTCTGCATATCTCACCTCCATGGGCCCAAACTCTAGCAACTCTAACTACTTCATGAGTTCCAATGTTGGCAACTCAAGTGACATGGGCAAGATTGTCTCTCTTCCATAAACAAGCCTGAATGGAGAGTTACCTGTGGATCTCTTTGGAGTTATCCTATCAGCCCATAAGGCTGATTTCAGTTTGGTATGCCAAGACCTTTGATTCTCATCAAGAGTCCTCCTAATGATCCTCAAAAAGTTCTTGTTTGTAGATTCAGCCTGGCCATTACCCTGAGGGTAGTAGTTTGATGAAGTACTTAGGTAGATCCCGTTCTTGACAGCCCACTCAGTCACCTTGGATCCAATGAATGCTAATGCATTATCTGATATTATTGTAGCAGGTATGCCAAATCTGGTTACTATACCCTCATAGAAGTCTAAGATGTTAGACTCATTTGCTTCCTTGAGTGCTACTGCTTCAGTCCACTTGGTGAAGTAGTCTGTGGCTGTCAAAATCCACTTATGCCCTTGGCTTGAATTAGGATTAATGACTTCAATGAACTCCAAACCCCATTGCATGAATGGCTGGTCAACTGAAATTAGATGTAATGGAAGGGCAGCAAGCCTCTCTTTACCTGTGAAGAATGCACAATTCATGCACCTTTTGATCCACGCAAAGAAATCACTGAAAATCTTGGGCCAATAATAACCAGCCTTCATGATTTTTAGAGCTGTCACTCTTGGTGCAAAATGACCACCAGCTAGTCCACCATGGAACTCTTCCAACACCCTATGAATCTGATTTGTGCTAATGCATCTCAGTAGATCTTTCTTGAACAAAACTCCATTAACAATGGCATATGGGACAGCCTGCAATCTGAAGTATCTCCTTTGGGTTTTGTTCATCCCTGGAGGGCATAGGCCTGTGCTTAGGAATTGCATTATACCTTGGGTCCAGCAAGGAGTGGGGACAACATTATTTTCTTCTTGAGTGCCACTTGGCTCATGGCTGTCTTGAACTATCAAAACAACTTCTTCTTCATTGAATACTTCTTTTTGCTTACCCAAAATCAGCTGCTCACACAATCCTTTTCCTCTTACCAGCTTCGTGACCTTGATCTCAATGTCATACTCCAAGACATGAGTGATCCAACCTGCTCTTTTCTCATTCAAATCTTTGTTGAGGAGGAAGTCTTTAACCCCAGCACGAGAGACCAGCAATTGGACCTTGTTGTTTGAGACTAAATGCTTGAATTTATTTAAGCTTCTGATTACTACAAGTACATGCTTCTCAATAAAAGAATACCTCACCTCATAGTCATCTAGGCTCTGGCTAAAGAAAGCAATTGGCTGCTCATCGTTGTCCTTGTTCTGCTGTACCAAAATGGCAGAAATAGTATCATTACCTCTAAATGCATAGAGGATGAAATCCTTGGAGAAGTCCAGGTTGATGAGGGTTGGTGCTTGAGAGATGGCTTCTTTGATTGCTTCAAAACTCTCCTTACCTTCTACTATCCACTTGAAAGCCATGCTTTTCTTTAACATTTTGGTGATAGGTTTGACAAGGCCTGCAAAATCTGGGACAAACCTCCGAACAAAGTTTATCCTCCCCAAGAAACATTGAAGGACTTTCTTGTGGCTTGGAAATGGTAGTGCTCTTATGGCTTCAACCCTCTCTGGATAAATTGCTAATCCTTCTTTGGAGACAATATGGCCAAGGATCTTTCCTTCATGTGCAAGAAAGATACACTTCTTAGGATTCAAATACACTCCAAATTTCCTACACCTCGTGAAGACTTGTCTCAAATGAGAGAGGTGGTCTGCTGCATTTTTGGAAAAAACAGTAATATCAGCAAGGTATATTAGCACTATATTGTTAATCAAACCTTTGAACGCCATGTCCATTTCTCTTTGGAAGGTAGCACCAGTGTTGGACAACCCAAATGGCATTTTCCGGTACCCAAAAGTTCCCCATTTGGTTGTGAAGGCTGTCTTGAACTGGTCTTCTTCCTTCACCATAATCTAATTGTAGCCTGAGTAGCCATCAAGTAGTGAAAACCTCTCAGAGCCAGCCACAACATGCAAGATTTTCTCCATGGAAGGGAGTGGGTAATGGTCCTTGAGAGATGCTCTATTCAAGTCTCTGAAGTCAACACACAATCTGATCTCTCCACTCTTCTTTCTGACTGGAACCAAGTTGGCAACCCAACTAGAATGCTTGATTGGGAATATGATTCTTGACTCAATCAACTTGTTCAATTCCTTCCTCATGAGAGGTTCCATGTGTGGATTGACTGGCCTTTGTTTCTGCCTAAAGGGCTTAGTATTTGGATCCAACTCAATGGTGTGCTGAGCTAACTTGGGATTGAAACCTTTCAAATCTTCGTAGCTCTAAGCAAACACATCAGGGAACTCTTGACACAGCTGTATGAACTCATACCTTTCTTGTTCAGTTGTCATCTTTCCAATTTGCAATGGTTTGTTCTCTTCCACCAAGATGGATATTGAATCTTCTCTCTTGACTTGAATGTTTGCTTTCTCTTTCCTAAACTAATCATTGGGATTGAAAATGGACTCCAAAGTGATAAGTCCCTTGGGAAGCTTGTTAGTTCTCAACTGTACCACTTGGTCACCATACTGCTGTTCCAATTTTTCCTGATTTTTAGCTGAGAACTCAGCTTCTTCTTGCAAGAAATGGATGATTTTCTGGTCATTTTCAAACACTTGCCAACTGACATTGTTATCAGGCACTGAAGGCCTCACAATCACGTGGATGTTTGGTCGTACCTTATCTATTTGAATGCTTTCCACAATGTCAAAGGCTGCCCCTACTACTGCAAGCCTGTCAACAACTTGGTTCTCTTTCCTAGGAATGGATTTGATGCCAAAACCATCAAAATCTTCAATGAGGTCCCACACCTTGTTCTTGTAGCACTTAAGTAGATCAGTTTTGGTAGCATGCTATCCTTTGACCTGATTTACAATCAATTCACTGTCACCAAAGACTTACAAGTTCTTTATTCCTCTCTTTATTGCCCAATGCATCCCTTGCACCAAGGCTTCATATTCAGCAGTGTTATTGGAGCATGCAAACTGAAATCTAAAATCTGAATAGTACTTTACTCCTTGAGGTGAAACAAGCATGGCTTCACCTCCTGCACCTTGTCTACTCCTTGATCCATCAAAAAATAGCTACCATACCTCATTGTCATCCTTGTGGTTTGGCTTGGTGATGCTAGGAATGGGCTGATCTTCTTGATGTATGCAATAGAACCCTAGCTTATATTCTTCTACTTCTTGATAAGGATCAAAAGCATGCACCTTGTTTGCCCATTCATCAAGAGTTAGATCCAGGATGCTTCCAACCTTGGTGTCAGCTTCATCAGTGCTTGGGTGATCTTCTTGATCAAATGCCGAACAGTTGGCATTGATCTGACTTGGAGTGTAGGGCTCAATGTGGAAGTTTGCAATAGGTTCAGACCTGATTGTAGCTTTGGTTCCATATATCGTTCTGAACAGCATGTGTGACCAATCAGCAGACAAATATCCTCCAATCTTGGTTGTGAAATTCCTTAACAAGCATAGGGCAAAGAGTGGTGGAAGGTCTATAACTGATACATCTTGTGAAACAACAACATTTGGACATGCATGCAAGGTAAGACTCAAGTTTCTAATCACTCCAACTATTGTTACTGCTGTCCCATCCAACTACACTACCCCTTTGGATATGGTTTCATACTGGAGCCCTAGCTGATCAGCTATTTGTTTAGGCATCACTGAGCTACTTGCCTCGGAATCTATCATGTAATTATGCACTAACTGATTTCCAATGATTAATGAAACATAGAAAGGAGGGGGATTCAACATTTTACCTTGCTGTCCTCCATGATTCCCATTAGGCTGGGCAGCATTTGTGAGCACTTTCTCTCTCATCTAAACTTGCTGATTCAAAGTTGGCTAGTCCTTCATGGTAGCTTGTAGAAAATCTCTTTGGCATGGGATAGATAGGGATTCCCACATTGATATATTTACATTTTTCTTCTTCATCTGATCAATGATATTGAATGGTGATGGAGGATCTCTTTGTTATCCCTTGGTTGGAAAATTCACTCCTTGCATGTGGGAAGCAACAACTAGTATTTGAGTTGGTCTAGGAGTTGTTCTTGGCTGCCCTTGTGCATTTGAAATTAGATTTTTCTTGCCAACCATTTGTGGAGCCATAAAAGGTTAGAGATCGATTGGTGCTAATGGCTGCTCTTCACCCAAATTCCTTCTTTTTGACCTTGTGTTGGCTGCAACACCTTGAGAAACTACTTGATTCATGCCACAGAAATATTCTACTTGCCAGTTTACCAATGTGTTGTCATTTGGTGCTGATTGCTGTGGAATGTTTCTTGTTGTTGGTTGTTTCCTTGACTGCCCTCACCCTCCACACCAGTAGTTGTCACCATTAATGCTTGATTCAAGGCACCGTTGAAGCACATAGATTGGTTGTGAGGTTCATTGCATGGAAAACACCAATCATACTCTTGAGCAACGTTTTTTTGTGTTGGCACTAATGCCTTAGAGGCAGATATAGCATTTGGATTATAGGGCTGAAATGGTCTGTTGGCAGGAGGCCTTGCTTGATTTAGATTTGCAGCTGGATTGGGTGGTTTATGAGGTTGATATGGCTTCCTGTTAGGCTGAGCTTGAGGCTAGAAGGAAGGTCTAAAACTTTGGGCTTGTTGCCTCTTGAGAGTAACCAACTCATTACCTAAATTTTGCAATTGCTTCATAACTTCTTGAAGCTCATTTGGGGGACTTGGAGATGAAGTAGAAGCTTCATTTGAACTCTGATTTCTAGGAGTGGGAGAAGGAGCCAAATTAGGTGCTTGATTAGTGTTTGGGCTCTCTAAACTTGGAAACAATGGCATGGGAGTTATAGGGGCTCTTTTGCCAGCTTGGATCAAATAATTTTCAGCCTTAATGGAAATGCTATAAGCCATAGGGATAGTTATGCCTCCCACGGACTGAATCAACATAGAAATATCAGAATTTAGAGCTTTGAGATAGTAAAGAAAAGCACCTTCTGCTGTTGGCCTGACTACCACTTGAATTCTGTCCTAAGTCCTTTGAAATCTGAAATTAAAATCAGTCAGCTGCTCATTGGGAGCTCTTTTGATGGTTGTCAGCTGCTCCAAAAGGGACAAGTTGTCTCCCTTTTCCCCAAACTACTCATGGAGGGCTACACATAGCTGATTCCAATTCTGAATAGAACCTGAGGCAAGACTTCTAAACCATTGCAATGCTTTCCCCTTGAATGAATATTCCAACAATTTGACAGCCACTTGCATCTCATTGATTTCATGAATTGCACAGAGGTTGGCCATGTCTTTAACATGATCACCTGGAGTAGTCTGATTCTCTCCAGTGAAGCATGGAATGTTCTTCAAGGCTGCAATTAGAATTGGATGTTGTGCATTGAGGGCAAGTGGGCTGCTGCCTGTGAAATTGACATACGGATTCGGTGGTTGCACCATTCTAATTGGTCTTAGAACCCTTGTTGATTGAATGAAAGGCCTACCAGGTGGAGGAGTTGAGAGAGTTATGTTTGGTGGAGATGGAGACCTTTGGATTCTCCTCCCACTTTTCCTTACTCTTGGAGATAACTGCAGATATTCAAACAACACCTCTTCTTCTCCAGCTCTTGACCTTGTAGTGATTCTTCTCATAAGTTTTCAGGCCTGCACTGCTGAAACCAGTTGATTCTTCTCCTTGGAGTCACCAGATGTGTAATTTATAGCTCTTTTGAAGCAAGAAAATTGCAACAAATGAACATCAACTTTGCTACGATAAAAATGAGACCTCTAAGGTCCCACCGGGCGTGCCAAAACTATTTTTGCAAATCAGCAGCACCCTTGGATGCAAATCAGGGTTCTAAGTTGATATTTCAGGCATCCAGTGTGATTGCACAACATTGAAACCTCTCTCCAAGTGTGGGACTTGTAAAATGAGAGAGGAATTTCCATATTAGAGGATGGTTCCTCAAACTCCTCTGATTAAATCTATTATTTGCACAACTACAGAGGTTCAGATCCTAATTTTATCCTAGATTGCAAGGAGACAGGGATAAGAAATGTAAAAATTGAAACTAAACTAATGATCATGATGCACCAAAGGAGTGGTGAACATTTTTGCTCATGCAAATAGACACAAATCAGAAACTACAGCATAAAACATCATGCACAGGTTGATAAGTTGTAATCAAAGGTTTGAAATGAAACAAACAACACATGCAAAAGACTGAAAACATTCACAGAGCCTACATTGTGATTTTCAACATCAAAATCCTTGCATTCCAACACCAAAGAGGCAAAAAAAGGCCTATTACAATCCCTGGAAGGTCTGGTACTTCTAAAATCACTTGCTGAAGATGAAAACAAAAGCTTGCTGTGCAAAAAAAGTGTTCCCCTTTGAAAAATGAGCCAAATCTGGCTTTTTACAGTGCATGGGTCAAACCCAGGAGAGAGAAAATTTGTAAAAATGTGGGAGCCATTCCTCATTGACCAAAATACATTAAAAACAGCATGGGTGACTTAACAGACCCGTCCCTCTACATTTTTGACCATGCTGGAGAAGAATGCGACCCATTTCGCATTAAAATTGGTTGTTGAAACGTCAATTCTGTCCATGGGCGCATACCAGAAGTATTTTTTGATTTTATCCCTCCAAACTGAACTAAAATTCAAAATTGACCATGGAATTTTGTAGATAATTTCACCATCTTTCCATTGATATAAAGAACGTGAAAATATGAGCTCTGGATCGAAAGTTATGGTGATTTGAAGTTTTAGGGCAAAAACAGGCCAAAATCGGATCGGCGGGCAAAAAGTTTGAATTTTTACCCATTTGGTCTTTAGAACATTTTTCAAATTTTCTCCATGCTTCACCACTCCAGGTGCCACATGGCATGTTTTTATTGGGCGCGGGCCCTTCCTGACCATTTTTTCCTTCGGGTCGCTTGGTGTTTTTTCACCCTTGGACACGTGGTAGCTCTTGATTGGCTGCGGGCCTTCTAGGGGAAAATTTCCCACCAAAACTCTGCTGAGCCATAACTTGAAAAATACGTGGATTTAGGAGGAAAAATTTACCTTTCTGGAAAGCTGAGAAAGATCTCTATCAAATGGTGCCATTTCTAGAAGGTTTTGAGTGCCTAGAAAACAAAATATTCTGACTGAGGCACAAGAGAAGGAAAGATGTAAAGGAGTTAGCCACAAAATGAGCAGGGGGCACATTTGGGATAACACAACATAAAATTATTAATTTTAAATCACAACAATATCAAGGATTCAATATTTATCATTAAAATTCAATTTATAACTATATCATCATCCAATAGATTTCTATACTAGAGCTATTCATAATAATCAATGTCACATGTTTACAATTAACATCAATAACCTGTCCATGTCAACTAGTATATCATTATCCACATAATAATAAAAATGTCTCAATGATCCTCAAGCATAATAACTGAATCCAGATCAATATTAATCCATAGTCTAACGTATAACCATCATGCTAATCAAAACATGATAATGTCCATAATGATCCATGAGCTAGTATATACACATCCTGTTACATCAAAATATAATAATATCTAAAATATGATATATAGAGTCAGGATTAGTATCTAAATAGTGTCAAAGGGAAGTGGGCACTACACTGTCTGAGTCCGTGCGTGTGCACATGTGCATGGAAGTTTGTGTGTGTGTGTGTGTGTGTGTTTTCATTTACGTGTGCGTGTGTTTGTGCGTGTGCGTCCGTGTGTGTGTGTGTGCTTGTGCGTGTGCATGTGTGCTTTTGTGTGTCCGTGCATCCTTATGTGTGTGTTTGTGCGTGTGGATGCATGTGTGTGTTTGCGTGTGCGTGCATATGTGCGTGTGTGTGTGTGTGTGCCTATGCGTGTGTGTGTGTGCGTGTCTGTGTGCGTGTGCATATGCTTGTGCATGGGCATGTACGTGTGCGTGTGCATACGGATGGTGCAGAAGCAAGGTAGAAACTTTTTTCCCTTTCCTCTTCCTCCAATGAAGGACATGAAAGATTAAAATCTTCCAATCTTGGTTCCAAAGAGCTTCTATAAGATGCAGGCTGCTGCAAATGGGTGCTCTCCTTCATGACAGTAGGCTCAGGTGTTTGGAACGTGGATGATGAAAGATAAAATGGTAGGAACTCAACCAGTTCTTCTTCATCAAAATAGTCCTCCAAATCTGACAGATAAACTACCTCATTGTTGTCCTGCTATGTAAAATGTTCTCGTGTGTGTGTGTGTGTGTGCATGCGTGTGTGTGTGTGTGCTTGTGCGTGTGTGTGGACGTGGATGTGCGTGTGTGCTTTTGTATCCTCTGTGATCTGTAACTTGATCATGTATGTGTTTGTGTGTGTGCATGGGTGTGTGCATGTGTGAGTTTGAGAGATGCAAACTGCGTGTCTGTGTAGCACTAGAACTCGAGAGAGATGAAGTATGCATAAGAAGAATGTGAAGTGTGTGATCTTGTAGTGCTGCTTGTGTCGCTCAAAGCCCCTGTGATCTGCAATTTTCTCCTCCACAACTAGAATGTGATCCTCTTCTTTGGATGTGTGTGAGCAGCTTATTCGCATCTGTCTACTACTTGAAGAAAATGCTTGTTCTCGATATGAATTCTTCCTCTAGCACGAAGTTCGTTAAGTCAAACTCTATTTATCTAATTTGTCTAGAGTGACAAGTGTGGGACTGTAGGATCTTCTTCAGAGCTTTCTTCCCTCCATGTGCTGATTGTGCAACTTGCATATTTGAATCAGAATTCGTCTGCGAATAGAATGCTAACATGTGACACTACTTGTTTGAGCATGTGTACTGATGTGCTGATCTAGGTTCGTGTCTTTGCGTGTGGGTGCGTCTGTGTGTGGGTACGTGCAGCAATTCAGTCCTAACCACCACTGTATTCATCCATACTCCAACCTCTTCTAAAGGCTTAACCATCAAGTGTGGTTTTATGTGTGCGTGTGTCCAAATTTAAGAGCCCAACTGTTTGAGTGCTTCGAATTGTCTGCGCATCCTTGTACTTATGATGTTTCTTTTTGCTATGTGTTTTCCTGTGACTAGAGATGTGCATGTGCATGTGCGTGTGTATCCTCCCATGGCGTTGGATTTGGGAATGCAAGAGGAGATTTTTGATGCGTGTGTGTGTATGTGATGTGTGTGCAATTTCCGTGTGCGTGCGCATGCGAGTGAGCGTAGAAACTCTTGTTTCTTGTGTGAGTGAGCATGGGTATTTTTGTTTAGCTTTTGTGCGAGCGGGATGTATGTTTGTGAAGAAAGGGGAAGGAAGAATTGAGATGTGGTGCGAAGACTAGGGAATGGAGAAATGGAATTAACTGTCCGTGCGTACAACATTGACTGTGATTTAGAATTTGTGTGTGTCCATATGAGATGATGTGTGCTGTGAGTAATGTGTGAAGTAGAAAAACCAGATGATGGTGTAGAACTGTACCCATGTGACAAGTGTGTGTGTGTAACACCAAGTGTGCATAGTCCCTCTATTTCTGCTGTCCTGTGTACAAGTGTGCGGGCAACATGCTTCATGCATGGAAGTCCAACGTGTGCGTCCTGCGTGGGCGTGTGTGTGTGCGTGTGCGAAAAAGTGCCTCCCCATGTGACAATGAGTCCTGCAACCAATGTCTGAAAGCTGTTCATTTGCATGTGTGCGTGCTCGTGTACATGCATGCGCATCTTCACCTCCATCTTTTGCGATGTGCATGTTCCTGTGCATGATCTGTGCATGTTTCTGTGCGTGTGACTGCCCTGTGCAACCAGCATGGGCGTTGTGCCTATGACATGTGCGTGTCATATCCAAACTAACTTTGTGCACTGCGTGCTGCATATGGTGTAGTACATGCTGAGTGGGTTTGTATTTGATCAAAATGCTGATTTGTGAGTGTTTGCTAAAAACATGTTGGAGGTGTGATATACTTATTTGTGTTGGGTAAATGTGAATTCCGTGATGGTAAATGTTTGTGCATGTTTATTTGCACAACTGTGTGTGTGAATGGAAAATGAATGAAAATGATGCGAAAGAAGAATGTGCATGTGAAATGAATGGAAAACCAGTGTGCATGTGCAACTGTAGCATGAATGAGTGTGCGTTTACCAGATGTGAGTCGCCAGATGTGCGTTTTGAAAGTGCCTCCAAAAGTGCTGAATGCTTGTAACAGTGAACACACCAACTATCAAAGCATAAAGTGAAATAGCTCTAAGGTCCCGCTGTGCATGTGCCATGTGCGTATGTGTATGCAAATCAGCAGCACCCCTGGATGCAAATGTAGCGTGTTCTAAGTGTGCATGTTTCAGGCATCCAGTGTGTGTGTGCCTGTGCATGTGAAACCTCTGCTCTAAGTGCGTGGGACTTGTAAAATGAGCATGATGAATCTCCAGATTAGAGTGCGTGTGTGTCCTCAAAATCCTCTGATCAGATATGTGCATGTGCATAATGTGTACATGTGAGTGTTTGAATCCTAATGGGCCTACTCTAAATTCCAAGTGAGATAGAGATAGAAAGTGCAAAAATGTGAAACTAAACTAATAGTGTTGGATATACCAAAGGAGTGGTGAACACTTCTTTGTTCGTGTAAATGTGATACGTGTGTGTCATAAAATGGCAACATGAAACATCATACATAAGTGCTGATAAGATGTAATGTAGAGTGTCTGAAATGAAGCAAGACAATACAAACAAAGTATGTAAAAATTCGATTTCACAGAGTACTAGAACAACTGAATCATTTTTCTTACTGTACAACGTTCCTTGCATTATGCAATTATCAAAGAGGTCAGAACAAACTTATTACAAGTCATAAGAAGGTCTGATCTCTGTCCAATTAATGCACTTGGTGAAGGTGAAAGAAGAAGCTTTCCTATCCAAAACTAAAATTGTCTGTTCACATATTTGCAATAATGAACCAAATCTAGCTTTTACAATGCAAGGGATGATCCCAGGATTAGAGAACACGAGAAAACATGGAAGCTGATGTCAACCATTGACTCGAAGAAATGCCGACCTCAAAACAGCATGGTTTGCGACCTGAAAGACCCATTCCCTGACATTTTTAACCATGACTGGGAGAGATTGTGACCCATTCTTCATGTAAAATTGATGCATTGTATAACGTCATTTCTAGGGTTCATGGACCACGTGCTCCGAAGTTTTTTATTTATTTTATCTCATCTAAGACTCCAGCCAAAATGTAAAATCTGTTACCCCATAATCTTATAAAGACATTTCACTGCAGCTTAAACCAGGTGATATAAAGAACAATGCAACCAACACTTGCGATAGCTTTGGATCGAAAGATTATGGCATTCTTTGCATGATCATATTCCTAGATGTGCATAAACAGGGCCAAATCGGAATACGTCTTTGACCTCATTTTTGGGCCTGTTATCTAGAATGGTGAGTTGTGATTGGCTGTACCGGGCCTTCTAGGGGAAAATTCCCCACAAAAAATCTAACCGAGCCATAACTTGAAAAATGACATGGAGTATAGGAGAAAACTTTACCTTTCATGGAAACTGAGAAAGATACTCTATCCATATGGTACCATTTCCTAGAAGGTTTTGAGTGCCTGCAAAGCAAAATTTTGTGACTGAGGCACAAGAGAGGGAAGAATGAGAGGAGTTAGCCACAAAATGAGTAGGGGGCACATTTTGGATAACAAGAACTTATTATCCAACTTATGTAAACTTGATGATTTAATTCAGGAGGGCATTGTAATATGTCAACTATAACATTGTGTCGTCATGAAGGCCCCAACTTCACGAAGACACCCATATTATAGCTGCCATATGTCAATGTCCTACGGAATCCTCTCATCAAGGGTACACATATAGCTCAATTGTCAATTTGGTCATAATCTTAGTATTTAAGATCAACTTTCAGTAGCCATGTTGATCCTTTATCCTTGTTCTTGTTACAGTTGTATGTAGCTAAGAGAGACTTAAATCCATCTTCTAGCTTAATACGCATCTCCCTCCTTCATACCAAAGGGATTGTATATTCACTTCTTGGTTCCTTTCTTAATATTTGGACTAATCAGTCCATTATCGATAAACTTAATAAGTTTAACCTATTAAACTTAACCAAGTATTTCCACAACTGTAAACAAATTCAGAATTCCATCTTATTAGACATCATTTAAACAAGGTCTAATTCTAAATGAATTTATTCATTTATCCTCCTTAACCTTACTTAGTTAAGGTATGTTAACAATAGATACGATTTCCCATATCTTTATTTTCTGAATTTAAACATTCGAGGCTATTAACAGAGTCTGAATACAAGGTTCGGCTGCCCCTAAGTTATTTGATATCCCTTAGCTTTCAAACTAATCCTGAATACCATCCAATTAGGATTTCATGTTTATCTAAATATTTTTAATGTCAATTCAAAATTCATCTTAACCCAAGTATGAACTAATTGCACATTTCAATTTAAAAGTTGCATTCAGGTAAAGAATATATGTTATTTCCATTTAAATTCATCCATTAACATTTGAATAATTCCAAGTCAAGGAATAATGTTATATTCTCAAACTTATTCAACAATATCAAACTGATACAGTTATTGAAAATATCACACTTTTACTTGTATTCATCCATCATATTTACAATCTATACATTTGCTAGTCCAAACGACTGGACTTTGTTTATATCAAACAACATTACAACTCATAAAGATAGAAGAATGTAACTTCTTCCTTTCTCATTTTCTCGTGGAGGAGTAATAGCTATCAATACAATCCATCTTCAGTTAATCAAAGAAGTATCAGAAAACAACCATGTCTTCATTTATACTCAACTTTCATCTGCAAAATTACTTGCACGGGTCAGTTCATTGAACTAAGCATATTAAGCACATGTCTTTAAAATGAGGTGCTTTTAATTAACTGTCTCAATAAAAGAACCCTGCTTTTCTGAAATGTTAATATGAACATCATTCAAGAATTAAATACCAAAGAGGATGAACAACATATCAAATCAATCATCCAATAACCCTCCTAATCAAACAAAGGATTACTGCCCTCTTTCCCAAATAATTATTACAAGAAGTAATTTCCTTCAACAGTTCCAGATTACAAACATCTGTAAGAACTAAAAACACAACTATGCAACTATTGTTCTAACATAAATGCTATCAATTCCATTCTCTTACAATAGTTGTGAATTGAAAAGATAGATCTTAACTAAAATCTAAACCGAATTATTGTCCCTTCCTTCATACAACTCATCTAATTTCAAGCAATCAAATGCTGAAGAGAACAAGCAAACAACAATTAGATACAAATGCTTAACCCAAGTAGTATGAAATTCGTTCCATAACAATTATAAGATTTCCAACTTGTATGAGAGAAATATGTTCATTAATTCAAATTATCCATTCACACTCTCTTTCTTTTCCTCATAGTTGTACTAGAAGTTTTTAATCCAAACGTGATATCAATCAATGATAACAGTCCAAAGAGAAATAAATGAAAATTAATAATTGAATATAAGGGAGCAAGATCATATCACCTCTTCTTATTGTCTATCCAAATACCTCTTATTTAGAGCAGACATACTCCAATAGTATAATTCATTCATAGTAGTATATTCAGTAATTGAAAACTACTATTACCTTTCCAAAAAGTTGACCAGAGTTCATTGCAACTAGTCTATAAACATTAGTACCAAAAGGACCTATAACGCAATCATTTCCTTTTAAACATTTCACTCTACAGACATTCACGTCTTTATAACATGCAAGAGTGTACAACGACTAGAACCAGTCACACTTTCATCATAATAATGAGAGTTTTCACTTTCCAACAACAAAGAATAATTCCGTTCATATTCTGTTCTTAATGAAAACAATGAAAGGTCCACAATCCTTATATATATATATATATCCTTGAGTTCAACAAGACACAATATAATTTTCATGCTCTACTCAGTCTATTATATAGACTGATTTTTTGTTCCTCGTCAGATTAAAACTTCCTTCCAAACAGTCCTATATGAATACCATGAACCAACAGGAAAAATACCATATCAAATTAGTACAACAAAGTAAGATGCTACAATAACCTTATTGTCCCAGGGAACTCGTGTTTTATGCAATGAAAAAAAAACATCAAGGAATTATAACTCACATAATAGTCTATTAATATCACCACAGCTTTGTTTTTCTCAAATGTTTCCACACACTGAACTCAGAAATACAATATTCGTATAACAATGCCTTTATCAATGCAAACTTTCATAGGGTAATAGATGCGCAAGCAAGGTACAGTCAAAACAATCTCAACAGCAAGCCAAATCTCATTTGTTTCATTCATTTGCACAGAAACACTAGCCATGTTCGTTTTCATGATGACAGTTCAGACTAGAAGATCAAACTGCATCCCAAATGCACAATAAAATCCCTCTTTCCCATTACCTTCATATTTTGAATCAACAAAGAGAAAACATAATTCATTAATGATTTCAGTAAGAAGAACAATCATTTTCTTCAAAACACCCGAGAATACCCAAGTCGTGTTCATTCTTTTAAGGACAGTTTAACCAGACATACAAATCATCTCATCTTTTCATTTTCACAAGAATGCTCAGAACTCAGAAGTGATATTCATTTAGCTAATGTATTTATTAGCACAACCCCAAATGGTAATAAAGCGAATACCCAACACTGCCAAAACGAACCACACAACAAGGACATTGCATTCAACTTAATCATTATGCAAACAATGCTCAAGCTGCATACAACAAAAGAAAATGACTCAACTCGAAATCATCTCAACGTAACAGCGAAATCAAATAACTAAAACCCCCATCATAAGGGCAGGGTTGTTTTAATGAGACTATTAAGAATAAAGCAAGTGGTTTAAGGAGAAGGGCTTAACATGCCTGTTAATTTTTCTTGTGGCTCAAAGAAAACTACGCCAACTGGAGTTGTTTCTCTCCACGACATCCTCAGCCAGGATTTCCAACTAGTCACTAACTTCCACAGGTTCAAGAATAGCCTTTGTTTTTCCAAAGAATAGAGATAATAATCAAAACACAATTGGTTCGACAGAACCATGGAGAAACAAAATGCAGAGAAACTAAAATCCAAATGCACACAACAACAAACAATTTTCCTTTTTCCTCTATCCTCTTTTCCAAGGCGAGCTGGTCGCTAAGACCAAGATAATTAATGTATTGAATGCACTGCCTTTCCTCATTTCTCACGCCACCACCGACTCGGGTTGGTGAGTTTCCAAATTTCAAATTTGCATATGAATTCCATTTAGTTTCTAAGCTAGTTGAACGCCTCCAACTTTTCTTTGTTCCCGCCAAACTTGGCGCTGTACATGTAAGGACTTCATTTACTGTCCCATTAATATTTCCTACCTTCCTCCCCTTATCCTTTCCATCCACATGGGTCTATGCATCCCCTTCCTTAGGTTAGGATTAGTTTAGGATTTTAATAGTCCATATCTAGGTCATTTTCCTAGTTCATAGGTTAATGGAATTTATATCTATTTTCTCCCTTATGAAATCTAAAATCCATATAGGATAGTAGTTAGGGTATAAGATAAAACTTTGGGTTAGGTCAGGGTTTAATCCCCTAATATTTAATTAACTAGTTTCCATATCAAGTCTTTCCGCCTGACAGTCATATTTAACATTAAGCAGGACATTTCGTCCTAAGTTCCACATACTTGTGCCACTTGCATCCAGGCCCTTATCGTCTTACGCTGTCTAGCATTACAACAGTGTGTGGTTCGAGAATTAAACATTTTTCATTGGCATCTACGTATCAGATATTCATACCTGAAATCAGGTGTTGCAACATTTATATCAACCTTCAGTCCTGGTTTAAAAGTAAACTCGACAAAGCGATCATAAGAAGGCCACATAGCATACCTTGGATCAATGAAATTGATTCAAGGTGTGCTGTCAATCAGCGAATAGAGTTCATCAAGCATACGACAAGTCTTGTTGTCTCATTAGCAATCACACAAGCAATAATAACTTCTATCCCAAGTATCAAGTTACAACAAACAAGGGTCCAGATCAACAACACATTCCTCTAAGATCAAAAGATGTGTCTTAACATATTTATCTTCATTTCTGCAGTTACAACATCATGAAAGGTAATTACAATGATAACTTACCAAAATCAAGGTGTTACATTCCTCCCTTCTTAAAGAATCATCGTTCCGATGATCAAATTAACCAATTCAAGGAGTTTTCTAGGACAAAATTCAGTTATTGTCCTTCCATTCATAAGTTCATACCAAAAACAGATTCACTCTTTAAAACAGTGTTTTAAGATAACTGTAAAATAGACCAATAATTGTCTAAATTTGGTAGAATTATCAGTTTTTTGAATTTGAATTTCAATTTCGATCAAACAAGTATGGAAAAGAAGATCTCATTTCTTCGAGATTTTTCCAAGTTGCACTTTCTTCGCTAAACTAGTCCCACTGGACCTTAACATTGATTCACTTCGTGATTTCTTAAGCACAACTAGTGAGTTCCCAGCACTCGAATGGGCTTAATCACGATTATTCCTAGGTCTTTCGACCTGTAAGGAATTCTAATTCATCACATGTGATAAATCTGTTACGTATTTCTTAAGCAAAGAAATATGAAAAACATCATGCATTTGTGATAAAGCAAGAGGTAATGCTAGATGATAAGCTACAGGGTTGATTATTTCAACAATTTCAAAAGGTCCCATGTAGCGTGGCGACAACTAGGACAGCCTTGCCAAAATTTATTGAGCTCTTTTTCAGCTTAACCCGAAGAAAGACCTTCTCACCAAGTTTATAATTCCTATCAACCCGCTTTAAGTCTACATAACTCTTTTGCCTATTGGCAGCCTCCTTTAGATGTTCCCCAAATCATTTTGATTTGTTGTTCCATTTCCGTGAGGATTTCTAGCCCAATTACCCTCCCTGTCCTCTACGTTGTCCTAGCTAACAAGAGTTTTGCATTTTTTTCCATACAATGCTTCAAAGGGTGCCATTTCTTAAAAGAGGCGTGGTATGTATTATTGTAGGTAAATTCAACCAGCGGAAGGTATTCCTCCCATTTATACTGCTGGTCCATGCAATACATCCTTAACATGTCCTCTAAAACTTGATTGACTCTCTCAGTCTGTCCATCTGTCTCCAGATGATATGCAGAGCTGAAGTTTAATTTAGTTCCCAAGGCCACATTAAGCGTTTGCTAAAACCTTGATGTCATCCTCGGATCTCTGTCTGATATGATCAATTCGGGTATCCCATGCAATCTGAAAATTTCATGTACAAATCTTCTTGCTAATAATGGTGCATCATCTTTCAAATTACCAACAATGAAGTGTGCCACTTTGGTTAATTTGTCGATGACAACCAGGATGATATCATGCTTATTCCTTGACATAGGCAATCCTTGAACGAAATCCATCGTTATCACTTGCCATTTGTACTGTGGAACGCTATGGGGATACAATAATCCAACGGGATGCATATTGTTTTGCCTTAACACGCTGACATTCCAAGCAGTTTTGTTACAAATTCCACCACATCCTTTTTCATTCCCTTCCAAAAGTATTGCTTCTTAAGATCAGCCAAGCATTTTTGTAATGCCAGGGTGTCCAGAAAAAGGTGAATTATGAAATTCAGTTAACAATTTCCTTCTTAAATCATTTTTCCAAGGGTATATAGACCCTATTTTCGAACCTTAGAATTCCTTCGCTATCAAAGCAAAATCCTTTATACCTCACATTCCTTTGGATCTACAGCAAGTGTTATTTTAACTGGCTGGAAATAAGGATTTGGTTCTAAGGCATCTTTCACCTCATCCTTAAACTGAGTTCTTAACGTTATAAGAGCAGAGATGTGCTTTCTTCGACTCAGAGCATCTACCACTCTAATTTCCTTGCCTTTGATGTAGCTTATATCAAAATCATACTAGAGACATAAATTTCTAACCATCTTCACTGTCTTGCATTCAAATTTGGATAAGTAAAAATATACTTCAACCCCAGATGGTCATTTTTTAACTCAAAAGGTTTGCCTAAAAGGTAATGCCTCCACATTTGAAGTGAATGTACAATGGCAGCAAGCTCTAGGTCATGTGGAGCATAATTCTGTTCATGTAACTTAAGCTTTCCTGCTTTCATAAGCTATGACATGGTCATTCTGTAACAGAATACCTCCAAGGCCTTCTCCCGATGCATCTGTTACAACCATAAAATTTCTATTTGGATCTGGTACAGTTAAAAGAGGTGTTGTACTTAACTATTCCTTTAAATTTTTAAAGGCAGATTCACATTTTTCAGTCCAGACAAAATTTCTTATCCTTCTTTTGCAGTGAAGTGATTGGGGCAGCAATTTTTGAAAAATCCTTAACAAACTTTCTGTAATATCCTGCCAAGCCCATGAAGCTTCTTACTTCATGCATGTTCTTAGGTGTAGGACACTCAGTTATAGCTGCGATCTTTGAAGGTTCTACAACTATACCATTCTTGCTTATAACGTGTCCCAAATAATGCACCTCTGCATCATAAAAGGAACATTTAGACAGTTTTCCATATAACTTCCTCTTTCTTAAAACTTCCAGCACTACCCTTAATTGTTCTTGGTGCTCTTCGACATTTTTAGAGTATATAAGAATGTCGTCTAAAAATACAAGGACAAAACTTGTCTAGGTATTCTTGAAAAATATTGTTCATTAGATTCATGAAGGCAGCAGGTGCATTTTTCAACCCAAAAGGTAACACCGTGAATTCATAATGCCCGTACCTTGTTCTAAAAGTTGTTTTATGAATATCTTCTTCCTTTATTCTCAGATGATGATACCCAGATTGAAGATCTATTTTTGAATAGACTGATTGCTCCACGCATCTGGTCGAATAGATCATCAATCCTAGGAAGTGGGTATCGATTCTTAATAGTTGCCCTTGTTCAACATTCTATAATCAATGCACAGTCTCAATGTGCCATCGTTTTTCTTTACAAAAATTACTGGTGCTCCCCATTGTGAGACACTCGGTCTTACCAGTCCCTTAGTCAAAAGTTCCTGTAATTGAGCCTTTAGCTCTACCAACTCGAGGGTGGTCATTCTATAAGGTTCCTTAGATATGGGTTCAGTTCCTGGCTTGATTTTCTATTTCAAATTCAAACTCTCGTTTGGGTGGAAGACTTGGTAATTCCTCCTAGAAATACATCACTGAAATCCCTTAATAATGGATATCTTTCCATGAAATCATTATCCTCCTTAGCATTTTCTATCATTTTTACTGCATACAAGGTGCATGCCTCTATTTTTAGCCCTTTTTAGTTGCGTAGTTGTTAGTTTCCTTACTGCAACTTCACGCTTTACACCTTGAATGACTGCTTCTTCTCTGCAGGATTGTCAAAACAAAAAAATTGTTTTTCATAATAGTTGACATTTGCCTTATGTTCTGCCAACCAGTTAACTCTAATAATGATATCATATGATCCTAAAGGAGTGACATACATGTCAACTTCGGTGGAGAAACTGGGTAAGTCAAGAATTGCCCCAAAAAGGCACATTTCGACTGTATGGACAACATTATTCCCATAATGCATTGTCCATGTTCTTATCCATTCGTTCAGCCTTTATTTTTATATTTCATTGCAAGTTTAGTAGAAATAAAGCATTTAGTTGCTCCAGTATCAAAAAGTATGACTACAGGTGTACCGAATAACTTACCCGGAACTTCTATAGGTGTAACTTGCTTTTCAGCTTGTCTGTTAGCCACCGCAGCGTGTATCCTATGCTGCTGATCCACGATCATACCTTTTTCAGAGGACAGTGACTCATGTAATGGTCCTTTCCACAGTTGAAGCAATCCTCCAACTAGCCCTTTCCTAGGCTCAAATTTGTTACCAGCTTTGAAGTTATCATTCTGTCTCCCATAGGGCTTTTGTCCATTGCCACTAACTTTTGCGAAGCTGTTCCGCACACTATTTATAGGTTTGTTCATTACAAATTTCTTGTTGTTATCTACAAAAATTTTGTTTTTCACACCAAACCTTTTCCAATACCCCCTTTTCGGTGTGAGAGATGAGGAAGAATTGGGAATCTTCTTCCTTATCTCTTCCCTATGAGCAGAAATTGCTCTCAATTTCTGTTCCTGTCTTATTACCTTTTCGACAACTCCTTCCATGGTGGTTAGACCGTGGACATCCACTTCACCACCAATAATGGGATTTAGTCCCATTATGAACTTTCATATTCTAAACTTCTCGTCAGCTTGGTACTGCGGCACATACTTAAGGAGTTTAGTAAACCCTTCCCAGTATTCTATCACCGTCAGCCTTCCTTGCGACCAGTTCTGAAATTCAGTCATTTTCTTATCAAAATAGAGTTGAGGCAGCCACCGTTGCCTAAAGTAACCCTTAAATTGATACCAAGTTATGTCTGATTCGACAATATTCAACTCAACCTTACGGTTGTCCCACCATGATGATGCTTCATGAGAAAGCTGATATGCTCCCCATATCACTTTGGTCTCTGTTGTTGCAAATCAGTAGCACCCCTAGATGCAAATTAGGTTTCTAAGTTGATGTTTTAGGCATCACTGAGCTACTTGCCCCAGAATCTATCATGTAATTGTGCACTAACCGATTTCCAATGATTAATGAAACATAGAAAGGAGGGGGCTTCAACATTTTACCTTGCTATCCTCCATGATTTCCCTCAGGCTGGGCAACATTTTCGAGAACTTTCTCTTGCATCTAAACTTGCTGATTCGAAGTTGGCCAGTCCTTCATGGTAGCTTGTAACAAGTCTCTTTGGCTTGGGATAGATAGGGATTCCCACATTGATATATTAACATTTGTCTTCTTCATCTGATCAATGATACTGAATGGTGATGAAAGATCTCTTTGCTGTCCCTTTGCTTGTACATTCACTCCTTGCACGTGGGCAGTAATAACTTGTATTTGAGTTGGTCTAGGAGCTGTTCTTGGCTGCCCTTGTGCATTTGAAATTAAATTTTTCTTGCCAACCATTTGTGGAGCCATGGAAGGTTGTGGATTGGTTGGAGCTAATGGTTGTTCTTCACCCAAATTCCTTCTTTTTGACCTTGTGTTGGTTGCAACACCTTGAGAAACTGCTTGATTCATGCCACAAAAATCTTCTGCTTGCCAGTTTACCAATGTGGTGTCATTTGGGGCTGATTTCTGTTGGAATGTTTCTTGTTGTTGGTTGTTTCCTTAACTGCCCTCACCCTCCACACCAGTAGTTGTCACCATTAATGCTTGATTCAAGGCACCGTTGAAGCACATAGATTGGTTGTGAGGTTCATTGCATGGAAAACACCAATCATACTCTTGAGCAACGTTTTTTTGTGTTGGCACTAATGCCTTAGAGGCAGATATAGCATTTGGATTATAGGGCTAAAATGGTCTGTTGGCAGGAGGCCTTGCTTGATTTAGATTTGCAGCTGGATTGGATGGTTTATGAGGTTGATATGGCTTCCTGTTAGGCTGAGCTTGAGGCTAGAAGGAAGGTCTAAAACTTTGGGCTTGTTGCCTCTTGAGAGTAACCAGCTCAATGCCTAGGTTTTACAATTGCTTCATGACTTCTTGAAGCTCATTTGGGGCACTTGGAGATGAAGTAGAAGCTTCATTTGAACTCTAATTTCTAGGAGTGGGAGAAGGAGCAAAATTAGGTGCTTGATTAGTGTTTGGACTCTCTAAACTTGGAAACAATGGCATGGGAGGTCTAGGGGCTAGTTTGCCAGCTTGGATCAAACAATTTTCAGCCCTAATGACAATGCTATAAGCCATATTGATAGTTATGCCTCCCATGGACTGAATCAACATAGAAATATCAAAATTTAGAGCTTTGAGATAATAGAGAAAAACACCTTCTGCTGTTGGCCTAACTGCCACTGGAATTCTCTCCCAAGTCTTTTGAAATCTGAAGTTGAAATCGGTCAGCTGTTCATTGGGAGCTCTCTTGATGGTTGTCAGCTGCTCCAAAAGAGACAAGTTGTCTCCCTTCTCTCCAAATTGCTCATGAAGTGCTATACATAGCTGATTCCAATTTGTGATAGAACCAACTCCAAGGCTTCTAAACCATTGCAATGCTTTCCCCTTGAATGAAGATGCCAACAATTTGACAGCCACTTGCATCTCATTGATTTCATGAATTGCACAAAGATTGGCAATGTCTTTGACAAGGTCAACAAGGTCACCTGGAGTAGTTTGATTTTCTCCAGTGAAGTAGGGAATGTCCTTCAAGGCTGCAATTGGAATTGGATGTTGTGCATTGAGGGAAAGTGGGCTGCTGCCTGTGAAGTTGACATAGGGGTTGTTTTGTGTCATTCTAATTGGTCTTAAAACCCTTGTTGACTGAATGAAAGGCCTACCAGGTGGAGGAGTTGAGAGAGTTCTGTTTGGTGGAGATGGAGACCTTTGAATCCTTCTTCCTCTTTGCTTTCTTCTTGGAGATAACTGTAGGTATTCAAACAGCACTTCTTCTTCTCTAACTCTTGACCTTGTGGTGATTCTTCTAATGAGTTTTCAGGCCTACACTGTTGAAACCAGTTGATTCTTCCCCTTGGAGTCGCCAAATATGTAAATTATAGCTCTTTTCAAGCAAGAAAATTACAGAAGATGCACATCGACTTTGATGCAATAAAAATGAGACCTCTAAGGTCCCACTGGGCGTGCCAAAACTGTTGTTGCAAATCAGCAGCACCCCTGGATGCAAATCAGGTTTCTAAGTTGATGTTTCAAGCATCCAATGTGATTGCACAACATTGAAACCTCTCTCCAAGTGTGGGACTTGTAAAATGAGAGAGGAATCTCCAGATTAGAGGCTGGTTCCTCAAAATCCTCTGATCAGATCTATTATTTGCACAACTGCAGAGGTTCAGATCCTAATTTTATCTTAAATTGCAAGGGGACATGGATAGAAATGCAAAAATTGAAACTAACTAAAGATGGTGATGGACCAAAAGGAGTGGTGAAACATTTTTTGCCATGTAAATAGACACAAATTCATGAAATGCAACAAGGGAAAACATACACAAGCTGATAGATGTAATTAGAGGTCTTAAAATGAAGTAGAACAATACAAACAGAGGACTGAAAGCATTCACAGAGTTTACACTGTCAATTCCATGTAAAAATCTCTTGCATTCCACCATCAAAGAGGTATAAACCTGTTAAAAAATGTGAAAAAGGTCTGATTCTTACAACTATCACTTGCTGGAGGTGAAAGAAGAAGTTTGCAATAACAAAAAGTGTTCAACCATGAAGAAATGAGCCAAATTTGGCTTTTACAGTGCATGGGTCGAGCCCAGGAGAGAGAAAACATAAAAAACGTGGGAGCCCATTCCTCATTGATGGAAAAATCATTAAAACAACATGGAGGACCTTACAAACCCATACCCTATCTTTTTTTACCATATTGGAGAAGAATGCGACCCATTCTGTATTAAATTTGGTTGTTGAAATGTCATTTCTGGCCATGGACACGTACCAGAACTGTTTTTGAATTTTCTCTCTCTAAAATTAACCAAAATTAGAAATTTACCAAGGAATCATGTAGAGAATTTTAACAGCTTTCCAATGATATAAAGAATGTGAAAATATGAGCTCTGGATCAAAAGATATGATTGTTTGAAGATTTAGGGCAAAAACAGCCCAAAAACGGATCGGCGGGAAAAAATTTCAAATTTTACCTCTTTTATGTCTTTGTAAAAAATTTCAAAAATTCCCCACGCTCCACTAGTCAGATGCCATGTGGCAGCTTCCTATTGGCTATGGGCCTCAAATGGGAAAATTTTCCACAAAAACTCCACCGAGCCATAACTTGAAAAATATAAGGAGTTAAGAGGAAAACTTTACCTTTCTAGAAACCTGAGAGAGAGCTCTATCTGATGGTGCCATTTTGAGAAATCCTTAAGTGCCTTAAAATCAAAAAATGTGGACTGAGGCACAAGAGAGGAAAGAACATAAGGATTTAGCCACAAAAAATGAGCTGGGGCACATTTTGGATAACAATACCCATATGAGCAGCAATGCTAAAATCAGTTTGGCTATGGAGCTTTCCAAGAGCAAGGGTGTGCATACAATGAAGACAATCATATGCAAGATGCTGGTCTGTTGGAGAAAATCCAAAAGATAGAGGTAAACATGGTGCAATCTAGGGGTCAATCAAAAATGAAAGCATTTGGAATCGGTTGTGGAGCACCCTGTCTATGGGTTGGACCTTTCCCAAGGCATTACAGCCCTCAAGAGAAGCTTGACTTCATGATTACAACGCTGCCATTACTTGCAAAGTGGATTGAAGGAATAGAGGTGTATGAGAGGAGTCTTCAACAACCTTGTTAATGGGTAAGCACACCATCTCATGCCTTTTCTTTTCCTCTTTCCCAATCCGTTTTATGTCAGCAGTGTCAAGTTTTAAACTCTCCATCTGCTATCCTAAGTGTTGAATTCATTTCTCCACCCCCTAGTCTTCCACCTCATCTCAATTCTTCTATCCTTTTCCCTTCCAAACGGTCATCCCCTCCACAAGAGATAAATGAAACACCCTCTCCTCTAAAGAAACAAGAGGTTTTACCTCCTCCACCACCACAAAAAATTACAAAAATCAGTCATGAAGGACAGTAAAAGGAGAAGCCAAACAAGGATGAAGAAATTCAAATTTTGAAGAGTTGGGCTCTTAAATTTGGGATGAAGAAGATCCCTTTGCTAATGAAACCTTCAAAAGAGGTTGGAGTTACAGAACAAATGGTGGTCAGGACTGATTTTGTTGCAGCAGAAGAAGAGCAAAAAGGAGTTGCAGATCAGCAATCAATTTGTTCAGAATATAGTGTCCATGTTGGCACCCTATTTGAAGGAAATGCTGATCCAATTCAAATTACAAAAATCAGTCATGAGGGACAGCAAGAGGAAGGAGAAGCTGTTCCAAATACAAAAGAAGAGGAGCACATTCTAGCTGTGGGGGAGAAAAATGTAGATCCAAAGGCTTTGAGCACAAAGTAGGTTATAGAAGAACCTTCAGTTCTTCTCTCTACTTCATCTCTCTCAAGTTCTAGTACTAAAGAAGAGTTTGATCCCTCAAACTCAATGCTGGAGTATGAAAGAAACCATGGTGATCAAGTTGCAGATTAAGAGAATGCCATGGGAGAGGTTAAACATTTGCAGTAGGACAGTAATGAGGCAGTTTACCTGTCTGATTTGGAGGACTGTTTTGATGAAGAAGAACCGGTTGAGTTTCCACCATTCTCTCTTTCATCATCCATCTTCCAAACACAAGAGCCTGCTATCATGGAGGAGAGTATTCATTTGCAGCAGCCTGCATCTTATAGAAGCTCTTTGGAACCAAGATTGGAAGATTTTAATCTTTCATGTCCTTCATTGGAGGAAGAGAAAGGGCAGAAGGGTTCTACCATTGCTTCCACACCATCCATTCAAGGTCTACAAGAGAACTCCATTCTTGGAGTTGAAAATCAGAATTATGAGCATACTCAACGGATCAGACCTTGCCCAATCAGGTATTTGGCTTCATTGGAGCCAAAGGAGAAGCCACAACCAGTCATGCTTACTTCTAAGCATGAGGATGAGCTGCAAAGTTCCAAGGATCAGCTGTCATACCTCTCCAATCCAAATGCAGAGAAACTAAAAGAGGTATTGGATTTGTTTTTAGTTGACACCTTGCTAATTTTGGTAGAAGACCAGCTTCTTGTTGATTTTCCACTCATCCAATCAGCCATACTCAGCTCCAAATCATTTACATGGCTGCCAATTTTGAAGAAAGGAAGCTATTTTGCACAACCAGTTGCAGGGTTCATTTAGCTCACCTTTGCTTCCAGTTAGAGTAGAGTAGGTAGGTTTTCTTTCAGTAGAAGAAGTGCTTGTGCACACTCTTCCTGTTCCATTTGGAGCATGTATGATTTTCAGTTTGTACATAGTTTTGGTGCTACTAGTTTTGCTCTTGCATAGTTCATTTTGATGGCATTTTGGTGGGAACAACTCCATGTCCAGTGGGATTCAAGTGGTTTAGAGGGAAGTTTTCAAAGTTCAGATCAATTTTCAGGCCACTACTCATGACTCCATGCCCAATGGATTACTTTAGGCTACTGATCATTCATCTAGCAGGTAGATGACCCCTCTGAGTCACCAAAATTATTATCCAAATGTGCCCCCTGCTCATTTTGTGGCTAACTCCCTTTCATTCTTTCCTTCTATTGTGCCTTAGAAATTTTTACTTTTTAGGCACTCAAAACCTTCTGGAAATGACACCATTGGATAGAGCTCTTTCTCAGCTTTCTAGAAAGGTAAAGATTTCCTCCTAACTCCACGTATTTTTCAAGTTATGGCTCGATGGAGTTTTTGTGGGAAATTTTCCCTTGCAAGGTCCGCAGCCAATCAAAACTCGCCACGTGTCCAGGTCAAAAATATCAGAGCGATCCGATTTTGTCCTATTTTTTCCCTAAAACTTCAAATCGCCATAACTTTTGATTCAGAGCTCAGATTTTCACGTTCTTTATATCAATGGAAAGCTGGTGAAATTCTCTATAAGATTCCATTGTCAATTTTGAATTTTAGTTCAGTTTAGAGGGAAAAAATCAAAAAACACTTCTGGTACGCACCCATGGATAGAACTGACATTTCAACAACCAATTTTAATGTAAAATGGGTCGCATTCTTCTCCAACATTGTCAAAAATGTCAGGGCATGGGTTTGTAAGGACCTCCATGCTGTTTTTAATGCATTTTGGTCAATGGGGAATGGCTCCCATGTTTTTTCACGTTTTCTCTCTCTTGGGCTCGACCCATGCACTATAAAAGCCAGATTTGGCTCATTTTTCAAAGGGGGGAACATTTTTTTTGCAAAGCAAGCTTCTGTTTTCACTTTCAACAAGTGATTTTGGCAAGTATCAGACCTTCCAGGGATTGTAACAGGTTTTTCTACCTCTTTGGTGTTAGAATACAAGGATTTTGATGTTGAAAATCACAATCCAGGCTATGTGAATGCTTTCAGTCCTTTGTATGTGTTGTTTGCTTCATTTCAAACCCTTGTTTATAGCTTATCAACCTACGCATGATGTTTTATGTTGCAATTTCTGATTTGTGTCAATTTACATGAGCAACAAGTGCTCACCACTCCTTTGGTGTATCACCCTTATCAGTTTAGTTTTAATTTTTGCATTTCTTATCCCTGTCTCCTTGCAAATTAAGATAAAATTAGGATCTGAACCTCTACAGTTGTGCAAATAATAAATCTGATCAAAGGAGTTTGAGGAACTAGCTTCTAATTTGGAGATTCCTCTCTCATTTTACAAGTCCCACACTTGGAGAGAGGTTTTAATGTTGTGCAATCACACTGGATGCCTAAAACATCAACTTAGAAACCTGATTTGGATCCAGGGGTGCTGCTAATTTGCAACAACAATTCTCTGTTCACATATTTGCAATATGGAACACACATTCAGTGCCATTCAATTATATAACAGATACCATATGCTGCTATAAATGACTCGAAGAACTATCGACCGCCCACTTTATGGCTCGGATTTTCAGCGATCTCTCATTTAATGACTCGGTGACTTATAGATCCTTCATGTTAATTCATGCATATTATAATGAATATACAGGGTTCTTTTACCGTTTCTGGTTATCGAAGTGATCCATTTGAGAAGCCTATCTGAATATCTGTTACTAATATTCATCTGACATCCTGCATCTTAAACTAGGTGATTAGGACAACGCAACCAGCACTTGCGATACTTTGGCCAAAGATTTTCGCATGCTTTGCATGATCATATTCCTAGATGTGATACACACCAATGGAATATGTCCTTCACCTCACTTCATTTTTTATCTAGAATGGTCTTTCCTGGTCTCTACCAGTCCTTCTATTTAGGGTCAAACTCTAACCCCAACTAGCAATATGAATGAGTATAGGAAGTTACTCATGGTAACTAAAGATATGTAGACATATGGTGTCGTTCCTAGATGACTCCGTGTGTCTAGTTACCTTTAGTCCTCTGAAGTCACTCCGTATACGTGATCACATTCCTATCCCCAGCCAAGAACTTATTATCCAGCTTATGTAAACTTGATGATTTAATTCGGGAGGGCATTATAATATGTCAGCTATAACATTGTGTCGTCATGAAGGCCCCGCCTTCACGAAGACACCATATTGTAGCTGGCGTATGTCAATGTCCTACGAAATCCTCTCATCGAGGGTACACATCCAACTCAATTGTGATTTGGTTATAATATTAGTATTTAAGATCAACTTTCAGCAACCATGCTGATCCTTTATCCTTGTTCTTGTTACAGTTGTATGTAGCTAAGAGAGACTTAATCCGTCTTCTAGCTTAATATGCATCTCCTCCTTCATACCGAAGGGATTGCATATTCACTTCTTGGTTCCTTTCTTAATCTTTGGACTAATCAGTCCATTATCGATAAAATTAATAAGTTTAACCTATTAAAATTAAGCAAGATTTCCACAACTATAAACAAATTCAGAATTCCATCTTATTAGACGTCATTTAAACGAGGTCTAAATCTAAATGAATTTATTCATTTATCCTCCTTAACCTTACTTAGTTAAGGTCTATTAACAATAGATATGATTTCCTATATCTTTACTTTCTGAATTTAAACATTCGAGGCTATTAACGGAGTCTGAATACAAGGTTCGGATGCCCCTAAGTTATTTGATATCCCTTAGCTTTCAAACTAATCCCGAATACCTTCTAATTAGGATTTCGTGTTTATATAAATCTTTTTAATGTCAATTCAAAATTCATCTTAACCCAAGTATGAACTAATTACACATTTCAACATAAAAGTTGCATTTAGGTAAAGAATAGGTGTTATTTCCTTTTAAATTCATCCATTAACATTTGAATAATTCCAAGTCAAGGAATAATGTTATATTCTCAAACTTATTCAACAATATCAAACTGATACAATTATTGAAAATATCACACTTTTACTTGTATTTATCCATCAGATTTATAATCTATACATTTTCCAGTCCAAACGACTGGACTTTGTTATATCAAACAACATTACAACTCATAAAGATAGAAGAATGTAACTTCTTCCTTTCCCATTTCCTCATGGAGGATTAATATCTATCAATACAATCCATCTTCAGTTAATCAAATAAGTATCGGAAAGCAACCATGTCTTCATTTATACTCAAGTTTCATCTACAAAATTACTAGCACGTGTCAATTCATTGAACTAAGCATATTAAGCACTTGTCTTTAAAATGAGGTGCTTTTAATTAACTGTCTCAATAAAAGAACCCTGCTTTTATGAAATGTTAATATGAACATCATTCAAGAATTTAATACCAAAAAGGATGAATAGCATATCAACTCAATCATCCAATAACCCTCATAATCAGACAAAGGATTACTGCCCTCTTTCCCAAATAATTATTACAAGAAGTAATTTCCTTCAACAGTTCCAAATTACAAACATATGTAAGAAATAAAAACACAACTATGCAACTGCTGTTCTAACATAAATGCTATCAATTCCATTCTCTTACAATAGTTGTGAATTCAAAAGATAGATCTTAACTAAAATCTAAACTGAATTATTGTCCCTTCCTTCATACAACTCATCTGATTTCAAGCAATCAAACGCTGAAGAGAACAAGCAAAGAGCAATTAAATAAAAATGTTTAACCCAAGCAGTACGAAATTTGTTCCATAACAATTATAGATTTCCAACTGTATGAGAGAAAAATGATCATTAATTCAAATTATCCATTCACACTCTCTTTCTTTTCCTCATAGCTGTACTAGAAGTTTTTAATCCAAACGTGATATCAATCAATGATAACAGTCCAAAGAGAAATTAAAAAAAATCAATAATTGAATATAAGTGAGCAAGATCATATCACCTCTTCTTACTGTCTATCCAAATACCTCTTATTCAGAGAAGAAATACTCCAATATTATAATTCATTTAGAGTAGTATATTTAGTAATTGATAACTACTATTACCTTTCCAAAAGGTTGACCAGAGTTCATTGCAAATGGTCTATAAACATTAGTACCAAAAAGACCTATAACGCAATCATTTCCTTTTAAACATTTCACTCTATAGACATTCACGTCTTTATAACATGCAAGAGTGTACAGTGACTACAACCAGTCACACTTTCATCCTAATAATGAGAGTTTTCACTTTCCAATAACAAAGAATAATTCCATTCATATTCTGTTCTTAATAAAAATGATGAAAGGTCCACAATCCTTAAAAATATATATATTCGCATAACAATGCCTTTATCAATGCAAACCCACATAGGGTAATAGATGCGTAAGCAAGGTACAGTCAAAACAATCTCAACAGAAAGCCAAATCTCATTTGTTTCATTCATTTACACAAAAACACTAAGCCATGTTCATTTTCATGATGACAGTTCATACTAGAAGATCAAACTACATCCAAAATGCACAATAAAATCCTCTTTCCCATTACCTTCAGATTTCGAAGCAGCAAAGAGAAAACATAATTCATTAATGATTTCAATAAGAAAAACAATCATTTTCTTCAAACACCTGAGAATACCCAAGTCGTGTTCATTCTTTTAAGGACAGTTCAACCAGACATACAAATCATCTCATCTTTTCATTTTCACAAGAATGCTCATAACTCAGAAGTGATATTCATTTAGCTAATGTATTTATTAGCACAACCCCAACTGGTAATAAAGCGAATACCCAACACTGCCAAAACAAACCACATAGCAAGGACAGTTTATTCAACTTAATCATTATGCAAAGAATGCTCAAGCCGCGTACAGCAAAAGAAAATGAATCAACTCAAAATCATCTCAACATAACAGCCAAATCAAATAACCAAAACCCCCATCATAAGAGCAGGGTTGTTTTAATGAGACTATTAAGAAAAAGCAAGCGATTTAAGGAGAAGGGCTTAACATGCCTGTTAATTTTTCTTGTGGCTTGAAGAAAACCACGCCCACTGGAGTTGTTTCTCTCCACGACGTCCTTGGCCAGGATTTCCAACCAGTCACTAACTTCCACAGGCTTAATAATAGCCTTTGTTTTTCCAAATACTAGAGATGATAATCAAAACATAGCTGGTTCGACAAAACCATGGAGAAACAAAATGCAGAGCAACTAAAATCCAAATGCACACAGCAACAAACAATTTTCCTTTTTCCTCTATCCTCTTTCTAAGGTGAGCTGGTCGCTAAGACCAAGATAATTAATGCATTGAATGCACTGCCTTTCGTCATTCCTCACACCACCACCAACTCAAGTTGGTGAGTTTCCAAATTTCAAATTTGCATATAAATTCCATTTAGTTTCTAAGCTAGTTGGACGGCTCCAACTTTTCTTTGTTCCCGCCAAACTTAGCGTTGTACATGCAAGGACTTCATTTATTGTCCCATTAAATTTCCTACCTTCCCCCCCTTATCCTTTCCATCCACATGGGTCTATGCGTCCCCTTCCTTAGGTTAGGATTAGTTAGGATTTTAATAGTCCATATCTAGGTCATTCACCTAGTTCATAGGTTAATGGAATTTATATCTATTTTCTCCCTTATGAAATCTAAAATCCATATAGGATAGTAGTTAGGGTATAAGATAAAACTCAAGGGTAGGCTAGGGTTTAATCCCCTAATATTTAATTAACTAGTTTCCATATCAAGTCTTTCCGCCTGACAGTCATATTCAACATTAAGCAAGACATTTCGTCCTAAGTTCCACACACCTATGCCACTTGCATCCAGGCCCTTATCGTCTTACACTGTCTAGCGTTACAATGCTGTGTGGTTCGAGAATCGAACCTTTTTCATTGGCATCTACGTACCAGATATTCATACCTGAAATCAGGTGCTGCAACATTTATATCAACCTTAGTCTGGTTTAAAAGTAAATCGATAAAGTGATCATAAGAAGGCCACAACATACCTTGGATCAATGGAATTGATTCAAGGTGTGCTGCCAATCAGCGAATAGAGTTCATCAAGCATACGAAAATTTTGTTGTCTCATTAACAATCACACAAGCAATAATAGATTTTGTCCCAAGTATCAAGTTACAGCAAACAAGGGTCCAGATCAGCAACACATTCCTCTAATATCAAAAGATGTGTCTTAACATATTTATCTTCATTTTTTTAGTTATAACATCATGAAAGGTAATTACCATGATAACTTAAAAAAATCAAGGCGTTACAGGGTATGCATGTGCATGTATGTATGTGTATGTGTGCGTGTGTGTGTGTGCGCGTGCATGTGTGTGCGTGTGCATGTGTGTGTGCGTGTGCATGTACGTGTGTGTGTGCTTATGCGTGGGCATGTGCGTGTGCATGTGCATGTGAGTGTGCGTGTACCTATACATGTGTGTGTGCGTGTGCATGTGTGCGTAAGTTCATGTGTGTGTGTGTGTGTCCTTGTGCGTTGACATGTGCATGTGCATGTGCATGTGCGTGTGAGTGTACCTCTGTGTGTGAGTGTGCAGGTGTGTACTTGTGAGTGGGTGTGTGTGTGGGCATGCGTGTGTGTGTGTGTGTGTGTGCATTTATGTGCCTGTGTGTTCTTATGTGTGTTGGGTTATTTTTTCGTGGGTATGTGTTTGTGCCTCTTTAGGTGTTCGTGTGTGTGTGTGGTTGCATGTGCGTGTGCGTATGTGTGTGCATGTGTGTACGTGTGAGTGGATGTGTGTGTGTGTGTGCGTGTGTGTGTGCGTGTGCGTGTGTGTGTACGTGTACGTGTGTGTGCATGTGCGTGTTCATGTGTGTGTGTGTGTGTGTGTGTGTGTGTGCGTGTTCGTATGCGTGTGCGTGTGCGTGTGTGTGTGCTTGTGCGTAGATGTGGGCATATGCGTGTGCATGTGCGTATGCGTGTGCGTGTGCATGTGCGTGTGCATGTGCGTGTGCGTGTGTGTGTGCCTGTGCATGTTCGTGTGCTTGTGCGTGGGCATGTGCATGTGCATGTGCGTGTGCGTGTACCTGTTGTTGCAAATCAGCAGCACCCCTAGATGCAAATCAAGGTTCTGAATTGATTTTTTAGGCATCCAGTGTGATTGCACAACATGGAAACCTCTCTCCAAGTGTGGGACTTTTGAAAATGAGAGAGGAATATCCAGATTAGAGGTTGGTTCCTCAAACTCCTCTGATTTAGATCTATATTTTGCACAACTACAGAGATTCAGATCCTAATCCTACTCTAAATTGCAAGGAGACAGGGATAAAAATGCAAAAATGAAACTAAACTAAAGATGGTGATGCACCAAAATGAGTGGTGAAACACTTTTTACCATGTAAATAGACACAAATTCATGAAATGCAACAAGGGAAAACATACACAAGCTGATAGAGGTAATTAGAGGTCTTAAAATGAAGTAAAACAATACAAACAGAGGACTGAAAGCATTCATAGAGTTTGCACTGTCAATTCCATGTAAAAATCTCTTGCATTCCACCCTCAAAGAGGTATAAACCTGCTACAATACTTGAAAAAGGTCTGATTCTTACAACTATCACTTGCTGGAGGTGAAAGAAGAAGTTTTCTATGCCAAAAAGTGTTCAACCATGAATAAATGAGCCAAATTTGGCTTTTACAGTACATGGGTCGAGCCCAGGAGAGAGAAAACATGAAAAACGCATGGGAGCCATCCCTCATTGATGGAAAATGTATTAAAACAGCATGGAGGACCTTACAAACCCATACCCTATCATTTTTTACCATATTGGAGAAGAATGCGACCCATTCTGTATTAAATTTGGTTGTTGAAATGTCATTTCTGGCCATAGACACGTACCAAAACTGTTTTTAAATTTTCTCTCTCCAAACTAAACCAAAATTAGAAATTGACCATGGAATCATGTAGAGAATTTTAACATCTTTCCAATGATATAAAGAATGCAAAAATCTGAGCTCTAGATCAAAAGATATGATTGTTTGAAGATTTAGGGCAAAAACGGCCCAAAAACGGATCGACGGGAAAAAATTTCAAATTTTACCTTTTTTTTGTCTTTCGAAAAATTTTGAAAAATTCCCCACACTCCGCTGGTCAGATGCCACGTGTCAAGCTCTGATTCACTCTGGAATTCTCTCTCCTTCTCTTTTCCGCGGGTTTTCCTTTGAAAATCGACCTTTTTATACTCTTTTGGAAAAAAATTCATATTTTCCTCCGACCCTTGAACTCCTCTGCCACGTGGCAGCTTCCTATTGGTTGAGGGCCTCAAATGGGAAAATTTTCCACAAAAACTCCACTGAGCCATAACTTGAAAAATATAAGGAGTTAGGAGGAAAACTTTACCTTTCTGGAAAGCTGAGAGAGAGCTCTATCTGATGGTGCCATTTCCAGAAAGCCTTGAGTGCCTAAAAATAAAAAAATGTAGATTGAGGCACAAGAGAGGTAAGAACACAAGGAGTTAGCCACAAAAACGAGCTGGGGCACCATTTTGGATAATAATTTTGGTGACTCAGAGGGGTCATCTGCCTGCTAGATGAAAATACCAGTTGCCTGAAGCAGTCCATTAGGCATGGAGTCATCAAATATTCTATTTAGAACCTCAAATGACATAGAATGTGCAAGGAGGAAGATGGAATATCACATGATGGAAGCAAGGACTATAAAACATCTCCAGGGACAACAAGCTGTGCCAAAGCACTTAGGGAAAGAAATACTAACCTACAGCAAAAAAATGTGCAAAGCACTTGGAGGAATGAAAATCTAATCTAATATTTACAAGGTGGTAAATTTCCCTCTAGAAGCAACGCTTGAGATAGATTCCATTGACTGGAATCTGCAGTTCTTCACCATCCAATGAGGCCAATTGGAAAGCATTGATGTTCTTGCACTTCGTGACCATGTATGGGCCACTCCAAATGGCATCAAATTTTGAATTCCTTCCCGGTTTTGCTCTATCCACATCTCATTTCAACACTAGATCTCCAACCTGAAAAGATCTATCCTTGGCCTTCCTATCAAAGGTCTTTTTGATCAAAGCTTGATCCTTTTCCATTGCTTCGGATGCCTAATTTCTGACCTCCTATAACTCCATCAACTCTGCATATCTCACCTCCATGGGCTCAAACTCTAGCAACTCTAATTTCTTCATGAGTTCCAATGTTGGCAACTCAAGTGACATGGGCAAGATTGCCTCTCTTCCATAAACAAGCTTGAATGGAGAGTTACCTATGGATCTCTTGGGAGTTATCCTATCAGCCCATAAGGCTGATTTTAGTTTGGTATGCCAAGACCTCTGATTCTCATCAAGATTCCTCCTAATTATCCTCAACAAGTTCTTGTTTGTAGACTCGGCCTAGCCATTACCTTGAGGGTAATAGTTTGATGAAGTGCTTAGGTAGATCCCGTTCTTGACAGCCCACTCAGTCACCTTAGATCCAATGAATTCCAATGTATTATCTGAGATTATTGTAGTAGGTATACCAAATATGGTTGTTATCCCCTCATGAAAGTCTAAGATGATGGACTCATTTGCTTCTTTGAGTGCTACTGCTTCAGTCCACTTGGTGAAGTAGTCAGTGGCTGTCAAAATCCATTTGTGCCCTTGACTTGAATTAGGATTAATGTCTCCAATGAAGTCCAAACCCCATTGCATGAATGGATGGTCAACTGAGATTGGATGCAATGGAAGGGCAGTAAATCTCTCTTTTCCTGTGAAGAATGCACAATTCTTACACCTCTTGATCCATGCATAGCAATCACTGAAAATTTTAGGCCAATAATAACCAGCCTTCATGATTTTTAGAGCTGTCACTCTCGGTGCAAAATGACCACTAGCTGATCCACCATGGAATTCTTCCAACACCCTATGAATCTGATTTGTGCTAATGCATCTTAGCAGCACTCCATTCACATCTTTCTTGAACAAAACTCCATGAACAATGGCATATGGGATATCCTACAATCTGAAGTGTCTTCTTTGGGTCTTGTTCATCTCTGGAGGGCATAGGCCTATGCTTAGGAAGTGCATTATACCTTGGGTCCAACGAGGAGTGGGGGCAGCATTGTTTTCTTCTTGAGTCCCACATGGCTCATGGCTGTCTTGAACTATCAAAACAGTCTCTCCTTCATTGCATGCTTCTTTTTGCTTCCCCAAAACCAGCTGCTCACACAATCCTTTTCCTCTTACCAACTTGGTGATTTTGATCTCAATGTCATACTCCATGACATGGGTGATCCAACCTGCCCTTTTCTCGTTCAAATATTGGTGAGGAGGAATTCCTTAACCCTAGCATGTGAGACCAACAACTGGACCTTGTTATTTGAGACTAAATGCTTGAATTTCTTCAAGCTTCTGATTACTACCAGCACATGCTTCTCAATAAAAGAGTACTTCACCTCATAGTCATCTAGGCTCTAACTGAAGAAGGTAATTGGCTGCTCACCATTATCCTTGTTTTGCTGTACCAAAATGGCAGAAATAGTGTCATTACCTCCAAATGCATAGAGGATGAAATCCTTGGAGAAGTCCGGGTTGATGAGAGTTGGTGCTTGAAAAATGGCTTCTTTAATTGCTTTAAAACTCTCCTTGCCTTCTGCTGTCCACTTGAAAGCCATGCTCTTCTTTAACATCTTGGTGATGGGCTTGACAAGGGCTGCAAAATCTGGGACAAACCTCCGAACAAAGTTTATCCTCCCCAAGAAACTCTGAAGGGATTTCTTGTGGCTTGGCAATGGTAGTGCTCTTATGGCTTCGACTCTCTCTAGATCAATTTCTAATCCTTCTTTGGAGACAATATGGCCAAGGAACTTTCCTTCATGTGAAAGAAAGATACACTTCTTAGGATTCAAAGACACTCCAAATTTCCTACACCTCGTGAAAACTTGTCTCAAATGAGAGAGGTGGTCTACTACATTTTTGGAAAAAACAGTGATATCATCAAGGTAAATCAGCACCACGTTGTTAATCAAACCTTTGAACGCCATGTTCATTGCTCTTTGGAAGGTAGCACCAGCGTTGGACAGCCCAAATGGCATCTTCGTATATGTAAAAGTCCCCCATTTGGTTGTGAAGGCTGTCTTGAACTAGTCTTCTTCCTTCACCATAATTTGATTGTAGCCGGAGTAGCCATCAAGTAGTGGAAACCTCTCAGAGCCAGCCACAACTTGCAAGATTTTTCCATGGAAGGGAGTGGGTAATGGTCCTTGAGAGATGCTCTATTTAAGTCTCTGAAATCAACACACAATCTGATCTCTCCACTCTTCTTTTTGACTGGAACCAAGTTGGCAACCCAACTAGAATGCTTGATTGGGAATATGATTCTTGACTCAATCATCTTGTCCAATTCTTTCCTCATGAGAGGTTCCATGTGTGGATTGACTGGTCTTTGTTTCTGTCTGACAGGCTTAGTATTTGGATCCAATTCAATGGTATGCTGAGCTAAGTTGGGATTGAAACCTTTCAAATATTCATAGCTCCATGCAAACACATCAGGGAACTCTTGACATAGCTGTACGAACTCATACCTTTCTTGATCAATTGTCATCTTTCCAATTTGCAATGGTTTGTTCTCTTCTACCAAGATGGATACTGAATCCTCTCTCTTGACCTGAATGTTTGCTTTCTCCTTTCTAAACTGATCATTGGGATTAAAAATGGACTCCAAAGTGATAAGTCCCTTGGGCAGCTTGTTAGTTCTCAGCTGTACCACTTGGTCACCATACTACTGTTCCAATTTTTCTTGATTCTTAGCTGAGAACTTAGCTTCTTCTTGCAAGAAATGGATGATTTGCTGGTCATTCTCAAACACTTGCCAACTGACATTGTTATCTGGCACTGAAGGCCTCACAATCACATGGATGTTTGGCTGTACCTTGTCTTGTTGAATGCTTTCCATAGTGTCAAAGGCTGCCCCTACTCCTACAAGCATGTCAGTAGCTTGATTCTCTTTCCTAGGAATGGATTTGATGCAAAAACCCTCAAAATCTTCCATGAGGTCCCACACCCTATTCTTGTAGCACCTGAGTAGATCATTCTTGGCAGCATGCTATCCCTTGACCTGATTTACAATCAATTCACTATCACCAAATACTTGCAAGTTCTTTATTTTCTTCTTAATTGCCCAATGCATGCCTTGCACTAAGGCTTCATATTTAGTAGTGTTATTGGAGCATGCAAACTGAAATCTAAAAGATGAATAGTACCTTACTCCTTAAGGTGAAACAAGCATGGCTCCACCTCCTGCACCTTGTCTACTTCTTGATCCATCAAAAAATAGTTTCCATACCTCATTGTCATCCTTGTGGTTTGGCTTGGTGATGGTAGGAATAGGCTGATTTTCTTCATGTATACAATAGACCCCTAGCTTAGATTCTTCTACTTCTTGATAAGGATCAAAAGCGTGTACCTTATTTTCCCATTCATCAAGAGTTAGATCCAAGATGCTCCCAACCTTGGTGTCAGCTTGTAACATCCCCATTTTAAGATACTAGAACAAGGGAATTTTTTTTTATTTTTTTATTTTTTATTTTATATAATGTTCTCTGTTATGAATTATATAATTCAAACACATGTTCAAATTTTAATAATTGTTCTCTGCCCAAACAACACAGTTTGGAACAAAAAAAATTCTTTTAAAACTTATGTTCCCTATTCGCATATTTACAATATGGAACACACATTCAATGCCATTCAATCTTATAACAGATTCTATATGCTACTGTAAATGACTCGAAGAACTTCCGATCTCCCATTTTCATGGCTTGGAGTTTCAACGATCTTTCATTTCATGACTCAGCAACTACCAATCCTTCATGTTCGTTCATGTATAGTATATTATATATACAAGTTCTCTTAACCGTTTTCGGTTATCGAAGTGATCCATTTAAGAAGCCTATCTGAATATCTGTTACTGATATTCATCTGACATCTTGCATCTTAAATTAAGTGATTAGGACAACACAACCAGCACTTGCGATACTTTGGCCAAAGATTTTCACATGCTTTGCATGATCATATTCCTGGATGTGATACACATCAATGGAATATGTCCTTCACCTCACTTCACCTGTTATCTAGAATTGTCTTTCTTGGTTCCTACCAATCCTTTCAATTTAAGGTCAGATTCAAACTACCAATTTCCAACTAGCAATATGAACAAATATAGGAAGGCACTCATGGTAACTAAAGATACGCAGACATATGGTTCGTTCCCCACGACTTCGTGTGTCTAGTTATCTTTAGTCCTCCGGAGTCGCTTCGTATACGTGATCATACTCCTATCCCTAGCCAAGAGCTTCACATTCAGCCTATGTATTCTTGACGATTTAATTCGAGAGGGCATTGTAATATGTCAGCTACAACATTGTGTCATCATGAAGACCCCGTCTTCATGAAGACACTATGCTGTAGCTGGCATATGTCAATGTCCTACGAAATCCTCCCATCGAGAGTACACATCCTGCTCAAGTGATTTGGATATGATCTTAATATTTAAGATCAACTTTCAACAACCATGCTGATCCTTTATCCTCATTCCCGTTACAGTTGTATGTAGCTAAGAGAGACTAAATCCATCTTCTAGCTTGTTATACAGCTTCTCATTCTTACCGAAGGGTTGCATTTTCCCTACTTGGTTCTCTTCTTAATCATTGGATTAAACAGCCCGTTACCGATGGACGTGATAAGTTTAACCTATTAAACTTAACCAAGATTTTCACAACTGTAACTAAATCCAGAATTCTAGCTGATTAGACGTCATTTAAACGAGGTCTAATTCCCAATAAATGTATTCATTTATTCTCCTTAACCTTACATAGTTAAAGTCCATTAGCTCTGGATATATTTATCCCATATCCTTTCTTTCTGAATTTAACATACGAGGTTATTAATGGAGTTTGAAAATGAAGTTCAGTTACTCCTAAGTTAATTGATATTCCTTAGCTTCCAAGCTAATCCTAAATACCTATCAGTTATGGAATCATATTCTTCCTAATCCTTTTTAATGTCAATTAAAAATTCATCTTTACCCAAGTATGAACTAATTGCACATTTCAACTTAAAAGTTGCATTTAGGTAAGAATAGATATCAATTCCTTTTTAACATCCATCCAAGGACAATTAAATAAATCTAAATCAAGAAATAACATTATATTTCCAATTTAATCAACAATATCAAACTGATATAGTTATTAAAATATCACACTTGTATTTGTATTCATCAATCCATTTCATAATCCATACATCTGCCAATCCAACTGACTGGACTTTGTTTAAATAAAACATCTTTACAACTCATTGATAGAAGAATGTACTTTCTTCTTTTCACAATTCCTCATAGAGGAATAATAACTAACAAATACAATTCATCTTCAGACAATTAAAAGAAGCATCAGAAAACAGCCATGTCTTCATTCTATCAAATTCCATCTACAAAATTACTTGCATGGGCCAGTTCAATGAACTGAGCATATTAAGCACTTGTCATTAAAATGAGGTGCTTCAATTAACTGTCTTAATAAAAGAACCCTGCTTTTATGAAATGACAGTATGAACATCAATCAAGAATTAAGCATAGAAAAGAATGGATAGCATAACAACTGAACCATCAAAATACCATCCCAATTAGCCAAAGAATTGCTGTCCTATTTCCCACATAACCATGCAAGTTCCAGATTAAAATATTTGTAAATTTTAGGAATACAAGTAGCCTACTTCTCTCATAACATAACGGCTATCAATTCCATTTCCTTCCATTAGTAATAAATGCAAAGGATAAAATCTACCTAAAATGTAAACCAATTACTTTCCTTTCAGTTCATGCATCTCATTTGATTCCAAGCAATCAAGTACAGATGAGAAAGCAAACGACAATGAATATAGTTGCTCATACCCAAGCAATACAAATTTCGTACTTAAACGATTATAGATTTCCAACTGTATGAAAGAAGAAAAGATCATTTTTTTCCAAGTTATCCATCCACATTCCTATTCTTTCCTCGTGACTGTCCTAAAAATTGAATCCAAACGAGACACAAATCAAGATAACAGTTTAGAGTGAAACTTACAAAATCCATTCAGAATTCACTTTCCCACAGCAAGAATAATTTCATTCATAATCAGCTTTAAACGAAATAAGGATGAATTTATCGTCCTTATCCATATTTCATTTAAATCAAGATCATACGAATACCCAAAACAGGTTAGTAAAACATCATATTCATCATAGAACGAGCAGTATAAGGATGCATACTATGTTCTTGCTGTACTAGAAGATTCCATACTTCTTTCACTGTATTTTTAACCAAATAAACAGTTATACAATCGCACAATCACTTATTCATATGACCTTCTATATCCATGAACACATATAGTTCATAATAACAATTTGCACATTGCTGATACCTATAGCAAGACCAAATCATATGCACAGTAAATCTTCCAATGCTATTTCCAGAATTCAAACAGTAAAAAGAGAAGAATTCATTCCTTTAACTATTCAAATAAGAAAACAACCATTTTCTTCAACTCAACAAGAATCAGTCAAGTCGGATTCATTTTTATTTGAATGACAGTGCAAAGATCAGAAGACCACACGAAACATTCAAAATTTCTGTTTGTTTAGAAAAATAGCAACACTCAGGAAACCATCTAAATGCCACTATCATCTCTATCAAGCTGAACTTATAACGTTCATTAAAACCCAAATTACTGTTTCTTTCACATTGAAAACAACAAAAAGAAGAAGAATTCATTTCCCTATAATTTCATTAAGAAACAATCATTTTGTTCAGAATGAAATAAAAACACCCAAATCGTGTTTATCTAAGCATGACAGCTCAACTTATAAAGATAACAGAACAATCGTTCACATTGAAAATTAAACTCACATAGCCTGTACAGTTTCAATCCAATATACCACAAACAATGAATATCCAATTCGAGTTCTATCTCGATTAACAGTTAATTCCAAAAACAACATTCTCCTTTTTCTTAATGAGATACAGAACTCAAAATATATATTCATATATCAATACCTCTATCAAGGCAAACCCGCATAGGGTATTAGATACATAAGCTTGGTACAGTTAGGACAGACTCAAGCAGTAAACCAACTTTCTATATTTTTCCATTTACTTGCACATAAATACAAGCCAAGTTGGTAATCGTGTCCACAGTCCAAACAGGAAGACCAAACAACATCAATAAAACACAACAAATCATCCTACCCTCACAGCAAGGATAAACACAATTCATTAATAAGTTCAGAAGAAAGAACAGTTTCCTTCTCCTACTTCCACGAATACCCAAAACGTTATTCGTTCATTTCTTATGCAAGAAAAAGGAACAACAATAAAAATATTACCATTACTTCCTTCAAATCGAGTTCATAAGCTCAAATAAAACCCAAATGCTATTTCCATCAAAATCCAAAACAGCAGAAGGAAAAGGATCTTATTTCCTTTTTAAAGATTTCAGTATAGAAACAACATCAAACAACTCGCACATCCTATACAGTTTTTATCACTTAAATTCATATAGCAAAAGAACAATTGTTCAACACTGAAAGATAACTCCTACTGCCTGTATAGTTATCATATAACATTAACAGAGAAAATACCCATTTCGAATTCTCCAAAACTGTCAAATAAACCCACACAGCAAGTTCATATTTCCCACTCAAATTCATGCAAAGACAGATCAATCACAACAACAAGAAATGATTTTACCCGATTCATATCAAACAATAACAACAAAATCAAATAAACCCAAAACCCAAGAGTAGGGTTGTTTTAATGAGACACTTAAACAAAGCAAGTGTTTTAAAGAGAAGGGCTTAACATGCTTGTAATTTCTTCCTTGAAACTCGAAGAAAACCACGTCTACAGAAGGTGTTTCCTTCCACGGCGACAACAACGAGCTTCCAAACAATCCCTCCTCTACAGGCTCAACAACAGCCTTCAAATTCCCAAGAAACAATGATAAAAACCAAATGAAACTGGTTCGAATGAACCAAGCAAAAACCAAATGCAGAGCAACTTCTCAAAAACCCGAGCAACACAAATGACCAACAAAATTTCCTCCAAACTCTTTCCAAGGCGGACTGGTCACAAAGACCAAAAAAATTAAATGCGTTAAAGGCTCTGCCTTTTCCTATTTTCTCATGCCACCACCGACTTGGGTTGGCGAACCATCAAATTCGAATTTTGCATGGAAAACCAAGTTTAGCTTCATAACCAACTAGATACCTCTAGTTTTTCCCTGTTCCCGCCAAACTGGCGCTGTCCACGTAAGGACTTCACATTAATGCCATTAAATTCCTTTTCATCCTTATCCTCTCCCCCCAAGGGTCTGTGCGTCCCCTTCTAGGTTAGGATTAGTTTAGGATTCATATTAGTGTTCGACCTGGTCATAGCCTAGTCTTTAGGTTAATAGAACTTAGGTCTATTTTCATCATTTAGAATTTAAAAATCCACTTAGGATAGTAGTTTAGGATGTAAGGTAGGACTTAGGATTAGATTAGGATCTAATTCCCTCTAACACCTAACACTAATCAACCTTCAATCCAGTCAAGTCTTCCCAACTGACTTCCAATTTCAACACTATACAGGACATTCCGTCCCATGTTAACATGCCTGAGCCACCCGTATCCCGACATTCCTCACCTTACGGGGTCTCACGTTACGACAGTGTATGGTTCGTGAATCAAACCCTTTTCCATTGGCATCTACGTGCCAACTGTTCATACCTATAATCAAGTGCTTCACATTTATATCAACCTTTAATTCAGTTCAAGAGTAAATCAACAAAGCGATTACAAGAAGGCCACAGCATAAAGAGTTCAGCAAGCATACGACAATTTTTTGTCACATCAGCAAACACACAAGTAACAATAACTACTGTCCCATGTAAATAAATTACAGTATGCAAGAATCTAGACTAGCAACACATTCCCTTAAGATCAAAATATATATCTTAACATGTTTTCCTTCATTTCAGCAGTTACAACATCAAGAAAGTAATTACCATAATAACTTACAAAATCATGGCGTTACATTCCTCCCTCCTTAAAGAATCATCGTCCCGATGATCAGATTAAACAAATCAAGGAATTCCTAGAACAAAGTTCAGTTATTGTCCTTCCATTCATAAATTCATACCAAAAATAGATTCACTCTTAAAAACAGTGTTTTAAGACAACTGTACAATAGACTAATAATTGTCTAAATTTGGTAGAATTATCAGTTCCTTGAATTTCAAATTAGATTAAACAAATGTGGAAAAGTAGATCTCATTTCTTCGAGATTTTCCCAAGTTGCACTTTCTTGCGTGTGTGCGTGTGTGTTCTTATGTGTGTTGGCTTGTGTTTGCGTGGGTATGTGTTTGTGCGTGTTTATGTGTTTGTGTGTGTGTGTGGGTGTGTGTTTGTGTGTGGGTTTGCATGCATATGTACGTGTGTTTGTGGGTGCATGTGTGTGTGGGCGTGCATACATATGTGCATGTGTGTATGAGTGTGCGTGTGCGTGTGCGTGTGCATGTGCGTGTGCATTTTCGTGTGCACATGAGCGTGCGTGTGTGCTTTTGTGTGCATGTGTGTTTCTGTGGACGTGTCTCTTTACCGTGTGTGTTTGTATGTTTGTGTGGGTGCGTGTGGGTGAGTGTGTGTGTGGGTGGGCGTGCATGTGTCCATGTCCATGTGCATACTCGTGTGTGTGTGTGCCCGTACGTGTGCATGTGCGTGTGTGTGTGCGTGTGCATCTGCTTGTGCGTCTGCGTGGGTGTGCGTATGTGGGTGTTTTATTTTATGTGCATGTGCATCATTATGTGTGTGTTTGTGGTTTTGTGTGGTATGTGTGTGTGTGTATGTGCGTGCATGTGTGTGTGGGTGTACGTGCATGTGTGAGTGTGTGTGTTCATGTTCGTGTGCGTGTGCATGTGCGTGTGTGTGTTTGGGCGTATGCATGTCTGTGTGTTGTCGCGCGTGTGTGTGTGTGTGTGTGGTCACGTATCCATGCGTGTGTGAGTGCGCGTGTGCATGTGCATGTGCGTGTGCATGTGTGTGTGCGTGTGTGCATGGGCGTGTGTGTGTGCTTGTTCGTGTGTGTATGTGTATCTATGTGCATGTGTGTCCTTATGTGCATGTGCGTGTGTGCTTTTGTGTGTATGTGTGTCCTTATCTATTTATTTGTGTGTGTGTGTGGGTGCGTGTGTGTGTGCGTGGGTGCATGTGTGTGTGTGTGTGTGTGTGTGTGTGTGTGTGTGTGTGTGTGTGTGTGTGTGTGTGTGTGTGCATATGCGTGTGTGGCTCTGTGTATGTGGGCGTGTTCGTGTGCATGTGCATGTGGATGTGTGTCTGCGTGTGGGTGGGCATTTGTGTGTGTGTAAATGTGTGTGCGTGTGCGTGTGTGTGAAAATGTGCGTGTGCGTGTATGTGTGCGTGCGCATGTACATGTGCGTGTGCGTGTACATGGACGTGTGCATGTGCATGTGTGCTTTTTTTTGTGGTGTGTCCTCATGTGTGTTGGGTTGTGTTTGTGTGGGTGCATGTTTGTGTGTGTTTGTGTGTTCGTGTGTGTGTGGGTGCATGTGTGTGTGGGTGTGCATGCATATGTGCATGTGTGTGTGCATGTTTTTTTATGGGTGCATGTGTGTGTGGGTGTGCATACATATGTGCATGTGCATGTGCGTGTGCGTGTGTGTTTGTGTGTTGGTGTGTGTGTGGGTGCATGTGTGTGTGGGTGTGCATGCATATGTGCATGTGTGTGCCGTGTTTGTTTGTGGGTGCATGTGTGTGTGGGTGTGCATACATATGTGCATGTGCATGTGCGTGTGCGTGTGTGTGTGCATGTGCGTGTGCGTGTGCGTGTGCGTGTGCATGTGTGATTTTGTTTTTGCTTGTGTCCTTAGGTGTGTGTTTGTGTGTGTGTGTGGGTGGGTGTGTGTGTGTGTGAGTGTGAGTGTGTGTGTGTGTGAGTGCATTCATATGTGCGTGTGCATGCTCATGTGCATTTCTTGTGCTTGTTCTAGTGTGTGTGCATGTGCGTGTGTTCTGCATGTGCATGGGCGTGGGCGTAGGTGTGTGTGTGTGCTTTTTTGTGTGCGTGCTTCCTTATGTGTGTGTTTGTGTTTGTACATGGGCGTGTGCATGTGCGTCTATGTGCGTGTGCATGTGGGTGCGTGTGTGTGTGGGTGTGCATCCATGTGTGTGTGCGTGTTTGCTTTTGTGTGCGCTTGTGTCCTTATATGCGTGTGTGTGTGCTTTTGTGTGCGTGTGTGTCCTTATGTGCATGTGTGTGTGTCCTTTTATTTGCACGTGTGTCCTTTTCTATGTGTGCATGTGTGTTTTTGTGTGCATATGTGTCCTTATGTGTGTGCTTGTGTGTGTGTGTGCGCGTGTGGGTACGTGTGTGTGTGTGTGTGCATGCATATGTGCGTGTGCATCTGCATGTGTGGTTTTGTGTGTGTGTGTGTGCTTTTATGTGCACGTGTGTACTTATGTGTGTGTAGTTGCGTGTGTGTGCATGTGGGTGCGTGTGTGGGCGGGTGTGCATGCATATGTGCGTGTGCGTGTGCATGTGTGCATGTGTGTGTGTGTGGGCGTGTTTGTGTGTCTTTGTGTGGTGTCCATGGCTAGAAATGACATTTAAACAACCAAATTTAATACAGAATGGGTCGCATTCTTCTCCAATATGGTCAAAAATGACAGGGTATGGGTTTGAAAGGTCCTCCATGTTGTTTTAATGCATTTGCCATCAATGAGGAATGGGCTCCCACATTTTTTATGTTTTCTCTCTCCTGGGCTCAACCCATGCACTGTAAAAGCCAGATTTGGCTCATTTCTTCAGGGTTGAACACTTTTTGGCATTGAAAACTTCTTCTTTCACCTCCAACAAGTGGTAGTTGTAAGAATCATACCTTTTTCACAGTTTGTAACAGGTTTATACCTCTTTGATGGTGGAATGCAAGAGATTTTTACATGGAATTGACAGTGCAAACTCTGTGAATGCTTTCAGTCCTCTGTTTGTATTATTTTACTTCATTTTAAGACCTCTAATTACATCTATTAGCTTATGTATGTTTTTCCTTGTTGCATTTCATGAATTTGTGTCTATTTACATGGCAAAAAATGTTTCACCACTCCTTTTGGTGCATCACCATCTTTAGTTTAGTTTCATTTTTACATTTTTACCCCTGTCTCCTTGCAATCTAGGGTAGAATTAGGATTAGAACATCTGTAGTTGTGCAAAATATAGATCTAAATCAGAGGATTTTGAGGAACCAACCTCTATTCTAGAGATTCCTCTCCCATTTTCACAAGTCCCACACTTGGAGAGAGGTTTCCATGTTGTGCAATCACACTGGATGCTCTAAACATCATTTAGAACCTTGATTTGCATCCAAGGGTGCTGCTGATTTGCAACAATAGTTTTGGCACGCCCGGTGGGACCTTAGAGGTCTCATTTTTATTGCAGAAAAGTTGATGTGCATCTGCTGCAATTTTCTTGCTTGAAAAGAGCTATAATTTGCATATCTGGCGACTCCAAGGGGAAGAATCAACTGGTTTCAGCAGTGCAGGCCTGAAAACTCATGAGAAGAAGCACCACAAGGTCAAGAGCTGGAGAAGAAGAGATGTTGTTTGAATATCTACAGTTATCTCCAAGAGTAAGGTAAAGTGGGAGGAGAGTCCAAAGGTCTCCATCTCCACCAAACAGAACTCTCTCAACTCCTCCACCTGGTAGGCCTTTCATTCAATCAACAAGGGTTCTAAAACCAATTAGAATGGCACAAAACAACCCCTATGTCAACTTCATAGGCAGAAGCCCACTTTCCCTCAATGCACAACATCTAATTCCAATTGCAGCCTTGAAGAACATTCCTTACTTCACTAGAGAAAATCAGACTACTCCAGGTGATCATGTTAAAGACATTGCCAATCTTTGTGTAATTCATGAAATCAATGAGATGCAAGTGGATATCAAATTGTTGGCATCTTCATTCAAGGGGAAAGCATTGCAATGGTTTAGAAGCCTTGGAGCTGGTTCTATCACAAATTGGAATCAGCTATGTATAGCACTTCATGAGTAATTTGGAGAGAATGGAGACAACTTGTCTCTTTTGGAGCAGCTGACAGCCATCAGGAGAGCTCCCAATGAGCAGCTGACTGATTTCAACTTCAGATTTCAAAAGACTTGGGAGAGAATTCCAGTGGTAGTCAGACCAACAGCAGAAGGTGCTTTTCTCTACTATCTCAAAGCTCTAAATTATGATATTTCTATGTTGATTCAGTCCATGGGAGGCATAACTATCCCTATGGCTTACAGCATTGCCATTAGGGCTGAAAATTGTTTTCCAAGCTGGAAAACTAGCCCCTAGACCTCCCATGCCATTGTTTCCAAGTTTAGATAGTCCAAATACCAACCAAGGACCTAATTTGACTCCTTCTCCCACTCCTAGAAATAAGAGTTCAAATGAAGCTTCTACTTCATCTCCAAGTGCCCCAAATGAGCTTCAAGAAGTCATGAAGCAACTGCAAAACCTAGGCAATAAGCTGGTTAATCTCAAGAGGCAACAAGCCCAAGGTTTTAGACCTTCTTACCAGCCCCAAGCTCAACCTAATAGGCAGCCATACCAACCACAAAGACCACCTAATCCAGCTGCAAATATGAATCAAACAAGGCCTCCTGCAAATAGACCATTTCAGCCCTACAATGCAAATGCCATATCTGCCTCTAAGGCATTGGTGCCGACACAAAACAACATTGCTCAGGAGTATGACTGGTGTTTTCCATGCAATTAACCTCATAACCAATCCATGTGCTTCAATGGTGCTTTGAATCAAGCATTAATGGTGACAACTACTGGTGTGGATGGTGAGGGCAGTCAAGGAAACAACCAACAACAAGAAACATTCCAATAACAATCAGCTCCAAATGACACCATGTTGGTAAATTAGCAAGGACTTTTGTGGCATGAATTAGGCAATTTCCCAAGGTGTTGTAGCCAACACAAGGTCAAAAAGAAGGAATTTGGGTGAAGAACAGCCATTAGCTCCAACCAATCCACAACCTTCCATGGCTCCACAAATGGTTGGCAAGCAAAATCCAATTTCAAATGCACAAGGGCAGCCAAGAACAGCTCCTAGACCAACTCAAATACAGTTATTGCTACCCACATGCAAGGAGTGAATGTACAAGAAAAAGGACAGCAAAGAGATCCTTCATCACCATTCAGTATCATCGATCAGATGAAGAAGACAAATGTCAACATATCAATGTGGGAATGAATCCCTATCTATCCCAGGCCAAAGAGATTTTCTACAAGCTGCCATGAAGGACTGGCCAACTTCGAATCAGCAAGTTCAGATGCAAGAGAAAGTGCTCACAAATGCTGCCTAGCCTGAGGGGAATCATGGAGGACAGCAAGGTAAAATGTTGAAGCCCCCTCATTTCTATGTTTCATTAATCATTGGAAATCAGCTAGTGCACAATTGCATGATAGACTCCGGGGCAAGTAGCTCAGTGATGCCTAAACAAATAGCTGATCAACTAGGGCTCCAATATGAAACAATATCCAAAGGGGTAGTGCAGCTAGATGGGACAGCAGTAGCAATAGTTGGAGTGATTAAAAACTTGAGTCTTACCTTGCATGCATGTCCAAATGTTTTTGTTTTACAAGATGTATCAGTCATAGACCTTCCACCACTCTTTGCCCCTTGCTTGTCAAGGACTTCACAACCAAGATTGGGGGATATTTGTCTGTTGATTGGTCACACATGCTGTTCAGAACGAGGTATGGAACTAAGGCTACAATCAGGTCTGAACCTATTGCAAACTTCCACATTGAGCCTTACACTCTAAGTCAGATCAATGCCAATTGTTCAGCATTTGATCAAGAAGACCACCCAAGCACCAATGAAGCTCACACCAAGGTTGGGAGCATCCTGGATCTAACTCTTGATGAATGGGAAAACAAGGTACATGCTTTTGATCCTTATCAATAAGTAGAAGAATCTGAGCTAGGGGTCTATTGTATACATGAAGAAAATCAGCCTATTCCTAACATCACCAAGCCAAACCACAAGGATGACAATGAGGTATGGTAGCTGTTTTTTGATGGATCAAGAAGTAGACAAGGTGCAGGAGGTGGAGCCATGCTTATTTCACCTCAAGGAGTAAGGTACTATTTAGCTTTTAGATTTCAGTTTGCATGCTCCAATAACACTGCTAAATATGAAGCCTTAGTGCAAGGGATGCATTGGGCAATCAAGAAGAAAATAAAGAACTCTTAAGTCTTTGGCGACAGTGAATTGATTGTAAATCAGGTCAAAGGACAACATGCTGCCAAGAATGATATACTTAGGTGCTACAAAAACAGGGTGTGGGACCTCATGGAAGATTTTGAGAGTTTTGGCATCAAATCCATTCCTAGGAAAGAGAATCAAGCTGCTGACAGGCTTGCAGCAATAGGGGCAGCCTTTGACATTGTGGAAAGCATTCAAAAAGACAAGGTATAGCCAAACATCCACGTGATTGTGAGGCCTTCAGTGCCAGATAACAATGTCAGTTGGCAAGTGTTTGAGAATGACCAACAAATCATCCATTTCTTGTAAGAAGAAGCCGAGTTCTCAACTAAGAATCAAGAAAAGTTGGAATAGTAGTATGGTGACCAGGTGGCATAGCTGAGAACTAACAAGCTGCCCAAGGGACTTATCACTTTGGAGTCCATTTTTAATCCCAATGATCAGTTTAGAAAGGAGAAAGAAAACATTCAGGTCAAGAGAGAGGATTCAGTATCCATCTTGGTAGAAGAGAACAAACCATTGAAAATTGGAAAGATGACAACTGAACAAGAAAGGTATGAATTCATGCAGCTGTGTCAAGAATTCCTAGATGTGTTTGCTTGGAGCTACAAAGATTTGAAAGGTTTTAATCCCAACTTAGCTCAGCATACCATTGAATTGGATCCAAATACTAAGCCTGTCAGGCAGAAACAAAGACCAGTTAATCCACACATGGAGCCTCTCATGAGGAAAGAATTGGACAAGATGATTGAGTCAAGAATCATATTCCCAATCAAGCATTCTAGTTGGGTTGCCAACTTGGTTCCAGTAAGAAAGAAGAGTGGGGAGATCAGATTGTGTGTTGATTTCAGATACTTAAATAGAGCATCTCTCAAGGACCATTACCCACTCCCTTCCATGGAGCAAATCTTGCAAGTTGTGGCTGGCTCGGAGAGGTTTTCACTACTTGATGGCTACTCAGGCTACAATCAGATTATGGTGAAGGAGGAAGACCAGTTCAAGACAGCCTTCACAACCAAATGGGGAACTTTTGCATACAAGAAAATGCCATTTGGGTTGTCCAACGTTGGTGCTACCTTCCAAAGGGCAATGGACATGGCACTCAAAGGTTTGATTAACAACGTGGTACTGATTTACCTTGATGATATCATTGTTTTTTCCAAAAATGTAGCAGACCACCTCTCTCATTTGAGACAAGTTTCCACAAGGTGCAGGAGATTTGGAGTGTCTTTAAATCCTAGAAAGTGTATCTTTCTTACACATGAAGGAAAGCTCCTTGGCCATATTGTCTCCAAAGAAGGATTAGCAATTGATCCAGAGAGGGTTGAAGCCATAAGAGCACTACCATTGCCAAGCCACAAGAAAGCCCTTCAAAGTTTCTTGGGGAGGATAAAAAAATTTCAGAGATTTGTCCTAGATTTTATAGTCCTTGTCAAGCCCATCACCAAAATGTTAAAGAAGAGCATGGCTTTCAAGTGGGCAGCAAAAGGCAAGGAGAGTTTTGAAGTAATCAAAGAAGCCATTTCTCAAGAACCAACTCTCATCAACCTGAACTTCTCCAAGGATTTCATCCTCTATGCATTTGGAGGTAATGACACTATTTCTGCCATTTTGGTATAGCAGAACAAGGATAATGATGAGCAACCAATTGCCTTCTTCAGCTAGATCCTATATGACTATGAGGTGAAGTACTCTTTTATTGAGAAGCATGTGCTTGTAGTAATCAGAAGCTTGAAGAAATTCAAGCATTTAGTCTTGAACAACAAGGTCCAATTGTTGGTCTCACATGCTGGGGTTAAGGACTTCCTCCTCAACAAAGATTTGAATGAGAAAAGGGAAGGTTGGATCACTCGTGTCATGCAGTATGACATTGAGATCAAGATCACCAAGATGGTAAGAGGGAAAGGATTGTGTGAGCAGCTGGTTTTGGGGAAGGAAAAAGAAGTATGCAATGAAGAAGAGGCTGTTTTGACAATCCAGGGCAGCCATGAGCGAAGTGGCAATCAAGAAGAAGACAATGCTGCCCCCACTCCCTGCTGGACCCAAGGTATAATATACTTCCTAAGCACAGGCCTATGCCCGCCGGAGATGAACAAGACCCAAAGAAGACACTTCAGATTGCAGGCTGTCCCATATGCCATTGTTGATGGAGTTTTGTTCAAGAAAGATGTGAATGGAGTGCTGCTGAGATGCATTAGCACAAATCAGATTCATAGGGTGTTGGAAGAATTTCATGGTGGACCAGCTGGTGGTCATTTTGCACCAAGAGTGACAGCTCTAAAAATCATGAAGGCTGGTTATTATTGGCCTAAAATTTTCAGTGATTGCTATGCATGGATAAAGAGGTGTAAGAATTGTGCATTCTTCACAGGAAAAGAGAGACTTTCTGCCCTTCCATTGCATCCAATCTCAGTTGACCAGCCATTCATGCAATGGGGTTTGGACTTCATTGGATTCATTAATCCTAATTCAAGTCAAGGGCACAAATGGATTTTGATAGCCATGGACTACTTCACCAAATGGACTGAAGCAGTAGCACTCAAAGAAGCAAATGAGTCCAGCATCTTAGACTTTTATGAGGGGATAACGACTAGATTTGGTATACCTACTACAATCATCTCAGATAATGCATTGGCATTCATTGGATCCAAGGTGACTAAGTGGGTTGTCAAGAATGGGATCTACCTAAGCACTTCATCAAACTATTACCCTCAAGGTAATGGCTAGGCCGAGTCTACAAACAAGAACTTTTTGAGGATCATTAGGAGGACTCTTGATGAGAATCAGAGGTCTTGGCATACCAAATTGAAATCAACCTTATGCGCTGATAGGATAACTCCCAAGAGATCCACAGGTAACTCTCCATTCAAACTTGTCTATGGAAGAGAGGAAATCTTGCCCATGTCACTTGAGTTGCCAACATTGGAACTCATGAAGCAATTAGAGTTGCTAGAGTTTGAGCCCATGGAGGTGAGATATACAGAGTTGATGGAGCTGCAAGAGGTCAGAAATCAGGTATCCTAAGCAATGGAAAAGGATCAAGCTTTGATCAAAAATACCTTTGATAGGAAGGCCAAGGATAGATCTTTTCAGGTTGGAGATCTAGTGTTGAAATGGGATGTGGATAGAGCAAAACTGGGAAGGCATTTAAAATTTGATGCCATTTGGAGTGGCCCATACATGGTCACGAAGTGCAAGAACAACAATGCTTTCCAATTGGCCTCATTCGATGGTGAAGAACTACAAATTCCAGTCAATGGAATCTATCTCAAGTGTTGCTTCTAGAGGGAAATTTACCACCTTGTAAATATTAGATTAGATTTTCATTCCTCTAAGTGCTTTGCACATTGTTTTGCTATAGGTTAGTTTTGTTTTCCCTAAGTGCTTTGGCATAGCTTGCTGTCCCTGGAGATGTTTTGCAGTCCTTGCTTCCATCATGTGATATTCCATCTTCCTCCTTGCACATTCTAAGTCAGTTGGGGTTCTAAATAGAATATTTGATGGCTCCATGCCCAATGGACTATTTCAGGCTACTGGTACTTTCATCTAGCAGGCAGATGACCCCTCTGAGTCACCAAAATTGTTATCCAAAATGTGCCCCAGCTCATTTTTTGTGGCTAACTCCTTGTGTTCTTGCTTATCTTGTGACTCAGTCCACATTTTTTGATTTTAAGGCACTCAAGGATTTCTAGAAATGGCACCATCAGATAGATCTCTCTCTCAGCTTTCCAGAAAGGTAAAGTTTGCCTCCTAACTCCTTATATTTTTCAAGTTATGGCTCGGCGGAGTTTTTGTGGAAAATTTTCCCATTTGAGGCCCGTAGCCAATAGAAAGCTGCCATGTGGCATCTGACCAGCAGAGCGTGGGGAATTTTTGAAAAATTTTCCAAAGACAAAAAAGAGGTAAAATTTGAAATTTTTTCCCGCCGATCCGTTTTTGGGCCGTTTTTGCCCTAAATCTTCAAACGATCATATCTTTTGATCCAGAGCTCAGATTTTCACGTTCTTTATATCATTGGAAAGATGTTAAAATTATATACATGATTCTATGGTCAATTTATAATTTTGGTTCAGTTTGGATAGATAAAATTTAAAAACGGTTCTGGTATGTGTCCATGGCCAGAAATGACATTTCAACAACCAAATTTAATACAGAATGGGTCGCATTCTTCTCCAATATGGTCAAAAATGATAGGGTATGGGTTAGAAATGTCCTCCATGCTGTTTTAATGCATTTTCCATCAATGAGAAATGGGCTCCCATGTTTTTTACGTTTTCTCTCTCCTAGCCTCGACCCATGCACTGTAAAAGCTAGATTTGGCTCATTTCTTCATGGTTGAACACTTTTTGGCATTAAAAACTTCTTCTTTCACCTCTAGCAAGTGGTAGTTGTAAGAATCAGACCTTTTTCACAGTTTGTAACAGGTTTATACCTCTTTGATGGTGGAATGCAAGAGATTTTTACATGGAATTGACAGTGCAAACTCAGTGAATGCTTTCAGTCCTCTATTTGTATTGTTTTACTTCATTTTAAAACCTCTAATTACATATATCAACTTGTGTATGTTTTCCCTTGTTTCATTTCATGAATTTGTGTCTATTTACATGGAAAAACATGTTTCACCACTCCTTTTGGTGCATCACCATCTTTAGTTTAGTTTCATTTTTGCATTTTTATCCCTGTCTCCTTGCAATCTAGGGTAGAATTAGGATTAGAACCTCTGTAGTTGTGTAAAAAAAATATCTAAATCAGAGGATTTTGAGGAACCGGCCTCTATTCTCGAGATTCCTATCTCATTTTCACAAGTCCCACACTTGGATAGAGGTTTCCATGTTGTGCAATCACACTGGATGCTCTAAACATCATTTAGAAACTTGATTTACATCCAGGGGTGCTGCTAATTTGCAACAATAGGTACTTATGTGTCTGGTTTTACGTGCATATGTGCGTGTGTCTGTGTGTGTGCGTGTGTGTGTGTGTGTGCATGTGCATGTGCGTGTGCGTGCGTGTGTGTGTGTGCGTTTGGGTGTGAGTGTGTGCATGTGCATGTGTGTTTGGGTGTACATGTGCGTGTGTGTGTGTTTGCATGTGTACTTTTGATGCATGTGTGTGTGTGTGCGTGTTCATTTTGCATGCGTGTTCATGTGCGTGTGTGTGTAGGTGCATGTTTGTGCGTGTGGGTATGTGAATGTGTGGTTTTACGTGCATATTTATGTGTGTGTGTGTGTGCATGTGCATTTTCATGTGCATGTGCGTGTGCGTGTGCGGGTGCGTTTGCGTGTGTATTATTGGAGCATGTGTGTGCGTGTGCCTGTGCGTTTTGCATGCGTGTTCGTTTGTGTGTGCATGTGCGTTTGTGTGTGCATGTGCTTATCCGTGTGCGTGTGTGTGTGCATTTTGCATGCTTGTTCGTTTGTGTTTGCGTGTTCATGTTTGTGTGTTTGTGCGTTTTGGGTATGTGCATGCGTGTGCATGTGCATGTGAATGCATGTGCGCGTGCCTGTTTGGGTGCGTGCGTGTGCAAGTGCCTATGGGTGCGTGTGCGCGCGTGTGAATGTGTGTGCGCATGCGCTTGCGTGTGTGCGTGTGTGTGTGTGTGTGTGTGCGTGTGCGTGCATTTCCATGGTTGTGCACGTGCGCATGTGTGCTTTTGTGTGCGCATGCGTCCTTATTTGTGTGTTTTTGTGTGTGCGTAGGTGCGTGTTTGTGTGTGTGCGTGTGGGGGTGTGCGTGCATATGTGCATGTGCTGTGCTTGTGTCCTTTTGTGTGTGCATGCGTCCTTATGTGTGTGTTTGTGTGGGTGTGTAGGTGCGTGTTTGTGCGTGTGGGTACGTGTGTGTGTGTGTGGTTTTACGTGCATATGTGCATGTGTCTGTGCATGTACATATGTGTGTGTGTGCATGTGTGTGCATATGCCAGTGCATTTGCGTGTGTGCTTTGTCATGCCCGCGTGTGCGTGTGCATGTGCGTGTGTGTGTGTGCGTGTGCGTGGGCATGTGCATGTGTGTGTCTATTTGTGTGTGCATGTGCGTGTGCTTGTGCGTGTGCGTGTGGGTGTGCATGTGAGTGTGTGTGTGCATGTGCGTGTGCATGTGTTCATTTTGTGTGCGTTTCATGTGTGTGTGTTGTGCTTGTGTGCTTCGTGTTCGTGTTTGTGCATGCTTATGTGTATGTTTATGGGTGCATGCATGTGCGTGTTTGTGTGCATGTTTGTGGTATGATGTTTGTGTGCTAGTGCATCCTTATGTACGTGTACGTGTGCATAGGTGTGTGTGTGTGGGTGTGTGTGTGTGTGTGTGCGTGTGTGTGTGTGTGTGCCTACATATGTGTGTGTTCGTGTGCGTGTGCTTGTACGTGTTTGTTTGTGTATGCATGTGCGTGTGTGTGTACATGTGCATGTGCTTTTGTGTGTGCGTGCGTCCTTATGTGTGTGTTTGTGTGTGTCCGTAGGTGCGTGTTTGTGCATGTGGGTGCGTGTGTGTGTGGTTTTGCGTGCATATATGCGTGTCTCTGTGCGTGTGTGTGTGAGTGTGCGTGTGCATGTGCATGTGTGTGTGCGTGTGCGTGTGCATGTGTGGGTGGGTGGATGTGTGGGTGTACATGTGCGTGTGTGTGTTTGTGTGCATGTGCGTGTGCGTGTGCGTGTGCGTTTTCGTGTGCATGTGTGTGTTTGTGATCGTGTGCGTGTGTGTTTTCGTTGCGTGCGTGTGCGTGTGCGTGTGTGCGTGTACGTGTGCATGTGCGTGTGGGTGTGTGTGTGGGTGTGTGTGTGGGTGTGTGTGTGCATGTGCGTGTGATTCTGGGTGTGCATGTGGGTGTGCGTCTATTTGTGCGTGTGCGTGTGCATTTGCATGTGTTAATTTCTGTGAGCATGCGTGTGTGCGTGTGCATTGGCGTTTTACGTGCGTGTTCGTTTGTGTGTGCGTGTGCGTTTGTTGAGTGCATGTGCGTTTATCCGTTTTGTGCGTGTGTGTGTGCGTATTTTCGGGCCTATTCATTTGCATGTGTGTGTGTGTGCGTGTTCGTGTTCGTGTGCATGTGCGTTTTGGGTGTGTGCATTTGCGTGTGTGTTTGCATGTCCGTGTGCCTTTTGGTTGCGTGCGTGTGCATGTGCGTGTGCGTGTGGCAGCGTAGCGTGACCGTGTTTATGCGTGCATGTTCGTGTGCATGGGTGTGTTTGCATTTTGCGTGTGTGTTTGTGTTCGTGATCATGTTCGTGTGATGTGAGTGTGCGTTTTACATGCGTGTTCATGTACGTGTGCGTGTGCGTGTGCGTGTGCGTGTGCGTGTGTGTGTGCGTGTGCGTGTGCGTGTGTGTGTGTGCATGTGCGTGTGCGTGTGCATGTACGTGTGCCTGTGCGTGTGTGGGTGCATGTGATCTTTTGTGTGCGCGTATGTCCTTATGTGCCTGTGCGTTTGTGTGTGTGCTTTGTTGTGTGCGCGTGTGCGTGTTTGTGCGTGTCGGTGCATGTGTGTCTGTGGGTGTGCGTGCATATGTGCGTGTGCGTGTGCATGTACGGGTGCATGTGCTTGTGCGTGTGTGTGTGCGTGTGCGTGTGCATGTGCGTGTGAATGTGCTTGTGTGCTTTTGTGTGGGTGTGTGTCCTTAAGTGTGTGTTTGTGTGTGTGTAGGTGCGTGTTTGTGCATGTGGGTACAAGTGTCTGTGGTTTTGCATGCATATGTGCACGTATTTATGTGTGTGCGTGTGCCTGTGCGTGTGTGTGTGCCTGTGCTTGTGCTTGTGCGTGTGAGTGTGCGTGTGCATGTGCCTGTGCGTGTACGTGTGCGTGTGCTACTGTTCTTTTGTGTGCACGTGCGTCCTTATGTGTGTGTTTGTGTGAGTGCGGAAGTGCATGTTTGTGTGTGAGGGTACATCTGTGTGTGGTTTTGCGTGCATATGTGCATGTGTCTTTGTCTGTGCGTGTGCATGTATGTATGCCTGTGTGTGTTGCCTTTGTGCATATGCTTCTACGTTTGCATGTGTGTGCGTGAGCATGTGCACGTGCGTTTGCGTGTGCTTATTCGTGAGCACGTGTACGTGTGCGTGTGGATGTGCGTATGCCGGTGCGTTTGCGTGTGTGCTTTGTCGTTCCTGCGTGTGCGTGTGTGTGTGTGTGTGTGTGTGTGTGTGCTTGTGTGTGTGGGTGTGCGTGTGGGTGTGCATGTGTGTGTGTGTGTGCATGTGCGTCTGCGTCTGGGTGTGTGTGTGCACGTGTGTGTGTGTTTTCATGTGTATTTTTGGAGCATGTGTGTGTGTGCATGTGTGTGTGCGTGTCGTTTGTGTGTGCATGTGAGTGCATATGCTTGTTTGCGTGTGTGCGCGTGCATGCGTGTTCGTTTGCATGTGTGTGTGCGTTTTGCGTGTACGAGTGCATTTCATGTGTGCATTTGCGTGTGCATGTGTGTGCATTTGCATGTCCGTGTGCATGTGCGCCTTTTTGGTGCGTGCATGTGCATGTTTCCTGTTTGTGTGAATGTGTGTGTGTGTGCGTGTGCATTGTGTGTGTGCATGCATGTGCATTTGCGTGGTTCTGCGCATGTGCGTGTGTGCTTTTGTGTGCATGCATCCTTCATTTGCGTGTGCGTGTGTGCGTAGGTGCGTGTTGTGTGTGTGCGTGCATAAGTGCATGTGTGTGTGCGTGTGTTGTGCTTTTGTTGTTTTGTGTGCACGTGCCTCCTTATGTGTGTGTTTGTGTGGGTGCATAGGTGCGTGTTTGTGCGTGTGGGTACATGTGTGTGTGGTTTTGCGTGCATATGTGTGTGTGTCTGTGTGTGTGCGTGTGCATGTGTGTGTGAATGTGCGTGTGCATGTGCATGTGCTTGTGTGCTTTTGTGTGTGCGTGTGTCCTTATGTGCCTGTGCGTTTGCATGTGTGCTTTGTCATGCGCGCGTGTGCATGTGCGTGTGCGTGAGCGTGTGCGTGTGTGTTTTACGTGCGTGTTCGTGTGGGTGTTCGTGTGTGTGTACATTTTGGGTGCGTGCATCTGCGTGTTCGTGTGCGTGTGCGTGTGCGTGTGCGTGTGTTTGTGCGTGTGTGCTTTTGTGTGCGTCCTTCTTTGTGCTTGTGTGCGTTTTGTGTGTGTGTGTGCGTCCTTATGTGTGTGTTTGCTTGTGCGTGTACATGTGCGTGTGCGTGTGCTTGTGTGCTTGTATGGTACGTGTGTCCTTTGTGTGTGTTTGTGTGTGTCTCTACGTGTGTTTACGTGTGGTGCGTGTGTGTGTGTGGTTTTGTGCATATGTGCACGTGTCTGTGTGTGTGTGCGTGTGTGCGTGTGCATGTGCTTGTGTGCTTGTGCGTGTGCATGTGCGTGTGCGTATGACGTGTGCATGTACGTGTGCGTGTGCATGTGTGTGTGCGTGTGCATTTTGTGTGCGTGTTCAGAAGTGTGTGTTCATGTTCCTGTGAGTGTGCATGTATGTGTGCGTGCATGCGTGTGTGCATGTGTGTGTGTGTGTGTGTGTGTGTGTGTGTGTGCGTGCCCGTGTCCTTATGTGTGTGTGCATGTGTGTTTTCGTGTGTGCGTGTGTGTGTGGTGTGTGTGCATATGTGCGTGTGTGTGTGCTTGTGTACTTTTGTGTGCGTGTGCGTTATGTGTGTGCATGTGTGTGTGTAGGTGCGTGTACGTGCGTGTGGGTGCGTGTGTCTGTGTGCGTGTGCATGTGCATATGCCGTGTGCGTTTACGTGTGTGCATTTTTGTACGTGTGCATGTGCATGTGCGTGTGCGTGTGTGTGCGTGTGTGTGTGTGTGTGTACGTGTGTGTGTGTGTGTGCGTGTGCGTGTGCGTGTGCGTGTGCATTGTCGTGTGCATGTGTGTACGTGTTCGTGATCATGTGGGTGTGTGCATTTTCGGTGGGTGCGTGTGTGTGTGCGTGTGCATGTGGCATGTGCGTGTTCGTGTGGGTGTGTGTGTGGGTGTGTGTGTGTGTGCATGTGGGTGTGTGTGTGGCTGTGCGTGTGGTGCCCGTGTGCGGGTGCGTTTGCGTGTGTATTATTAGAGCGTGTGTGTGTGTGTGCGTGTGCGTTTTTGCGTGTGTGTTCGTTTGTGTGTGCATGTGCGTTGGTGAGTCCATGTGCTTATCCTTGTGCGTGTGTGTGTGAGTTTTTCGGGCCTGCTTCATTTGCGTGTGCGTGTGCGTGTTCGTGTTCATGTGCATGTGCGTTTTGGGTGTGTGCATTTACATGTGCGTTTCCATGTGCCGTGTGCGTGTGCGTGTGCCTTTTTGTGTGCGTGTGTGTGTGCGTGTGCGTGTGCGTATGTGTTTTGCATGCGTGTGTCGTGTTCGTGTGCAAGTTCGTGTGATGTGCATGTACGTTTTGCGTGCGTGTTCGTGTATGTGTGCGTGTGTGTGTGCTTGTGCGTGTTCGTGTGCATGTGGGTGTGTGTGTGCATGCGTGTGCGTTTGCGTGTGCGTGCGCGTATGCGTGTGTGTGTGCGTGTGTGTGTGCGTGTACATGTGCCTGTACGTGTGTGGGTGCGTGTGTGGGTGTGTGTGTCCGTGTGCCTGTGCGTGTGTGGGTGTGTGTGCGTGTGTTGTGCCTGCATATGTGCGTGTTCGTGTGCGTATGCTTGTACGTGTATGTGTGCGTGTGCGTGTGCTTGTGTGCTTTTGTGTGCGCATGCGTCCTTATGTGTGTGTTTGTGTGTGTGCGTAGGTGCATGTTTGTGCGTGTGGTTACGTGTGTGTGTGGTTTTGTGTGCATATATGTGTGTGTCTTTGTGTGTGCGTGTGCGTGTGCATGTGCGTGTGCATGTGCGTGTGCGTGTGAGTGGGCGTGTGCTTGTGTGCTTTTGCGTGTGGATGTGCGTATGCTTTTGCGTGTGCGTGTGGGTGTGCATGTGTACATGTGCCTGTGCGTGTGTGCGTGTGCGTGTGCATTTTGTGTGCGTTTGCGTGTGCCTGTTTGTGTGTGTGTTTGTGTTCGTGTGCATGTGTGTTTTGGGTGTGCCTGCATATGTGCGTGTTCGTGTGCGTGTGCTTGTACGTGTGTGTGTGCGTGTGCGTGTGCTTGTGTGCGTTTTGTGTGCGCGTGCGTCCTTATGTGTGTGTTTCCATGTGTCGTTCGTAGGTGCATGTTTGTGCATGTGGGTACGTGTGTGTGGTTCATGTGTGCATATATGCGTGTCTGTGGGCGTGTGCGTGTGCGTGTGCGTGTGCATGTGCATGTGCATGTGTGTGTGAGTGTGCGTGTGCCTGTGCATGTGCGTGGGTGCGTGTGTGCTTGTATGTGCGTGTATGGGCTTATGTGCCTGTGTGTTTGTGTGTGTGTTTTACGTTGCGCACGCGCGCGCGCGTGCATGTTTGTGTCTGTGTGTGCGTGTGCGTCTGTTTGTGTGCATGTGCATATGTGCGTGTGCGAGTGTGTGTACGGGTGCATGTGCGTTGTTCGTGTGAGTGTGCGTGTGCGTGATGCATGTGCTTCGTGTGCATGTTTGTTTTTGATGCGTTGCGTGTGCGTGTCCTTAAGTGTGTGTGGGGTGTGTTTGTGCCGTTGTAGGTGCGTGTGTGTGTGTGTGTGTGGGTACAAGTGCGTCTGGGTGTTTGTACATGCATATGTGCACGTGTGAGTCTGTGTGTGTGCATGTGAGGTGTGCATCTGCATTTGTGTGTTGTGTGTGCATGTGCATTTGTGCCTGTGCGTCTACGTGTACATGTACATGTGCTACTATGCTTTTGTGTGCACATGTTCGTCATTATGTGTATGCGTGAAGTGTGTGTTTGTGTGTGAGGGTGCATGTGTGTATCCGTTTTGCGTGCATATGTGCATGTGGCGTTTGTGTGTGTGTGCCTGTGCATTTGCGTGTGTGTGTGCGTGCGCGTGTGCGTGTGCCTGTGCGTTTTCCTGTGTGCTTTTTCGTGCGTGCGTGTGCATGAGCATGTGCGGTGTGCGTTTGCGTGTGCATGTGCGTGTGTGCTTATTCGTGAGCACGTGTACGTGTGCGTGTGGATGTGCGTTATGCCGGTGCGTTTGCGTGTGTGCTTTGTCGTTCATGCGTGTGTGTGTGTGTGTGTGTGCGTGTGTGTGTGGTGTGTGTGTTTGTGGTGTGTGGTGTGCGTGTGCGTGTGTGTGTGGGTGTGTGTGTGCGTGTGCGTGTGGGTGTGCGTTTGTGGGTATGTGTGTGTGGGTGTGCGTGTGGGTGTGTGTGTGTGCATGTGTGTGTGCGATTGGGTGCACTTCCTTCTTTGTGTGTTTTTGTGTGTGGCTGGGTGCGTGCTTTTGTTTGTGAATTGGTTGGTTTCTTGCCCTTCTTCTTCTCGTGTACCGTTGCACCTTTTTTTTGCTTGTGTTGTTTTCTTTTTTTTTGCGTCGTCTCCTTTGTTTTTGTCTTTTGGGTTTGGTCTGTGTGTGTGTGTGTTGTGATTTTCGTGCAATATGGTGGCATGTGTCTCTATGTGTTGCGTGTGCGTGTGTGCGTGTGTTGTGTGGTGTTGCGTGTTGGTGTTTGTGTTTCATGTGCCATGTGCATGTGCTTGTGTGATTTTGTGTGTACGTGTGTCCTTATGTGCCTGTGCGTTTGCGTGTGTGCTTTTTCACGTGCGCGCGTGTCTGTGCATGTGCGTGTGCGTGTGTGTTCGTGTGCGTGTGGGTGTGCATGTGAGTATGCGTGTGCATGTGCGTGTGCGTGTGTGTTTTGCCTACGTGTTCATGTGTGTGTTTGTGTTCGTGTTCATGTGCGTGTATGTTTTGGGTGCAGGCCTAGCTGTGCGTGTTCGATTACGCAGTGCATAGTTGCGTGTGTTTGTTGTTTGTGTCCGTAAACGTGTGCTTGCGTAGTGTGCATGTGTGCTTTGGTGTGCTTCGTGCATCCATTATTTAACGTGTAGTTTTTGTGTGTGGCGTAAAGGTGCAGTGTTTGTTGCGGTGTGGGGTGCATGTTTGTTGTTGTTGTTGTATATTGTTGCGTCTTTCCATGTGCGTGTCGTGCTTGTGTTGCTTTATATGTGGTGCGTGCGTCCTTATGTGTGTGTTTATGTGTGTCCGTAGGTGCATGTGGGTGCGTCTGTGTGTGGTTTTGCGTGCATATATGTGTGTCTATGTGCGTGTGCGTGTGCATTTGCATGTGCGTGTGTGTGAGCGTATGCGTGTGCGTGTGCGTGTGCGTGTGCATGTGAGTGTGCGTCGTAGCATGTGCAATGTTGTGTAGCCGTGTGCGTGTGTGTGTGTGGGTTGGAGTGGGTGTGGGTATGATGTTGCGGTGTGTGTGTGCGTGTGAATGTTCGTGTGCGTGGGTGGTGGTGTTGTGCTGGGATTTAGGTGGTGGGTGTGCGTGTGCGTGTCTATGTGTGTGGGTGTACGTGTGCGTGTGTGTGTGCGTGTGCTTGTGTGTGTGCGTGTGGGTGTGTGTGTTCGTTTACGTGTGCATGTGGGTGTGCCAGTGGGTGTGTGTGTGTGTGCATGTGTGTGTGCTGTCATGGGTGGTGCTATTGTGTTTGTGCGGTGTGTTTGTGAATGTGCGTGTGCGTTTGCGTGTGTATTTTTGAACCATGTGTGTGCATGTTCATGCGCGTTTTGTGTGCCTGTTTGTTTGTGTGTGTGTGTGTGCGTTTGTGAGTGCATGTGCGTGTCCGTGTGCGTGTGTGTGTGCATTTTTTCGGGTGTGTTCATTTGCGTGTGCGTGTGTGTGTTCGTGTGTGTGTTCGTGTTCGTGTTCATGTGCATGTATGTTTTGGGTGCATGCATGTGCGTGTTCGTGTGCGTGTGCGTGCACGTGCGTGTGTGCGCGTGCGTGTGCGTGCGTGTGTGCGTGTGTGCTTTTGTGTGCCGTTGCATCCTTATTTGTGTGTTTTTGTGTGTGCGTAGGTGCATGTTTATGCGTGTGGGTGCATGTGTGTTTGTGGGTGTGCCTGCATATGTGTGTCTTCGTGTGCGTGTGCGTGTACATATGCGTGTGTGTGTGCCTTGTCGTGCCCTTTTATGTGCATCGTGCACTCCTTATTGTTGTTTGTGTGATCGTCCGTAGGTGGCGTGTTTTTGTGGCAAATGGTGGGTGCGTGTGTGTGTGGTTTTGCGTGTATATATGCGTGTCTATGTGCGTGTGTGTGTGTGTGTGCGTGTGCGTGTGCGTGTGATTGTGCGTGTGCATGTGCATGTGCATGTGTGTGTGTGGGTGGGTGGGTGTGTGGGTGTACGTGTACGTATCTGTGTGCGTGTGCATGTTCGTGTGTGTGTGTGCGTGTGTGTGTGGATTGATGTGTGGGTGTGCATGTGCGTGTCTGTGTGTGTGGGTGTACGTGTGTGTGTGCGTGTGCGTGGAGGTGGCGTGGCGGTGCAGTTTCGTGGTGCGTGTGTGTTTTTACGTGTACATTTTTTGGTGCGTGCAAGAGGACGGGGCGGTTGTGCGTATTCGTGTGTGTGTGTGTGTTCGTGTGCAGGTGCCCGTGTTGTGTGCGTGTGAGTGTGTGTGTTCGTTTACGTGTGCATGTGGGTGTGCGTGTGTTTGTGAATGTGCATTTGCGTGTGTATTTTTGGAGCATGTATGTGCATGTGCATGTGCATTTTGTGTACCTGCTTGCTTGTGTGTGCGTGTGCATTTGTGAGTTGCATGTGCGTGTCTGTGTGCGTGTGTGTGTGTGTTGCGTTTTTCGTGGCGTTTTCTTGTGGGTGCTGGCATTTTGGATGTGTGCATTTGCAGGGAATGTGCATGCGGCTTCATGTGCCTGTGTGTTTGTGTGTGTGCCTTTTGTTGTGCACGCGTGGTGTATGTGCATGTGGGTGCATGCATGTGCATGGGAATGCATGTGTGTGCGTGTGCCCGTGTGCATGCATATGTGCGTGTGCGTGTGCGTTTGTACGGTTCTGCATGTGCTTGTGCGTGTGATTTTGCGTGTGCGTGTGCATCCTTGCTTGTGTGCTTTTGTGTGTGCCTAGGTGCGTCCTTAAGTGTGTGTGTGTGTGGGGGGGTGTAGTGTGCATATGTGCGTGCGTGTGTGCGTACAAGTGTCTATGTTTTTGCGATTGCATATGTGCACGTGCGTCCTGTATGTGTGCATTTGAGTGTGCATGTGCGTAGATGCAGTGTGCCTATGCATCTACGGGTACATGTACATGTGGTACTATTACTTGCATATGTGCATGTGTCTCTGTGTGTACGTGTGCGTCTGCGCACGCGCGCGCGTGTGTGTGTGCACGTGTGCGTGTTCATGTGCGTGTGTGTTTGCGTGTGTGCTTTGTCATGCGCGCATGTCCGGGTGCGTGTGCGTGTGCGTGTGCGTTTGTGTGTTCATGTGCATGTGCATGTGCGTGTGCATGTGCGTGTACCGATGCGTATGCGTGTGCGTGTGGGTGTGCGTGTGAGTGTGCGTGTGCATGCTGTATTCGTGCAGGCGCGTTTACATTTGCGTATGCCGTGTGCTTTTGTGAGAGCATGTGCTTATCCGTGTGCGCGTGTGTGTGTGCGTGTTTGTGTTCGTGTGAGTGTGCGTTTTGGGTGTGTGCATTTGCGTGTGCATTTGCATGTCTGTGTGCGTGTGCATGTGCCTTTTGGTTTCGTGCATGTGAATGTGTGTGTGTGTGTGCGCGTGTGCGTGTGTGTGTGTGGGTGTGCGTGTGGGTGTGTGTGTGTGTGTTCATGTGTGTGTGCGTTTGTGTGTGCATGCGTCCTTGCGGGTGTGTTTGTGTGTGTGCGTAGGTTAGAGCATGTGTGTGTGTGTGCCTGTGCGAGGTTTGCATGCGCTTGTATCGCTTTGTGTGTACGCATGTGCTTGTCCTTATGTGCGTGTGTGTGTCAGTTTTGCGTAGCTTGTGTCGTTTGTGCATGTGCGTGTTCATGTTTGTGTGGTTTTGCGTGCGTATTTGCGTGTGTCTGTGCATGTGTGCATGTCCCATGTGCATGTGCGTGTGCCTTTTGGACGTGCGTGCGTGTGCGTGTGCCTATGGGTGCGTGGTGTGTGCGTGTGAATGTGTGTGCGCATGTCGCTTATGCGCGTGTGCATTTGCGTGTGTGCTTTGTCATGCGTGCGTGTGCGTGTGCGTGTGCGTGTGCGTTTGCGCATGTGTGCTGGGATGTGTGCGCATGCGTCCTGTATTTGTGTGTTTTTGTGTGTCCGTAGGTGCGTGTTTGTGTGTGTGCCTGTGGGGGTGTGCGTGCATATGTGCGTGTATCGTGTGCATGTGTGCTTTTGTGTGTGCATGCGTCCTTATGTGTGTGTTTGTGTGGGTGTGCATAGGTGTGTGTTTGTGTGTGTGTGGTTTTGCGTGCATATATGCATGTGTGTGTGTCATATGCATTGCCTGTGTGTTCGTGTACATGCTAACGTTGTGCGTGTGCGTGTGCGTGTGTGTGTGCGTAGGTGCATGTTTGTGCGTGTGTGTACGTGTGTGTGTGCGTTTGTCGTGCAATGTGCATGTGCTGTGTGTGCGTGTACGTGTGCATGTGCGTGTGCGTGTGGGTGTGTGGTTTTGTGTGTACGTGTGCATGTGCGTGTGTGCTTTTGTGTGTGCGTGTGTCCTTATGTGCCTGTGCGTTTGTGTGTGTGCTTTCTCATGCGGGCGTGTGCGTGTGTGTGTGCTTGTGTGTGCATGCATGTGCGTGTGCTGTGTGCATGTGCGTGTGCCTGTTCGTGTGCATGTGTGTTTTGGTGTGTGTGTTCGTGTGTGTGTGCGTTTTGCGTGCGTGTTCATGTTCGTGTGATGTGCGTGTGCATTTTACGTGCGTGTTCATGTGTGTGTGCGTGTGTGTGGGGCGTGTGCGTGTGTCGGTGTGCGTGTGCATTTGCATGTGCATGTGCGTGTGTGTGTGCGTGTGCATGTGCATGTGCATGTGCGTGTGTGAATGCGTGTGTGCTTTTATGTGTGTGTATGTCCTTATGTGCCTGTGTGTTTGTGTGTGTGCTTTGTTGTGCACGCGTGTGCGTGTTTGTGTGTGTGGGTGCATGTGTGTCTGTGGGTGTGCATGCATATGTGCGTGTGCGTGTGCGTGTGCATGTACGGGTGCATGTGCTTGTGCGTGTGTGTGTGCGTGTGGATGTGCATGTGCTTGTGTGATTTTGTGTGGGTGTGCGTCCTTAAGTGTGTGTTTGTTTGTGTGTGTAGGTGTGTGTTTGTGCGTGTGGGTACAAGTGTCTGTGGTTTTGCGTGCATATGTGCACGTGTCTGTGTGTGTGCATGTGAGTGTGCATGTGCGTGTGCTTGTGCGTATGCATGTGCCTGTGCGTCTACGTGTACATGTACATGTGCTACTATTCTTTTGTGTGCACATGCGTCATTATGTGTGTGCGGAAGTGTGTGTTTGTGTGTGAGGGTGCATGTGTGTGTGGTTTTGCGTGCTTATGTGCATCTGTCTTTGTGTGTGTGTGTGTGTGTGCGGTGTGTGTGCGCGTGTGCGTGTGCGTGTGCCTGTGCGTTTTCCTGTGTGCTTTTTCGTGCGTGCGTGTGCATGAGCATGTGCGTGTGCGTTTGCGTGTGCATGTGCGTGTGTGCTTATTCGTGAGCGTGTGTACGTGTGCGTGTGCCATGTGCGTATCGTCATGTGTGCGTTTGCGTCGTGTGCTTTGTTGTTCATGCATGTGTGTGTGTGTGTGTGTGTGTTTGTGTGTGTGTGTGTGTGTGTGTGTGTGTGTGTGTGTGTGTGTGCGTGTGCATGTACGGGTGCATGTGCTTGTGCGTGTGTGTGTGCGTGTGCATGTGCGTGTGCTTGTGTGATTTTGTGTGGGTGTGTGTGTGTGCATGTGCGTGTGCGTGTGCATTTTGTGTGCGTTTCATGTGTGTGTTTGTGTTTGTGTTCGTGTTCGTGTTCGTGTGCGTGTATGTTTTGGGTGCATGCATGTGCGTGTTTGTGTGCATGTGCGTGTCCGTGTTCGTGTGCATGTGCGTTTTGTGTGTGTGTTCGTGTGTGTGTGCTTTTTGCGTGCGTGTTCATGTTCGTGTGCGTGTTCGTGTGATGTGCATGTGCATTTTACGTGCGTGTTCATGTGTGTGTGCGTGTGTCATGGGCGTGTGCATGTACGTGTGCATTGTGCGTGTGTGCATGTGCCATGTGCATTTGCATTTGCATGTCCGTGTGCATGTGCGTGTGCCTTTTGGGTGCGTGCGTGTGCAAGTGCCTATGGGTGCATGTGTGTGCGTGTGCGTTTGCGTGGTTTTACGCGTGTGTGCTTATGTGTGTGCATGCGTCCTTATCTGCGTGTTCATGTGCTTGTTTGCTTTTGTGTGTGTATGTGTGTCCTTATGTGGCTTTACATTTGTGTGTGTGCATTGTCATGCGTGCGTGTGCGTGTGGGTGTGTGTGGGAGTGTGCGTGTGCATGTGCATGTGCGTGTTCATGTTCGTGTTCGTGTTCGTGTTCGTGTTCGTGTTCGTGTACGTGTGCGTGTACGTGTGCGTGTGGATGTGCGTATGCCGGTATGTTTGCGTGTGTGCTTTGTCGTTCATGTGTGTGTGTGTGTGTTTGTGTGTGGGGGGGTGGGGGGGGTGTGTGTGTGTGTGTGTGTGTGTGTGTGTGGTGTGTGTGTGGGTGAGTGTGGGTTGTGTGTTTGTGTTTTGTGTGTTTCGCGTGTGGCGTGGGTGTTGTGTGTGTCTTTGTGTGTGTGTGTTTGTTGTTCGTTTGCTTTTGGTGTGTATGATTTTGTCGTTTTGTTGTGTCGTGTTTTCTTGTGTTGGTAGGTTTGCGTATGTTGGTGTTGTTTGTTTTTTGGTTTTGCTTATTGTTTTTTTTTTTATGGTTTTCCTTTGTTATTATTCCTGCTGGATTGCTCTTATTTTCTTTGTTTATCTTTTTAACTTATTTTTCTCCTTCTCTCCCCATATTTTTTTCGTTTTTCCTTATATTCTGGTTTAGTTTTCCTTCTGTTATTCTTTTTTTTTTATGCATGTGCTTTGTCCCATGTGGTGTGTGTGTGTCAGTTTTTGCGTGCTGTTTCGTGCGTGTGGTGTTCTGTTTGTGTGTTTGTCGTTTTAAGTGTGTGTTCATTTTGCATGTCCGTGTGCAATGTGCGTGTGCATTTTTGGTGCGGGCGTGTGCGTGTGCCTTGGGATGCGTGTGTGGTGCTTGTGAATGTGTGTGCGCATGGTGCCTTGCGCCGCCGTGTGTGTGGTGGTGTGGTGTGCGTGTTGCGTTTTTGTCGTTTGCGTGGGTTTTTGGCGCATGTGTGCTTGAATGTGTGCCATGCGCCTTATTGTGTGCGTGTACATGTACGTGTGCGTGTGCGGTGCGGTGTGGGGTGCGTGTGCATGTGCGTGTGTGTGGTGCGTGTTGCGTGGGGCATGTGCTTGTGTGCTTTGTTGATGTGTGCATGTGCGTGTGCTTGTGCGTGTGAGTGTGGTATGCCGTGTGGGGGGTGTGTGTGTGCGTGTGCGTGTCGTGTTTGTGTGTGCTTGTGCGTATTGTGTGGTGTTTGTGTAGTGTGTGTCGTGTGTGTGTGTGTGTGTGTTGGGTGGGTGGGTGTGTGTGTGTGTGTGTGGTGTGTGTAGTGTCTGCCTGTGGTGTGTGGTGGTACTGGGTTTTCCTGTTCTGTGCGTTTGCGTGTGTCTTCTTTGCAGCCTGTTGTGTAGCGCTATCTTCCTAGTAAGCGTTTGTTTCCTTCCTTATTTCTTATTTGTTTGTGCCTTGTTCGTTTCTTGCTTTCCCTGTGTCTTCTCCTTATAATTCTGTGTGTGTGCATTTGCATGCTTTTTCGTTTGCGTTTGGCGTGTTCATGTTTGTGTGTGGTGCGTTTTGGTGTGTGCATTTGCGTGTGCATTTGCATTTGCATGTCCGTGTGCATGTCGGTGGGCCTTTTGGGTGCGTGCGTGTTGTGCAAGTTGCCCTATGGGTTGCATGTGTGTGCGTGTGCCGTTTTGCGTGGTTTTACGCGTGTGTTTCTTATGTGTGTGCTGCTTCCCTTATCCTCTGCGTGTTCATGTGCTTGTTGCTTTTGTGTGGTATGTGTGGTCCTTATGTGGCTTTGCAATTTTGTGTGTGCATTGTCATGCGTGCGTTGCGTGTGCATGTGCGTGGCGTGGTGGGTGTTTGTGGGGGAGTGTTGCGTGTGCATGTGCGTTGCGTGTTCATGTTCGCTTTCGTGTTCCGTGGGTTTTCGTGTTCGTGTCATGTATTGTTTTTGGGGTTTGGCGTGCATCTTTTGTTTTTCGTGTGTGTGTGCGTTTGCGCATATCGTCCTATTTGTGTGTTTTTTTGTGTGCGTAGTTGCGTGTTTTGTGTTTGTGTGGTGGGCATGCAATATGTGCAGTTTTTTGTTCAATGTTCATTTCCCCTGTGTGCTTTTTTTGTGTACGTTTGTCCTTAGTGTGTGTTTGTGTGGGTGCGTAGGTGCATTTTGTATGTTTTGGGGTACGTGTGTGTGTGGTTTTCCATGCATATGTGCGTGTGTGTGTGTGTGCGTGTGCGTGTGCATGTGCGTGGGCGTGTGCGTGTGCATGTGCGTGTGTGCTTTTGTGTGTGCTTGTGTCCTTATGTGCCTATGCGTTTGTGTGTGTGCTTTGTCCATGCCTCACGTTTGTGCGTTGTGCCTTTGTGCTTTGTGCGTGTGCGTGTGAGTGTGCGTTTGCATGTGCTGTTGCGTGTTCGTTTGCATGTGCGTTTTTGTGTGTGTGTTCATGTGTGTGTGTGTGTGTGTGGGGCGTTTTGCGTGCGTTTTCATGTTCGTGTTGCATTTGTCTTGTGAGGTGCGTGTGCATTTACGTGCGTGTTCATGTTTGTGTGCGTGTTGTGTGGGCCGTGTGCGTGTGCGTGTGCTTGTGCAATGTGCATGTGCAATGGTCGTGTGGTGTGTGCGTGGTTCAATGTTTGCCGTGTGCCTGTGCGTGTTGTGTGTGCGTGTGTGGCTTTTAGTCGGTTTTCCTTATGTGCCTGTTTGTTGTGTGGTGCTTTGTTTGCACACGTGTTATTGCATGTTTTGCTTGTTGTGTGCATTTTTTCTTGGGGTGTGCATGCCTATGGTGTTTGTGCTTTTGCATGTACGGGGTGCAGTGCTTGTGCCTGTGTGTGTGCCGTGTGCGTGTTGCATATGCTTGTGGCTTTGTGTGTGGTGTTTTGGCATCCTTATTGTGTGTTTTGTTTTTGTGTGTAGGTGCGTTTTTGTGCGTGTGGGTACAAGTGTCGTCCCCTGTCGTTTTGCGTGCATATGGCACTTGTCTGTGTGTGTTCATGTGAGTGTGCATTTGCGTGTGCTTGTGCGTGTGCATATGCCTGTGCGTCTAAACGTGTACATGTACAATGTGCTACTATCTTTTTTCGTCACATGCGTTCATTAGTGTGTGCAGAAGTGTGTGTTTGTTGTGTGAGGGTGCCTGTGTGGTGTGTTTTTTCGTGCATATGTGCCATGGTTTCTCTTCCTCTCTGTGTGGTGGTGTGCTGTGGCGGGTGCGTGTGCGTGTGCGTGTGCGTTTCTGTGTGCTTGTTCGTGCGATCATGTGCATGAGCATGTGCGTGTGCGTTTGCGTGTGCATGTGCGTGTGGTGCTTATTCGTGAGCGCGTGTACGTGTGGCGTGTGGAGTGCGTATGCCGCGGTGCGTTTTGCGTGTGTGCTTTGTCGTTCATAATGCGTTGTTTTTGTGTGGTGTTGGGTGTGGGGTGTGTGGTGTGTGTGTGAGGTGTTTGTGTAGTGTGTTTTTTGTGGTGTGTTTGTGTGTGTGGCTGGTTTGTTTGTGATGTGTGTGTGTGTTTCGTGTGTGGGTTCGCTTGTGCTTGTGTGTGTTGGATGTCTACTGTGTGTCGTGGGCGTGTGTGTTCGTATCGTTTTGTGTTTTTGTGTGGTGGGTGTTGCTTGTTTGTGTGATATTTGTGATTTCGTTCCCTTTTATTTTTGCATCTGGGTGGCTGTGCGTGTGCGTTTGCGTTGTATTATTATAGCATGGTGTGTGCGTGTCCTCGTGCGTTTTGCATGCGTGTTTCGTTTGTAGTGTTCATGTGCCTTGTCCATGTGCGTGTGTGTGTGCATTTTGCATGCTTGTTCGTTTGCGTGTTGGCGTGTTCATGTTTTGTGTGCATTTCAATGTCCCGTGTGCATGTGCGGTGCATTTGGGTTGGTCGTGCGTGTGCGTGTGCCTATGGGTTCGTGGTTGTGTTCTTGTTAATGTTTGTGCGCATGTGCTTGGCTTTTTTTTTGTTGTTGTGGTGTTTTTTCGGGTGCATGTGCGTTTGCGTGGTTTTGCGGGCATTGTTTGCCTATGTGGTGCGCATTGCCGCCCCTTATTTGTGTGTTTTTTGTGTTTCCTCTTTGCGTTTTTGTGTGTGGCGTGGTGTGTGTGTGTGTGCGTGTAGGTTGTCCTGTGTTCTTTTGTGTGTGCATGACCTCCTTTTGTTGTGTTTGGTTTGTTTGCTAGGTTTTTGCGTTTTTGTTGCGTTTTTTTCTTTCTGATTTTGTTTTTTTCCTGTGTTTCACTCGTTGCTTTTTTTGTTGTCTCACTGTGCTTTTTATTTCGTGTCCATGTCCTGTTGTATACTTTTTCTTTTTGGTGTGTTTGTGCTTTTTCCCTTTTTTTTTTTTTTTTGTGTGCGTGTGCGTGGGCATGTGCTTGTGTGCTTTTGTGTGTGCATGTGCGTGTGCTTTGTGCGTGTGCGGTGGTGGGGTGTGCTGTGAAGTGTGTGTGTGCATGTGCGTGTGCGTGTGCATTTTTGTGTTCGTTTCAATTTTTGTGTTTGTTGTTTGTTTTCGTTTGTCCTTTTCTTTTGCGTGTATGTTTTTTGTTTTCCTTCATTTTCTTTTCTCGTGTGCATTTCCTTTCCTTTTTCTTTGTTCCTTGTGTCCTTTTTTTGTTTTTGTTCTTTTTTGCCTGCGTTGGTTCCATGTTCGTGTGCATGTCGGTGATTTGCGTGTCATTTACGTGCTGTTCATGTGTGTGTGGCATGGTGTGTGGGCGTGTTGCGTGTGCGTGTGCGTGTCCATGTGCATGTGCATATGCGTGTGTGTGTGCGTGTGCATGTGCGTGTGCCTGTGTGTTTGTGTGTGTGCTTTGTTTTGCACGCGTGTGCATGTGCATGTTTGTGCGTGTGGGTTCATGTCTGTCTGTGGGTGCATTGCATATGTACGTGTGTTGTGTCGTTGTGTGCGTGTAACGGGTGTCATTTGCTTTGTGCGGTTTTTGTTTTCTTGTGCCTTTTCATTTTCTTGTGGCTTTTTTTTTGGTTTGTCTTCCTTAGTTGTTGTTTTTTTTTTTGTGGTGTAGTTTCTTTTTTGATGCTTTTGTTACAAGTGTCTGTGGTTTTGCGTGCAGATGTGCACGTGTTCCCTGTGGTGTGCATGTGGGAAGTGTGCATGTGTCGTGTGCTTTGTGCGCGTGCATGTGCTTGTGCGTCTACGTGTACATGTAACATTTGTAACGATTCTTAACGAATTGTGTGCCATTTGTCATAATGTTGTGTGCCGGAATTGTTTTTTTGTGTGTGAGGGGTGCATGTGGTGTGGGTTTTTTGCGTGCAATATGTGCATGTGGTCCTTTGTGTGTTTGTGTGTGCGTGTGCGTGTATCGTGCGTGTTGCGTGTGCATTTTTCCTGTGTGCTTTTTTTTCTGCGTCGTGTGCATGAGCATGTGCGTGTGCTTTGCGTGTGGCATGTGCGTGTGTGCTTATGCGGAGGCACGTTTACGTTTGCGTGTTTTGATGTGCGTATGCCGGTGCGTTTGCGTGTGTGCTTTGTCGTTCATGCATGTGTGTGTGTGTGTGTGTGGGTGTGTGTTTTTTTGTGTGTTGTTGTGTGTTGTTTTGTGTTTTTGTGTTTGTGTGTGTGTTTGTGTTTTTTTTTTTTTTGTTGTTATTTTTTTGTGTTTTTTTTGTGTTTTTGTGTGCGTGTGCCGTGTGCGTGGTGGCGTGTGCATGTATGGGTTCATTGCTTGTTCGTGTGTGTCTTACTTTTAAATGTGATGTGCTTTGGGTGATTTTTTTGTTGGGTGTGTTGGTCGTCCTTTAAGTTGTTTTTTTTTTTTTTTTTTTATGTTTGGTTGTTTTTTCGTTTTTTTACCCGCAATTGTCTGTTGTTTTTTTCTGTTCCTATGTGCATGTGTCTCTGTGTGTTGCGTGTATGTGATTGTGGCGTGGCGTGTGCTTGTGCATATGTGCTTGTGCCTTTGCGTCTACGGTATTGTGCCGGTGCTATTGTTCGTTTTGGTGTTCACGTGCGTCCATTAGTGGTGCCGGCGTAGTGCTGTTTTTGTTGTTTGAGGGTAATGTGTTGTTTGTTTTGCGTGCATATGTGCATGTGCTTTTGGTGTCTTGGGCGTGTGCGTGCACGTGCCCGTGGGGTGCGTGTTGCCTATTGTGCTATGCGTTTTCCTGTGTTCTTTTTTGTGCATGCATGTGCATGAGCATTTGTGTGTGCGTTTGTGTGTGCATGTGCATGTGTGCTTACTCGTGAGTGCGTGTACATGTGCGTATGCCAGTGCGTTTGCGTGTGTGCTTTATCGTTACTACGCTCGGCGCGCGCGCGCTTGTTTTTTGGTGTGTTCACGCGTTGTGCTTTTGCTTGTTTGTTTGTTTTTTTGTTTGTTCTTTTTGTTTTTGCGTTTGTTTTTGTGTTTGTGTGTTGTTGAGGCGTGTGGGTGTGCATGTGGGTGTGTGTGGTGCGTGTTGTGTGTGTTGTGTTGTGGTGCATGTGTTGTGCGTCCAAAGGGTGTGGCGTTGCGGGTGCGTTTGCGTGTTGTTATTATAGAGCATGTGTGTGCATGGCCTGTGGCGTTTTGCATGAGTTTTGCGTTGTTGTGTGTTCATGTGGCGTTTTTGATTGCATGTTCTTATCCGTGTGCATTTTGCCATGCTTGTTCATTTGCGTTGCGTGTTCAGTTTGTGTGGTTTGGTGCGTTTTGGGTGTGGGCATTTTGCGGTGCATTTGCATTTTGCATGTCCGTGTGCTGTGTTGTGCGCTTTTGGGTGCGTGCGTGTGCAAGTGCCTTGGGTGCAATGTGTGTGCGTGTGCATTTGCGTGGTTTGCGCATGTGTGCTTATTTGGTGTGTGGTCATTCTTCCTTATCTGCGTGTTCATGTGCTTGTTTGCTTTTGTGGTGTGGTGTGGTGTCCCCATGTGCTTTGGCATTTGTTGTGGTGCTTGTCATGCGTGCCGTGTGCGGTACATGTTCGTAGTGCTTGTGGGTGTGTTGGGGGGTGTGCGGTGCATGTGCGTGTGCCGTTTTCGTGTTCGTGTTCTTGGTCGTGTTGGCATGTAATATTTGGTGCTTCATCTGGTTTTCGTTGTGTGTGTGTCGTGGCGCATGCTTCGTCCTTATTTGTGTTTTTTTTGTGTGCGTAGGTGCGTGTTTGTGTTTGTGTGGGTGTGCATGTGTTTGTGCGTGTGCATTTCCTGTGTGCTTTTGTGTGTGCGTTTGTCCTTATGTGTGTGTTTGTGTGGGTGCGTAGGTGCATGTTTGTGTGTGTGGGTACGTGTGTGTGTGGTTTTGCATGCATATGTGCGTGTGTGTGTGTGCGTGTGCGTGTGCATGTGCGTGGACGTGTGCATGTGCATGTGCGTGTGTGCTTTTGTGTGTGCGTGTGTCCTTATGTGCCTAAGCATTTGTGTGTGTGCTTTGTCATGCGCATGTGTGCGTGTGCGTGTGCGTGTGAGTGTGCGTGTGCATGTGCGTGTGCGTGTTCGTGTGCATGTGCGTTTTGTGTGTGTGTTCGTGTGTGTGTGCGTTTTGCGTGCGTGTTCATGTTCGTGTGCATGTTCGTGTGATGTGCGTGTGCATTTTACGTGCGTGTTCATGTGTGTGTGCGTGTGTGTGGGCGTGTGCGTGTGCGTGTGCGTGTGCATGTGCATGTGCATGTGCGTGTGTGTGTGCGTGTGCATGTGCGTGTGCCTGTGCGTGTGTGTGTGCGTGTGTGCTTTTATGTGCGTGTATGTCCTTATGTGCCTGTGTGTTTGTGTGTGTGCTTTGTTGTGCACGCGTGTGCATGTGCATGTTTGTGCGTGTGGGTGCATGTGTGTCTGTGGGTGTGCATGCATATGTGCGTGTGCGTGTGCGTGTACGGGTGCATGTGCTTGTGCGTGTGTGTGTGCGTGTGCGTGTGCATGTGCTTGTGTGCTTTTGTGTGGGTGTGCGTCCTTAAGTGTGTGTTTGTTTGTGTGTGTAGGTGCGTGTTTGTGCGTGTGGGTACAAGTGTTTGTTGTTTTACGTGCATATGTGCACGTGTCTTTGTGTGCGCATGTGAGTGTGCATGTGTGTGTGCTTGTGCGTGTGCATGTGCCTGTGCGTCTACGTGTACATGTACATGTGCTACTATTCTTTTGTGTGCACATGCGTCATTATGTGTGTGCGGAAGTGTGTGTTTGTGTGTGAGGGTGCATGTGTGTGTGGTTTTGCGTGCATATGTGCATGTGTCTTTGTGTGTGTGTGTGCGTGTGCGTGTGCGTGCGCGTGTGCGTGTGCGTGTGCCTGTGCGTTTTCCTGTGTGCTTTTTCGTGTGTGCGTGTGCATGAGCATGTGCGTGTGCGTTTGCGTGTGCATGTGCGTGTGTGCTTATTCGTGAGCGCGTGTACGTGTGCGTGTGGATGTGCGTATGCCGGTGCGTTTACGTGTGTGCTTTGTCGTTCAGATTCGCGCGCGGGTGTGTGTGTGTGTGTGTTGTGGGGTGTGGTGTGGGTGTGTGTGGTGTGTGTGTGTGTGTGTGTGTGTTGTGTGTGTGTGTGTTTGTTTGTGTGTGTGTGTGCACGTGTGCGTGTGTGTGTGGTGTGTGTGTGTGCGTGTGCGTGTGGGTGTGCGTGTGGGTGTGTGTGTGTGGGTGTGCGTGTGGGTGTGTGTGTGTGTGCATGTGTGTGTGCGTCTGGGTGCGCGTGTGCGGGTGCGTTTGCGTGTGTATTATTAGAGCATGTGTGTGCGTGTGCCTGTGCGTTTTGCATGCGTGTTCGTTTGTGTGTGCATGTGCTTGTCCATGTGCGTGTGTGTGTGAGTTTTGCGTGCTTGTTCGTTTGCGTGTGCGTGTTCATGTTTGTGTGTTTGTGCGTTTTGGGTGTGTGCATTTGCATGTCCATGTGCATGTGCGTGTGCCTTTTGGGTGCGTGCGTGTGCGTGTGCCTATGGGTGCGTGTGTGTGCGTGTGAATGTGTGTGCGCATGCGCTTGCGCGTGTGTGTGTGTGTGTGTGCGTGTGCGTGTGCGTTTGCGTGGTTTTGCGCATGTGTGCTTATGTGTGCGCATGCGTCCTTATTTGTGTGTTTTTGTGTGTCCGTAGGTGCGTGTTTGTGTGTGTGCGTGTAGGGGTGTGCGTGCATATGTGCGTGTATGTGTGCATGTGTGCTTTTGTGTGTGCATGCGTCCTTATGTGTCTGTTTGTGTGGGTGCGTAGGTGGGTGTTTGTGCGTGTGGTTACATGTGTGTGTGGTTTTGCGTGCATATGTGTGTGTGTCTATGTGTGTGTGTGCGTGTGCATGTGCGTGTGTGTGTGTGTGCGTGTGCGTGGGCATGTGCTTGTGTGCTTTTGTGTGTGCATGTGCGTGTGCTTGTGCGTGTGCGTGTGGGTGTGCATGTGAGTGTGTGTGTGCATGTGCGTGTGCGTGTGCGTTTTGTGTGCGTTTCATGTATGTGTTTGTGTTTGTGTTTGTGTTCGTGTGCGTGTATGTTTTGGGTGTATGCATGTGCGTGTTTGTGTGCATGTGCGTGTCCGTGTTCGTGTGCATGTGTGTTTTGCGTGCGTGTTCATGTTCGTGTGCATGTTCGTGTGATGTGCGTGTGCATTTTACGTGTGTGTTCATTTGTGTGTGCGTGTGTGTGGGCGTGTGCGTGTGCGTGTGCATGTGCATGTGTGTGTGTGTGTGTGCGTGTGCATGTGCGTGTGCCTGTGCGTGTGTGGGTGCGTGTGTGCTTTTATGTGCGTGTATGTCCTTATGTGCCTATGTGTTTGTGTGTGTGTTTTGTTGTGCACGCGTGCGCATGTGCATGTTTGTGCGTGTGGGTGCATGTGTGTCTGTGGGTGTGCATGCATATGTGCGTGTGCGTGTGCGTGTACGGGTGCATCTGCTTGTGCGTGTGTGTGTGTGTGTGTGCGTGTGCATGTGCTTGTGTGCTTTTGTGTGGGTGTGCGTCCTTAAGTGTGTGTTTGTTTGTGTGTGTAGGTGCGTGTTTGTGCGTGTGGGTACAAGTGTCTGTGGTTTTGCGTGCATATGTGCACGTGTCTGTGTGTGTGCATGTGAGTGTGCATGTGCATGTGCTTGTGCGTGTGCATGTGCCTGTGCGTCTATGTGTACATGTACATGTGCTACTATTCTTTTGTGTGCACATGCGTCATTATGTGTGTGCGGAAGTGTGTGTTTGTGTGTGAGGGTGCATGTGTGTGTGGTTTTGCGTGCATATGTGCATGTGGCTTTGTGTGTGTGTGCGTGTGCGTGTGCGTGCGCGTGTGCGTGTGCCTGTGCATTTTCCTGTGTGCTTTTTCGTGCGTGCGTGTGCATGAGCATGTGCGTGTGCGTTTGCGTGTGCATGTGCGTGTGTGCTTATTCGTGAGCGCGTGTACGTGTGCGTGTGGATGTGCGTATGCCGGTGCGTTTACGTGTGTGCTTTGTCGTTCATGCGTGGTGTGTGTGTGTGTGTGTGTGTGTGTGTGTGTGTGTGTGTGTGTGTGTGTGTGTGTTTGTGTGTGTGTGTGTGTTTGCGCGTGTGTGTGGGTGTGTGTGTGCGTGTGCGTTTGTGGGTGTGCTTTTTGTTTGTGTTTTTGGTGTTCGTTTGGGTGTGGTGTGTGTGTTGCATGTGGTGTGTGCGTTTGGGTGCGCGTTGTGCGGGTGCGTTTGCGTTGTATATTAGAGCATTGTGTGTGCGTGTGCCTGTGCGTTTTGGCATGCGTGTTCGTTGTGTGTGCATGTGCTTGTCCATGTGCGTGTGTGTGTCAGTTTTGCGTGCTTGTTCGTTTGCGTGTGCGTGTTCATGTTTGTGTGTTTGTGCGTTTTGGGTGTGTGCATTTGCATGTCCATGTGAATGTGCATGTGCCTTTTGGGTGCGTGCGTGTGCGTGTGCCTATGGGTGCATGTGTGTGCGTGTCAATGTGTGTGTGCATGCGCTTGCGCGTGTGCGTGTGTGTGTGTGTGTGTGTGCGTGTGCGTGTGCGTTTGCGTGGTTTTGCGCATGTGTGCTTATGTGTGCGCATGCGTCCTTATTTGTGTGTTTTTGTGTGTCCGTAGGTGCGTGTTTGTGTGTGTGCGTGTGGGGGTGTGCGTGCATATGTGCGTGTATGTGTGCATGTGTGCTTTTGTGTGTGCATGCGTCCTTATGTGTGTGTTTGTGTGGGTGCGTAGGTGCGTGTTTGTGCGTGTGGTTATGTATGTGTGTGGTTTTGCGTGCATGTGCTTGTGCGTGTGTGTGTGCGTGTGCGTGTGCAGGTGCTTGTGTGCTTTTGTGTGGGTGTGCGTCCTTAAGTGTGTGTTTGTTTGTGTGTGTAGGTGCGTGTTTGTGCGTGTGGGTACAAGTGTCTGTGGTTTTGCGTGCATATGTGCACGTGTCTGTGTGTGTGCATGTGAGTGTGCATGTGCGTGTGCTTGTGCGTGTGCATGTGCCTGTGCGTCTACGTGTACATGTACATGTGCTACTATTCTTTTGTGTGCACATGTGTCATTATGTGTGTGCGGAAGTGTGTGTTTGTGTGTGAGGGTGCATGTGTGTGTGGTTTTGCATGCATATGTGCATGTGGCTTTGTGTGTGTGTGTGTGTGTGTGCGTGTGCGTGCGCGTGTGCGTGTGCGTGTGCCTGTGCATTTTCCTGTGTGCTTTTTCATGCGTGCGTGTGCGTTTGCGTGTGCATGTGCGTGTGTGCTTATTCGTGAGCGCGTGTACGTGTGCGTGTGGAATGACTTCAGCCTTTTCTGTTTACTATGTGCTTTGGTCGTTCATGCGCGCCGCTCTCACGCGTGTGTGTTTGTTTTTTTTTTTTTTGTTTTTTTTTTTTTTTTTTTTTTTTTTGTTTGTTTGTTTTTGGTGTGCGTTGTGCGTGTGTTTTTTTTTTTTTTTTTTTTCATCTTTCTTTTTTTTTTTTTCATTTTCTTTTGTTTTCGTGTTGTGTTTGTTTTTTGTTCATTTTTTTTTTCTTTTTTGTTTCTCTTTTGCGGGTGCGTTTGCGTGTGTATTATAGAGCATGTGTGTGCGTGTGCCGTGCGGTTTGCATGCGTGTTCGTTTGTGTGTGCAGTTTCTTTTCCTGTGCTGTGTTTGTACGTTTTGCGTGCCTGATTCGTTGCGTGTTCGTGTTCATGTTTTTGTGTTTGTGCGTTTTGGGTGTGTGCATTTGTCCAAACTAAACCAAAATTCAAAATTACCATGGAATCTTGTAGAGAATTTCACCAGCTTTCCATTGATATAAAGAACATGAAAATCTGAGCTCTGGATTGAAAGTTATGGTGATTTGAAGTTTTAGGGAAAAAAACAGGCCAAAATCAGATCGGCGGGCAAAAGTTTGAATTTTTACCCGTTTGGTTTCGAAAACATTTTTCAAATTTTCCCCCCATGCTCCACCACTCTATCTGTCTGATTGCCTTTCGAAAAATCATCCATGGTGGTTGCGGCCGTGGAAATCACTTCGACACAATGATGGGATTAATCCCATTATGAATGGTCCGTATTCTGACTTATCGTCAGCTTGGTACTGCGGCACATACTTAAGGAGTTTAGTAAACCCTTCTCAGTATTCTATCACCGACAGCCTTCCTTGCGACCAGTTCTGAAATTCAGTCATTTTCCTATCAAAATAGAGTTGAGGCAGCCATCTTTGCCTAAAATAACCCTTAAATTGATCCCAAGTTATGTCTAATTCGACAATATTCAGCTCAACCTTACGGTTGACCCACCAGGATGATGCTTCATGAGAAAGCTGATATGCTCCCCATATCGCTTTAGTCTCTTCGGAGAAGTTTCTTATTGCAAAGTATTTCTCCATTTCACTGAGCCAGTTCTCATCTCCATCCCCAAGAGTTGTTCCATCAAACTTTGGAGGACTTATTCTCTTTATATCATTTGTAAGTTCAGCTGCTAATATTGCCCTTTTATTTTCAGGGGGATTAGGAGCAATTACATTATTATCATCAACACTCGGATTCCCTTCGTTGATGTTGTCTAGAGGAGGTAGCTGATCATTTATTTCAGCTTCATTCCCCTCCTCTTCATTGCCCATTGACTGCTGTTCCTGTACAGTCAAACGATCCCTCGTATCAAGTAGGGCAGCAAGGATTTCATCCAGCTTTTGGGCAGTTGCTGCTTCTCCACCCTGCAATGGGTTATTCGCAGCATTCCCTCTTGTCCTGACCATTTTCTGTTCAATAAGAAAATGTAAACTTTATTAATAACGTGGACTCATTAGGTCCAAGAGCTGCAACCTTCAGCTCTGATACCAAGATGTAACATCCCCATTTTAAAACACCAGAACAAGGGAAATTTTTTTTTTATATATATAACGTTCTCTGTTATGAATTATAAAATTCAAACACACGTTCAAGATTTAATAATTGTTCTCTGCCCAAACAACACAGTTTGGATCATACAATTTCTTTTTAAAAACGAATGTTCCCTGTTCACATATTTACAATGTGGAACACACATTCAATGCCATTCAATCTTATAACAGATTCTATATGCTGCTATAAATGACTCGATGAACTGCCGATCCTTCCATTTTCATGGCTCGGAGTTTCAACGATCCTTCATTTCATGACTCGGCAAAAACCGATCCTTCATGTACTTGACTCGGCAACAACCGATCCTTCATGTTTGTTTATGCATAGTATATTTTATATACTTGTTCTCATAACCTTCCCCGGTTATCGAAGTGATCCATTTAAGAAGCCTATCTGAATATCTGTTACTGATATTCATCTGACATCCTGCATCTTAAATTAAGTGATAAGGACAACGTAACCAGCAATTGCGATACTTTGGCCAAAGATTTTCACATGCTTTGCATGATCATATTCCTGGATGTGATACACATCTACGGAATACGTCCTTCACTTCACTTCACCTGTTATCTAGAATGGTCTTTCCTGGTTCCTACCAGTCCTCAACATTTAAGTTCAGTTTTAAACTTTTCAATTCCAACTAGTAATATGAACGGGTATAGGAAGGCACTCCTGGTAACTAAAGATACGCAGACATACGGTGTCATTACCCCACGACTCCGTGTGTCTACTTATCTTTAGTATTCCGGAGTCACTCCGTATACCAGATCATACCCTATCCCCACCCTAGCTAAGATCTACACATTCAGCCTATGTATTCTAAATGTTTTAATTCGGGAGGGCATTGCTATATGTCAGCTGCAACAATGTGTCGTCATGAAGACCCCGTCTTCATGAAGACACCTTGCTGTAGCTAGCGTATGCCAATGTCCTGCAGAATTCTCCCATCGAGAATACACATCCTGCCCAAGTGACTTAGCCACGAGTTAATAGTTAAAGCAATTTTCAACATCCACGCTAATCCCTTGATCCTCGTTTCCGTTGCAGTTGTATATAACTAAGAGGGAATAAACTGTCCATTAGTTTTCCAAGTATCGTCTCCTTCGTATCGAAGGGCTACATTTCCTTACTTGGTTTATTTCTTAATCATTGGATTAAGCAGTCCGTACCGACGGACATAATAATTTTAACCTATTAAACTTAGCCAAGATGTTTCCAACTGCAACTAATTTCAGAATATTAACTTATTAGACGTCATTCAAACGAGGTCTAATCTTCGAGAAATGAATTCATTTTTTTTCCCTTAACGTTATATAGTTAAGGATCATTAGTTATGGATATATGTATCCTATATCCTTTATTCTGAATTTTATCACACGGGATCATTAATGAGGTTTGAAAACGAAGTTCGAATACTCCCAATTTAAATTGATATTCCTTAGCTCCAAGCTAATCCTGAATTCCCTCTGATTATGAAATCATATTCCTCTTAATCCTTTTAATGTCAATTAAAAATTCATCTTTACCCAAGTATGAACTAATTGCATTGTTCAACTTAAAAGTTGTATTTAAGTAAGAATAGATATCAGTTTCAATTCAACATCCATCCAAGGATAATGAAACAATTCCAAATCAGGAAATAACATCATATTTCCAATTTAAACAACAAAATCAACTGATATAATTATTGAAAATATCACACCTGTAATTGTATTCAATATTTCAAGACATAATTTGTACATTTGCCAATCCAGCTGATTGGGTATAGTTTATACAAAGCATCCATTCAACTCATGGACAGAAGAATATATTTTCTTCTTTTCACAATTCCTCAAAGAGGAGTAAAAGCAACAATTACAAGTTATTTTACATCTAATCAAGAGGCATCAGAAAACAGCCAAGCCTTCATTCTAATCAAATTCCATCTGCAAAATGAATTGCACGGGTCAGTTCAATGAACTGAGCACATTAAGCACTTATCCTTAAAATAAGATGCTTCAACTAACTGTTTCAATAAAAGAACCCTGCTTTTATGAAACGACAGCAAAACATCAATCTCAAAATAGGCACAAAGGAGAGATCAGCATAACAACTGAACTATCAGAAAAATATCATCACAATCAGCCAAGGGACTGCTGTCCCATTTCCACATAATCATTGCAAGTATCAATTTACAATATTTGTAACGTTAGGAATACAAGTAGTTTGCTGCCTATATAGCATACAGTTATCCTTTCCACACCTTTCATTAATAACAAATGCAAAGGATGAAACTAACTGAATATAAATCCATTACGTTCCTTTCCGTTCATGAAGCATGTTAAATTTAAAGCATTCAAGTACAAACAAGAAAGCGAACAGCAATGCATATAGTAGCTCCCATGTAAGCACTATAAAATTCTTCATTCACGAATTCCAGATTTCTAACTGAATGAAAGAAGAAAGATCATTTTTCTAAAACATTAATTCATATCTCTATTTCTTTCCACATGACTGTCCTAACAGTGAAATCCATACGAAAGACAAATCAAAATAACAGTTCAGAGTGAAACTTACAAGATCCACTCGGAATTCACTTTCTGGCAGCAAGAATAATTTCATTTATTTCCAGTTCATATGAATGCCAAGCAGGTTAGTAAGACATTATATTCATCGTTGAGCAAGCCATATCAATATGCATACTAGGTATTTGCTATACTAGAATATTCCCTACTTCTTACACTGTATAGCTAACCAACAACAATTATACAACCACGCAAGTATATATATTCATATAATCTTTTATACCGCTGAACACATATAGTTCTTAATAACAAGTGGTACATTGCTGTTACCTACAGCAAGACCGAGTCATAGGCACTATAATTCCAATGTCACTTTCAAAGTCCCAAATAGCAAAAAGAGAAGAATTCATTCTCTACGATTTCATTAAGAACAATCATTGTAATCAGAATGAAGTAAAAACATTCAAATCATGTTTTTCTTATCAAGACAACTCAATTATAAAGATAGCAGAACAATCGTCCTTAATGAATAGCAACTCACATAGCCTGTACAGAACCAATCCAATCATGCCTCAACAATGAATAACCAATTCGAGTTCTATCTCGATCAACCGTTAATTCCAAAACAACATTTTCCATTTTCTTAAGGAGGTACAGAACTCAAAATATAACATTCATATATCAATACCTCTATAAGGACAAACCGTTTAGGGGGTTAATTGCATAAGCTTGGTACAGTCAAAATAGACTCAGAAAACAAGCTAATTCCCACACTTTCCATTTATTAAAAACAGAAATCCAAGTCGGGTTCACATTCACAAGACAATTCAAACAGAAGGTCAAACCTCATCTACAAGTCGCCATGGAATCAACTTTCCATCACAGCATAAAGAAATATAATCATTCACTGCACTGAATACAACCCAATTTGTATTTGTGTATACAGTCCGAACAGGGAGACCAAACAGCATCATTAAATCACCATAAAACCAACCCATTCTCACAGCAAAGAGAAAACATAATCCAACAATAACCTCAGAAGGAGAAATAGCTACCTTTTCTCTATTTTCACGGGTACCAAAACGTATTCGCTCATTTCTTAAACAAGAAAAGGCACAGCAATGGAAATATCGCAATTACTTCATTCAAGCGAAATCAGATACTCATAGAAAACCCAAATACCATCTTCATTAAAATCCATAATAGTAAAAGGAAGAGGATCTATTTCCTTATAAGTTTCAATAAGAACAGCTTAAACCAGCTATTGCTAACTGTTAAACGACCAGCACGACAGGAATCATTTCATCCGTGAATATTAGAACAGTCGAACTCAGCGACCCATAACAATAATTCATATTATTTCCAAAATGACAGCAATATAACATGATTGTAATTCCATTTTTCTCTTCACATGTAATAGCAATTCCAAGCACAACAACAAGGAGAACGATTACACTATAAGGAAAAGATTAAACAACCTGTCCACTCCATACTACATGTACAGAGAAAGAAAATGTTTATTTCATTCCACAACACTGTACGCAACCACAACAGTAATTCATATTCCAACCCAATTTGAGCAACAACAAATCAAGGCCGAGAAACCAGGGCCGTTTTCTTATCATTTTCCAAAGAAAAGAAGGCAAGAATCCGCAAATCCTTTTCAAAATCAACCCAACAGCAATCATGCAATTCCAACCCAAGAGCAGGGTTGTTTTAATGAAACATTTAAATCAAGCAAAGATTTTAAAGAGAAGGGCTTAACGTGCCTGTATTCTCTCTTCCAGAACTCGAAGAAAATGTTGTTTGCCACGTTTTTCCTTCCATAGCAACAGCACAATCTCTCCAACACTTCCTTCCTTCTTCAGGCTTAACAACAGCCTCCAAATCTCCACAAAATGTCAAATGCCAAGAGCTGGTTCGACCGAACCAGGTCAGAAAAACCAAATGCAGAGCAACTTTACAAAAGGCTCGAACCAACAAAAATGAAAATCAATTTTTCCTCATGCTGTTTCCAAGGCGAACTGGTCGCGAGGACCAAAAACCATTAATGCATTAAAGGCTTTGCCTTTTTCCTCACTTTCCGCGCCACCGCCACTTGGGTTGGCGAGTTCTAAGTTTCAAATTTTCCAAGCAAACTGAACTTGGCTCTATTTCAAAATAGATGCCTCTAAATTCCTTACCTTCCCCGCCAAAACTGGCGCCGTCCACGAAGGGACAGTTCATTTAATTCCAATGAATGCCTCCTTCCCATCCTTATCCCTTTCTTCCCAAGGGTCTGCGTACCCCTTAGTTTAGGATTAGTTTAGGTTACATAACTCATTCGACCTAGGTCTTAGTTAAACCTTAGGTTTTAGAATTTAGATTTATTTTTCCCTCTTTTTTTTTTGTAATTTAAAAATCCACTTAGGATAGTAGTGTAGGATGTATGTTAGGTCTTAGGGTTAGTTTAGGTTTAATTCACACTAACCACTAACACTAACAACTTCCTTCCAGCCCCTTACTAACATTCACGTTAACGCAGAGCAGGACGTTCCGTCCTTCAGATTACAGGCCAAGGCCACCCATGTCCAGGCGTTTCTCGCCCCACGAGGTCCCGAATTTGACAGTACAGGATTCAAGAATCAAACCCCTGTCGTTGGCATTTTGGTGCTAGCTATTCACACCTGTAATCAGGCGCTGCACGCTCATAATAATCCTAGTCCAGTTCAAGTGTGAATTAACATAGAAAACACAAGAGGACCTCAGCATACTTGAATCAATGGAGTTGATTCAGGGTATGTTGTCAATCAGCACAAGAGCAAGCAATTATACGACAATCTATCGTCACATCAGCAAACACACAAGTACAATATTTGTTGTCCCATGCAATAAATCACAGTATGCAAGAATCCAAATTAGCAACACATTCTCTTAAGATCAAAACATATCTTAACATGTTTGCTTTCATTCCAAGAGCTATAACAGTATGTAAAACATTCATCAAGTTAACATACAAAATCAGAGTGTTACATGCGTGTATGTATGTGTGCTTTTGTTGTACGTGCGTTATTATTTGTGTGTTTTTGTGTGTGTAGGTGCGTGTTTGTGCATGTGGGTGCATGTGTGTGTGTGTGGGTGTGCCTGCATATGTGCGTGTTTGTGTGCATGTGTGTGTATGTGTGCATGTGCGTGTGCGTGTGTATGTGCGTGTACGTGTGCTTGTGTGCTTTTATGTGCGCGTGCGTCCTTAGGTGTGAGTTTGTGCGTGTGTGTTCATGTGGGTACGTGTTTGTGTGGGTGTGTGTCCATATGTGCTTGTGCTTGTGTGTGTGTGTGTGTGTGTGTGTGTGCGTGTGCATATGCGTGTGTGTGTGCGTGTGCGTGTTCATGGGCATGGGCGTGCGCATGTGTGTGTGCGTGGGCGTGGGCGTGGGTGTGTGCATGTGCGTGTGCGTGTGCGTGTGCATGTGAGTGTGTCCATTTGTTTGCGTATGTTTCCTTATATGTGTGTTTGTGTGTGTGCTTGGGTGCATGTGCATGAGCGTGTGCTTGTGGGTGTGTGTCCATATGTGCGTGTGTGTGTGCGTGGACGTGTGCGTGTGCGTGTGTGTATGCATGTGTGCGTGCGTGTGCACGTGTGTGTGTTTCCCTATGCGTGTGTGTGTGTGTGTGTGTGTGTGATTTTGTGTGCATGTGTGCCCTTATTTGCATGTGTGTGTGTGTGTGTGTGTTTGTGTGTGCGTGTGTCCTTATGTGTGTGTTTATGTGTGTGTATGGGTGCGTGTGGGTGTTGGTGTGTGTGGGTGTGCATGCATATGTACGTGTGGGTGTGTGTGTGCATGTGCATGTGGGTGTGGGTGTGGGTGTGGGTGTGCGTGTGCATGTGCATGTGCGTGTGTGCTATTGTGTGTGCGTGTGTGTGTCGGTGTGCATGCATATGTGCGTGTGAGTGTGCGTATGTGTATGCCGTTATTTGCATGTGTGTGTGTGTGTTTTTGTGTGCATGTGTGTTCTTATGTGTGTGCGTGTGTGTGCGTGTGGGTGTGGGTGTGGGTGTGCATGCATATGTACGTGTGCGTGTGCATGTGTGTGTTTGTGTGTGTGGGTGTGCATGTGCATGTCGGTGTGCGTGTGCATGTGCATGTGCCTGTGCATGTGCGTGCGTGCGTGTGTGTGTGTGCATGTGCGTGTGTGTGCATGTGCATGTGTGGTATTGTGTGTGCATGTGTGTGTTGGTGTGTTGGTGTGTGTGTTTGTGTTTGTGTTCGTGTGCGTGTGCGTGTGCGTGTGCGTTTTGGGTGCGTGCATGTGCGTGTGTGCCTTTTGGTAGCGTGTGTGTAGATGTGTGTGTGCGTGAACGTGTGTGTGTGTGTTTGTGTTTACATGCGTGTGCATGTGTGTTCGTGTGCGTGTGTGTTCGTGTGCGTGTGCATTTTCGGTGCATGCATGCACATGTCCATGTGCGTGTGCCTTTTGGGTGTGTGCGTGTGCATGTGCCTATTGGGTGCATGCGTGTGCATGTGAATGTGTGTGCGCGTGCGTGTGTGCATGTGTGTGTGTGTGTTAGCGTGGTTTTGTGCGTGTGCATTTGTGCTTTTGTGTGTGCGTGCGTCCTTATTTGTGTGTTTTTGTTTGTGCGTAGGTGCGTGTTTGTGTGTGTGGGTGTGTGGGTGTGCATGCATATGTGTGTGTGCATGTACTATGCTTGTGTGCTTTTGTGTGCACGTGCGTCCTTTTATGTGTGTTTGTGTGGGTGCGTAGGTGCGTGTTTGTGCATGTGGGTACGTGTGTGTGGTTTTGTGTGCATATGTGCATGTGTTTGTGTGTGTGTGCGTGTGCGTGTGCATGTGCGTGCATATGTGCATGTGTATGTGCATGTGCGTGTGCGTGTGCGTTTGCGTGTGTGTTTTTGGTGTGTGCGTGTGCATGTGCATGTGTGTGTGTGTGTATATTTTACGTGCATGTTCGTGTGTGTGTTCGTGTGCTTGTGAATTTTGGGTGCGTGCATGTGCGTATGCGTGTGCATGTGTGTGTATGTTGTGAACCTCTATTGTGTTAGTGATGTAGTTATGTGTAGGTTGTGAACCTTACACTAGATGACCCTAAGGGGATAAACTGTCAAGAGTGTATGTGTGGAGAGAGGAGGCATGGACCAGGTTTTCATAATCTTGAGCCGAGTACGAGTGAGGAAGTGGAGTCTTATATATACTGAAAACCCACTTCTATCTGTTTAGTATACTTCGAGCTTACTTAGTATATTGTGGTTGCGTACCACCTTAGGCTCAACTTATGCAACTAATGTCCCATACTCTTTCCTATTGGATTGTTCATTGAATAATCCTATGTGATTTTGACTATGTTGATCTTTGTGGGAGTATGGAGGAATGATTCAGACAAATATGATGACAGTTACATTATTTGATATACTCATTTTTGGTTACATGATTATTTCTACGAGCTGAGGCTTGATGTCCGAGTGCCAGCAACTCGATGATTACCCCTTTGGTGGTGGTATGAGGCCACATAGTATAGTGATGGTAATGTGCTGTTTTCTCAATACGTATTTTATTCCTAAATTAATCTTTATCTCTTTTTTTTTTATAGAACCAGCCATTTTCCTGATTGACATTTCTTATATTTTGGGCATTTATTTGATTATTGCATTAACATTTGGACTTTGCACTAACCATGGCTAATTAGCCATTTGTTTTTTTTTCTTAGTTTTAAAACTTTCTTTTCATATTTAAAAGTTTTGTAGCCTAGCCCAAGGCCAAGGCTTTTGATTTTGCCACTTGGCATTTGAATGGATTGTTATGCTGGTTCTAATGTCGTAATGTGTTGGAAAAGGGTCATGGGATTAACCATGGAGTGGTTGAACCTATGGACCAGCTTCGTTGTATGGGGGTACGCCCCAAGGAGTTACAGATGACTAGCGAGTTGTTGAACCATGAGTTATTATGTCACTTTGGTTGGGGGTGACGAGGCTGTATGTGCCCAGGGCCATAGGGTGACCCGACCTCATTAAAAGGAGAAAGGAGACGGGCCTCTATGGTTGAGTGACATGTTATTTTTTATGGAACTCTATGGTGGAGTGACTTGATATTCTTGATGGGGCTCTATGGTTGAGTGACCCGACTTGGTTTTGGCACTATGATTCTTTCTCTATGAGAGGTATATGGAGATTATTTAGTGATGGTTTGGGAGGTATATGGAGTTGTTTTATGATACTTAAGGAGATATATGGAGTTATTTCTTGATATTTTGAGATGTGTGGAGTTGGTATAATGAGTTATGTGTACCCTTGTGAGTCTTTTGACACATTGTTATGGTTGAGGATTGACATTTCCATTTGTATTTACTATTGGATATTGGAATGGAACTATGTCGTTAACAGACATGGTTTTGAGACATGTGATACCAGTTACCTTTGTATTAGTGTCATGATTATGTTTGTCAGTCATATGTGTGTACTAGATCTATGTCTAGGACATAATTGTTAGAAATTCCTTGCTATGTGGACTACTTGTTTGTCATCCCATGGTATAATTGAAGACCTTGTGTTACGATACAGTCATGAAAGTAGGTAGTAAGATGTCTCGTGGGTTGTTTGTGTTGTGTTAAGTTTTGTGTGACATCTTGACATTAGTTATTGTTGGGCACCCAAGAACTTAAGACAACCGAAAAAAATTCTAAACAATGAATATTATAATCTTGAGATAAGGAATATTGTAAAAGAAAATGCTAAAAAAGTAATACGGTAAACTGGAACTACCAATCTTCACAGAACCTTGAAAGTTAAAATTTCTACCTGATGTTCCTAGGGCCACCCCGTGACCATGATCTTATGTCTAAAATATTAACCTTAGAGCGTACCTTCACCCATATGTTGTTCCTTGTTGCGTACCATTTCTTTTCCTCTGTGTTATGTCGCATCGAGGACGATGCTTTCTTAAGGGGAGGAGAATGTAATGCCCCATTCACTCCCATAGACCGAGACTCGAATTGCATGGGGAGGTGGTTATGGTCCTTTGGTGGCACCAATTTGTTTGAGGGGTCTACTAAATGTAATGTATATTGATTTATTCTCCCACCAGCTCCCCTTTTGGTGGTGACTTGTCCACATTAAGCACTTCTCCCAATAAATTCCCTTGCTTGGCGTGTATTAATGAAACTTAAAATCTGTCTGCTCTGTAAATTTCCTTTTGGTGGCTGGGTACGCACTTTTACCTGGTTGCGTGAGAGCTTTGGGTGAAGGACTGCTATGGGAGGATGTGCACATTTGGATTGGTGCCTTCTTTTGTGCAGGTTGAAACACATTGCTAATGCACTGTCCACTGTCTTTTTGGATCGTTGTTCCTTCTCCCTCCCTGCCTCATGGTTCTCTTAGTGCTGGCCATCTGTTGGACATTTATTTGTTCTTTACTTCCTTCTCCTGCTTGGTCACTACTCCCTTGTTTTCACTCTTCCTCCTCCTTGGGCACGTGTTGTTGCAGCATTGACAAACCCCCTCTCCCGATACGTAGGATTTCATGGTGGTAGAGGGCGCATATGCCTTGGCGTTGACTGAAACCTACTCTTGTCTTATATTCTGGCTGCGTGGAGAGTGCTGGTGGAGCCTCGGGTGGGACAACAGGTGTTGAGCGGTGCAATGGTATGCAGAGTGCATGTTGTTGTCATGATGTGAGTTTGACTCACCACAGAGGAGAAGAGATGAGAGATATTAAGGATGGTTGCGTGGACATCTATCAATGATAGAGGGGTTTTGTCAGATGTGGTAGTTTCAAATGCTTTGGTGGATGTATGAAGCTGCTCCATTTCTAGCCTCCAACCTAATCAGTTCATCTTTGCATGTTTTCCCCAGCCAGTGCCAAAATGTGAGCTTTAAAGCAGGTCACGAACGTTTAGCAAGGAGTTTGGTCAGGTGTTGTAGTCAGAAGAGACTCTAGTTTTTCTGCAACTGCGCGGTGCGCCATTAGCTTCTCCTAGCCTCCCTCACTTTTAACCACTGATAAGGGCTTTCCCCCCTACTAGTTCAGCAATATGTTGTCAATTTAGCTAGGATTTTAGCAGATCTCAAACACCCATTTCAATACGCACGCATTTCCCAGTTCTTTCTTCTGATTGTTTTCTACCCAGTTTACTTTCTTGATTTTCTCTGATTTCTGGTTTAAAGAAAGACACCCACATACCAAAAATAATCCCACCCATATACCCAAAATAAATGATACCCATAATTTTTTTGAAGGAAAAAATGATCCCCATTGGAAGAGGAATGTGAATGAATGAATTAATGATCGATCACCTTGACCCGCCTATTTCACAAAGAATGATCTCTTTCTTCCTTCTCAAAAAATTTCACGCAATTTCATTTCGTAAGTTTTAGATTTTCATTTCCCCCCTGAAGATGGTGATTTTGGTTCAGCTGATGGGGTATACAATCATCTCAGCAATAATGCTTGGCATTTTCAGAACAAATGCTATTCCAGGCATGTGAAAGCAAGTCCAACTTGTTTTTAAAATAAGACAAAAATGGAAGTTGTTTTGTCATGTGATCTGTTCGTCTGAACACTTGAAAGAAATGTGGCGCCATGGACTGCAACGATAACATGATTTGTATGAAGTGGTTTTGTTGAAAAATCTCAGAAAGCTTCAAGCAACTACACTCGTAAGTGTAGAGCCTCCTATCCGTTGCCAACATTCTCTCAGCCCATGTGCAAGAATGGAGCCTTGTGTAGGCCCTAGAAAATTGTTAGAACATAATGGTCAACTTATTCTGTTTGAAAAAACTTCAAGTGATCGGGAAGTTTGTGTGACGTTGTGGAGGTTAGATCAAGGCTCGTGAACTGTTTGACAAATGCTTAAGCGAGATGCTAGACCGAAGCCTGTGGGTTCGACCAACTCCGTTCCTTCCAGGCATGGTTCATCTTCCCTTACCTCTCATAATTCTCATGCTTTAGTTCTCTTTTGCAACTTAATAGAATTTTAAAATATTAGGATTTTAATACCGTTAAATGTTTATTTCAACTCGTTGCAAAAACAATGAAATGTTGTGTCATAACTCACGAAGTCAAAATAACTCGTTTGCATTAAAACATGAACTTCCACCCCCATTCTGAGGTGATTTAGAAAACTTCCTACCCAACTAGATCGCTACAATATTGTTTTATCGACCAGACGAAACTGAACTTCCCTGTAATAATGTTGACCATCTCCCTGTTTTAAAAAGTTAATTTTTGCATTTTTCAGAGATTCATTAAGTACCCTTCGTAACCTTGAAAACGAGATGTTAAGCTTCATTCGTGTAACTTGGTATGCGAGGAGTCACCTTGACCTTTGGACCGACCCCGAACGAACATATGTGATCTTTTTGATGCTCTTATAGGAGCCCTGTTACACTGTTTTACAGTAGTAGAAAGTTATTAAAACTATAAAGTTGGCTTTTGTTTTGAACCGCCATTTGAAACCTGGATAGAGAAATTATTATCCATTTTCGCAAACCTCTAGTGTTCTTACTAGACAATTGCATGGAACTTTCAGTTTAGGGAAAAACACTTTTCTGGATAGTTTGGAAAATCCATTTTGTAGGCCTCCGGTCGCAGTTTGACGAGGTCAAACTGGACCAATTTCGACTTGTCGCTCTAGAAAACTTGTCGCCGTTTGAAAATGGTTTTCTAGTTCTCGGTCCCATCAACTCTGATGAATTCTCCTTGTATAGGGGAACTTGTAGGAAGTGTCTCGTTGCGTGCTCATCCATCGAACGTCAATTTTGGACGTGGTTTTCTGAGCCCTCGAGCTAACTTTTGTCCATTTACAACTAGGTCAACTATGACCAGTAGCCCTGGAAATCTAGCCGCCAAATGTAAACCATTCACTTTTTCCAAACTCTGACAGTTGCTATGAATTCTTGGTATATATGTGGACACATAGAAATTTAATCGTGGTGTGTGTTCTCATTAGAAGATAACTTTTGGAAGCGGTTTCTTAGCCTCCAAGCCGGTTTTGAACGTTTTGTAGCTAGTATAAAAAAAGAGTAAAAATAGGAAGCTGCGGGACCCTCGTCGAGTTACCAAACCACCGTAGATACTTTTGACACATGTAAATAACTATTTAAAAACTCTATAGTATAGCTTGTTGTGTGAAATAGAACTTTTGACAAAATGGTGTTTTCTCTCTCTTCCCTTCTTTTTCTCTCTCCTAGGCTACAAAATGAAGTGAAAAGAAATGTAAGGAATACATGTCTCTAAACCTTTTATTTTGATTGCAAATTGTAATTATTATCTTATGTAAATGGGAAACTAAAAAATGATAATTATGTTAGATTAGGGTGGATGCCATGCCAGCGATTTATCGTTGATATCATGCTCACGTGGTTTTGCAGGATGAAAGAATGACAACGAAAAGGTGATGTGTAATTCATTAATTATCATTGTAATTTATATAGTTCATTGTTAAATGAATAAATGTATAATGTAGTCTCATGTTACAGAAGGTTATATTTGATAATTTGTTGCTATGTATGAGATGCTAGTTTCAAGGACATCTAGGAAATGTGCATTTAATCATAGTTCTATTTTGATTTATAGTACAACCTGGTAAAAAGGTTTGATATTTATATAAGGTAAATGAATTTGAAGTGATATCGTGTAGTGCATATTTAGTGTTCAATAAATGATTAATGAGTCATCTTGTGCATTCATACTTTGTAAATGTAATAAAGAGAATTAAATCGAAACACTCTACCCTTGTTCAATATCGGAGCATAACTTGTTTTCATGTGTGTTACTTTTACCCTAGAAGACATTGAAAACCGTAGAATGAACTTAAACTTTACACTCGATGGAACGCCCTGATTTAGGCAATTGGAGCCCAAGAATGGGCTTATCGTCTTAGTCAGAATGTTTAGTGACATTTTCATAAACCTATCTGATAGGAGTGACACAGTCAAAATTTTCTTGGAGTGTGTAGAGCTAACTCCTCCTTCGTAGCCTAGCGGACTACCTTGTCATCCAAAGATAGATTTAAAATTAAAGTTCTTCATCGAGTGAAATCCCTGTTGGATCCAGACGACATAGATGGAGGTTGTGACTTAGTTGTTCTAGGTCTTAAACTCTTGTTAATGAACCCCTTAGCTCTACTCAGCTAAATGTGCTACCTTGGTTCCTATCAACATAACACCTTGGTCCCTCCTGGAAGGTGGTTTAGCATAAATTTGTCCTCTCGCTTAAATCTCTTATATAGTTGAGGGGTAGACCCTTAGATGAAGTTGGAATTAACCTAAACCTCAGTTGATTTGGATGTTAACTTAGGATTCATGTGTAGCTTCAAGTCTTCTAACCATTTATGTCTTCAAGAGGTTACAAAAACACTTCGTAACTCCTTTTTCAAGACAATGCTAGTAATAAGACCCTAATGTGACGTAGAAAATAAAGTATATAAGAGTAAAAATGAGATTTGAGGTTCGGAATAATGCCACCCTTGAAGACCTTATAACTCAATTAAACATATTCTATTGTTTCAAAGAATATGAATTATCTTAGTGTGATCAACACTCGAGAAAGCAAAATACTTATATAAATCAAAGTGGAATTCCACAAGTCATTGAATTAGAATAACTATGGTAAGGAAATAACTTTTCCATGATCGAGGAATGTTTTGTGGCAAAAAAGCTATCTTGTATCTAAATCTCTATCAAATCCTAATATCGCTAATGGACACCAAGTCACATTCACTTGAGTTGTAAGAGTAAAAAGGGTAAAATCCAAGGCTGCCACGTGTCCAGGTGGGGCAAAAAATTTAGAGCAAGCCCGCGAGGAAATTTAGGAGGGTCAAACCCGCATCCAATGGGGTTTTGACACGTGTCTAGGCCAAAAATATCAAATTGACCCACATGAAAATTTGAAAGAATGGGACTGATCCCAATTAGAGCATGACACGTGTCCCAGCTCGTCGGCTCGGTGGGAAAATTTTGAAAATTTTTCCAAATGACCAAAAAGATAAAAATTCAATTTTTTTTCCCACCGACCCGATTTGGCCTTATTTTTCCCTAAAACTTCAAATCGCCATATCTTTCGATCCAGAGCTCGGTTTTTCACGTTCTTTATATCAATGGAAAGATGGTGAAATTATCTACAAGATTCTATGGGCCAATTTTTGAATTTTGAGTGGAGTTTGGAGAGAGAAAATATAGAAAAATGTCTCTGGCATGTGGTGATGAACAGAAATGACGTTTCAACCACCGTTTTTAATGAAGAATGGCTGGCATTCTCTCCCAACATGGTTAAAAATGTCATGGAATGGGTCTGTCAGGGCACCCATGCTATTTTGATGTCATTTTGGTCAATGGTTGGACCCCTTGCACGTTTTCCCACGTTTCTCTCTCCTGGGGTTGTGGTTTGCATTGTAAAAGCCAGAATGAGTTCATTTTGCAAAGGGGAGACACTTTCTTCAGCTCTGACAACTTCCTTTTTCTTCCTCCTTGGCAGAATTTGTGAAGAAATTTTACCTTTCCATGTAATGCAGCACCTTTTCTTTCCTTTGGATCACTGTAATGTACTGTATTGGATCTGAAATGTTGATATATGTTCTGTGATTAAAATCCCTCAATCCTTTCATATATATATCATTGCTTTCTTGATCTTTCATTACATTTTGAGCATTTGTGCATTTTTTGTGCTGTGTTTCCTTGTGGATTGTGTATTTCATGCAGCATCAGGTGTCTACAACTCCTTTGGTGCATCACCTATTAGCATTAGTTCTTTCTTTTTTGCATTTTCTATCCTTGTCCCTTTGGAATTTAGAGTAGATTTAGGAGTTTAAACCTCTGCAAATTGTGCAAGTAAAATAGCTGATCAGAGGAGTTGAGGAACCAGCCTCTAATCTGGAGATTCCTTTTCTCATTTTGCAAGTCCCACACTTGGGGAAGAGGATTCAATGTTCTGCAATCACACTGGATGCATAGTATGATCAAACTAGAAATCTGATCAACATCCAGGGGGTGCTGCTGATTTGCAACAACTGTTTTGGCAAACCCGGTTCAACATTGATTGAGTCTTGAAGATTATATTGGACAACTTTAGAGTGTGTTCCTGTTAAAGATTCAGCCTTTTGAGAGGCACTTTACATGTTTAGAAAATCTAGCGACTCCATCTGGTAAACATCTCATTCTGATAAGTTACAGTACCTGTTTTCCATGATCATTTTGAGTCCATTCATGTGTGTCCATCATTTTCCTTGTTTTCTAAGATTCCATTGACTATTTTTGTGCCATAATTATGGGTTTGATGATTTGATCACAGAATTCTAGCATTCTAAAATCAAGTAGCATATCACACCTCCAATAAATTTTACATATCCTCCAAAATGAGTATTTATACGGTGGATTTCAAAATCTATCATCTCTACCCCTAGTGAGCTAAGCAGTTTGCCAGAGTCAGTTTTTTGGGTCCTTTATTAATTGCATGTCACAGCAAAACTGTATAATTCTTGTGATTGGGTAGTCAAGAAGTTAATTTCCTTAGATCTTTTAGAACAAATCCCCAAAAGATGGAGGTATTACATGATTCTAGAATAATCCAGGGGTCAATGCAGCAACATGAAATAACTTTAGAATCTTGTATGTTTTGAGTTCTTATAAGCCCACAAAGGTCTATATGGATTAGTTTGAATGGCGTAGTTGTTGAGTGCTCCTTTAATTTGAAAATTACTCTTATGTTTTTCCCATGCTGACACTGCTTGCAAAGAAGGTTTGATGGTTTTCTAATCTTTGAAATATCTCTTACGACTTGTTTAGTTCTGATTTTCACTAGATTATTGAAATTCATATGGACCATCCTTCTATGCCATAGCAGGATTTCATCAATTTGACTCACGTAAATTTCTCTCCATCTACTGTCCCAAGTGTTGAATCCATTTCTCCATTCCCTAGTCTTCCACCCCATCTCAATTCTTCTGTCCTTTTCCCTTCCAAACAGCCATTCCCTCCAAAGAAACAAGATTTCCTACCTCCACCACCACAAAAAATTGTAAAATCAATTGAGTTACAATCCACTTCTCCTCTTGCATTCCCAAATCCATGTTGGGAGGATAAAAATCAGAATGCCAATCAAGAAAAATAGTATTTTGTTGGTGATGAGTTGGGTGTCCATGTTGGCACTTTGCCCAAAGAAAATGATGATCCATTTTGCACTGCAAAATCAGCCATCGAGAAGGAAGGAAACCCATCTCAAAACCCCATCTTTGAGGAACAAATGGATGAGGTCAAGTCAGTTTTTACAACAGTAGAAGAAAGAAGCATTATTGATACGTTTTTGCTTTCATTTGAAGGGGCTGATTTGATTGATGAAGCCATTATGGAGGTGAACAAAACAGGTCCAAATTGTGAGCAAAAGGCACAAGAAATTTCATGCTTCTCTCCCACTTCATCTCTCCAACAATCTGATTTTTGGGATGAGTTTGGATTGACAAGTTTCATGTTTGAAAATGAAGTTATATAGGGTGACGAAAATGCAGATTTGGAGGCCACCATAAAAGAGGGAGAGACTTTGCTGCAGCAAGACATTCAAGAGTTTGATTTTCCATCAGACTTAGAAGAATGTTTAGATGAAGAGCTAGCTGAAATTACCATGTTTCCTTCTTCACCATTCATTCTCCAACAACAAGAACTTGCTGCCATGGACAAAGGAGTTCAAGGACAATAGCCTATAGTTTGCAACATGCCTCTTGAATCAAAGCTGGAAGAATTTGATCTTCCAAAAGCTACAATGGAGGAGCTCCAAAGCCAACAATGTATTGCAGCAGGTAACAACAATGCAAAAGCAACTTCATTAGATGTTGTAATCAATAACAAGGAGTTGCACACTATAGAAGAGTTCCATGTTGTCATGAAGGAAGAGAAAGGGTAGAAAAGTCCTACCATTGCTTCCACATCTCCCACCCAAGAAGGTCTATAAGAAGACTCCATTTTTGGATTTGAAAATCAGAGCTATGGGCATCTCAAATGGATCATACCTTGCCCAATAAGGTATTTGACTTCGTTGGAGTCAAAGGCGAAGTCACAACCAGTCATGCTTGCTTCTAAGCATGAGGGTGAGCTACAAAGTACCAAGGATCAGCTGTCATACCTCTTCAATCCAAATGCAGAGCAACTAAAAGAGGTATTGGGTTTGTTTTCAGTTGACACCTTGATGATTTGGGTAGAAGACCAGCTTCTTGTTGATTTTCCACTCATCCAATCATCCTTGTTCAGTGCCAAATTAGTTGCATGGTTGCAACTTTTGAGAAAGGGAAGCTATTTCTCCCAACCAGTTGCAGGGTTTGTTTAGCCCACTTTTGCTTTCAGTTAGAGTAGGATAGATAGTTTTTCTTTCAGTAAAAGAAGTGCTTGTGCACACTCTGCATGTTCCATTTTGGAGCATGTATGACCTTTATTTTTGTACATAGTTTTTGTGGTGCTGGTTTTACTCTTGCACAGTCCATTTCAGTGGGTTTCCAAGTGGCTCAGAGAGGAGGTTTTCAAAGTTCAGATTAGTTTGCAGGCTACAACTCATGACTTCATGCCCAATGGATGCTTCAGGTAATTGGTAACTTCATCTAGCAGGTAGATGACCCCTCTGAGTCACCAAAATTGTTATCCAAAATGTGCCCCCTACTCATTTTGTGGCTAACTCCTCCCATTCTTCCCTCTCTTGTGCCTCAGTCACAAAATTTTGCTTTCAGGCACTCAAAACCTTCTAGAAGTGGCACCATTAGATAGAGCTCTTTCTCAGCTTTCCAGAAAGGTAAATTTTTCCTCCTAACTCCATGGATTATTCAAGTTATGGCTCAACGGAGTTTTTGTGGGAAATTTTCCCCTGAAAGGCCCGCAGCCAATGAGAACGCGCCACGTGTCCAAGAAAGTGGTGGGGGTCGGAGGAGAACTTGGTTTTTTACCAAGTGTTTTGGCGAAGGTTTCAAAAGGAAATATTTTTCCCCGCAGGCCCGCCAACAAATCAGGGGCTGCCACGTGTCCAGGTGGGGCAAAAAATTCAGAGCAAGCCTGTGAGGAAATTTAGGAGGGTCAAACCCGCATCCAATGGGGTTTTGACATGTGTCCAGCCTAAAAATATCAAATTGACCCACATGAAAATTTGAAAGAATGGGCCAGCTCCCAATCAGAGTGTGACATGTGTCCTAGCTCGTCAGCCCGGCGGGAAAATTTTAGAAAATTTTCCAAACGACCAAAAAGGTAAAAATTCAAAAAAATTTCCCACTGACCCGATTTGGCCCTTTTTTGCCCTAAAACTTCAAATCGCCATATCTTTCGATCCAGAGCTCAGTTTTTCGCGTTCTTTATATCAATGGAAAGCTGGTGAAATCCTCTACAATATTATAGGGTCATTTTTGAATTTTAGTGGAGTTTAGAGAGAGAAAATGTAACATCCCCATTTTTAAGATACTAGAACAAGGGAAAAAAATTTTTTATACAACGTTCCCTGTTATGAATTATATAATTCAAACACATGTTCAAGTTTTAATAATTATTCTCTATCCAACTAAAGTAGTTTGGATCACAGAATTTCCTTTTAAAACCAATGTTCTCTGTTCACATACTTGCAATATGGAACACACATTCAATGCCATTCAATCATATAACAGTTACCATATGATGCTGGAAATGACTCGAAGAACTACCAATCTCCCATTTTATGGCTCAGAGTTTCACCGATCTCTCATTTCATGACTCAGTGACTTATTGATCCTTCATGTTAATTCATGCATTTTATAATGAATATATAGGGTTCTCTTACCATTTCCGGTTATCGAAGTGATCCATTTAAGAAGCCTATATGAATATCTGTTACTGATATTCATCTGACATCCTGCATCTTAAACTAGGTGATTAGGACAACGCAACCAGCACTTGCGATACTTTGGCCAAAGATTTTCGCATGCTTTACATGATCATATTCCTGGATGTGATACACACTAATGGAATACGTCCTTCACCTCACTTCATCTGTTATCTAGAATGGTCTTTCCTGGCCTCTACCAGTCCTTCCATTTAAGGTCAAGTTCTAACCCCAACTAGCAATATGAATGAGTATAGGAAGTTACTCATGGTAACTAAAGATACACAGACATACGATGTTGTCCCCTAATGATTCCATGTGTCTAGTTACTTTTAGTCCTCCAGAGTTACTCCGTATACATGATCACATTCCTATCCCCATCTAAGAACTTAGTACCCAGCTTATATAAACTCGATGATTTAATTCAGGAGGGCATTATAATATGTCAGCTATAATATTGTGTTGTCATGAAGGTCCCGCCTTCATGATGACACCATAGTGTAGTTGGCGTATGTCAATGTCCTACGGAATCCACTCATCGAGAGTATTCATCCAACTCGAGTGTGATTTGGTCGTAATCTAATCATTAAGATCAACTTTCAGCAGTCATGTTGATCCTTAAACCTCGTTCTCGTTACGGTTGTATGTAGCTAGGAGAGACTTAATCTATCTTCTAGCTTAATACGCATCTCCTCCTTCATATGGAAGGGTTGCATATTCTCTTCTTGGTTTCTTTCTTTATTTATCTGACTAATCAGTCCATTATCGATAAACTTAATAAGTTTAACCTATTAAACTTAACCAAGTTTTTCCACAATCGTAAACAATTCAGAATTCCATCTTATTAGACATCATTTAAATGAGGTCTAATTCTAAATGAACCTATTCATTTTTTCTCCTTAACCTTACTTCTGTTAAGGTCAGTTATCAATATACATGTTTTCCCATTTCCATATTTTCTGAATTTAAACATTCAAGGTTATTAACGGAGTCCGAATACAAGGTTCAGCTGCTCCTAAGTTATTTGATATTCCTTATCTTTCAAACTAATCCCGGATACCTTTCAATTAAGAGATCATGTTGACCTAATTCCTTTTTAATGCCAATTTAAAATTCATCTTAACCCAAGTATGAACTAATTACACATTTCAACGTAAGAGTTGCATTTAGGTAAAGAATAGATGGTATTTCCTTTTAAATCCATCCATTAACATTTGAATAATACCAAATCAAGGAATAATGTTAATTCTCAAACTTATTCAACAATATCAAACTGATACAGTCATTAAAAATATCACACTCGTACTTTTATTCATCCATCGGTTTTACAATCTATACATTTGCCAGTCCAAACGATTGGACTTTGTTTATATTAAACAACATTACAACCCATAAGATAGAAGAATGTAATTTCTTCTTTTCTCACTTCCTCGTAGAGGAGTAATAGCTATCAATTACAATCCATCTTCAGTCAATCCAAAATAAGTATCAGAAAACAACCATGTCTTCGTTTATACTCAAGTTTCATCTGCAAAATTACTTGCATGGGTCAGTTCATTGAACTGAGCATATTAAGCACTTGTCATTAAAATGAGGTGCTTTTAATTAACTGTCTCAATAAAAGAACCCTTCTTTTATGAAAACGTTAATATGAACATCATTCAAGAATTAAGTACCAAAAGGGATGAACAGCATAACAACTCAATCCGAAAAGATAGAATTATTGGCATCTTTCCCAACAATTACTACAAGAAGTAATTTCCCTTTAAATAGTTCTAGAATTAGCATCTGTAAGAACTAAAACATAATCATGCATACTGTTGTTCCAACATAAAAACTGTAATTTCCTTTCACTTACAACAGTTATAATTTCAAAGATAAAATTTGACTGAAATTTTAAACTGAATTACTTTCCTTTCCTTTCATGCTACTCAATTGATTTCAAGCAATCAAATACTAAGGAGAAAAGTAAACAACCATAAAATGCAGATGCTTAAACCAAGGCAGTACAAAATTTAATCCAGACGTGATACTAATCAACGGTAATAGTTCAAAGAGAGATAAACGAAAATCAATAATCAAATATAAGAGAGAAAGATCATATCACCTCTTCTCACTGTCTTATTCAATTACCCATTATTTAAAATAGACATGATCCATCAATATGATTCATTCCGCATAATATATTCCCCTTTAAAATAAGTCACTCTACAGACATTTCCGTCTTTATAACATGTAGAGTGTACACCAACAACAATAGTCACATTTTCATCCAATAATGAGAAAATTTACTTTCCAGCAGCAAGGTAATAAATCCATTTGTATTCTGCTCTTAATAAAAACAATGAAAGGTCCACAATCCTTAAAATTATATATATATATATATATATATATATATATATATATATATATATATCCTTGAGTTCAACAAGACACAATATAATTTGCATGCTCTACTCAATCTATTATATAGACTGATTTTCTGTTCCTCATCAGATTAGAACTTCCTTCCCAACAGTCCTATATGAATACCAAAAAAAATCAGCAGGCAGGATACTATAACAATTTAGGACAACAAGTAAGATACTACTATGACCTTGCTGTCCCTAGAAACCCATATTTTATGCAGTGAGAAACACCAAGGAATTATAACTCGCATAATAGTCTATCAACATCACCACAACTTTGTTTTTTCCAAACTTTTACACACACTGATCTCAAAAATACAATATTCATATATCAATACCTTTATCAATGCAAACCCGCATGGGGTAATAGATACGCAATCAAGGTTCAGTCAAAACAATCTCAACAGCAAACCAAATCTCATTTGTTTCATTCATTTGCACAGAAACACTAACCCATGTTCGTTTTCATGATAACAGTTCAGACTAGAAGATCAAATCACATCCAAAATGCATAATAAAATCCTCTCTCTCATTACCTTTAGATTTCAGAATAGCAAAGAGAAAACGTAATACATTAATGATTTCAATAAGAAGAACAATCATTTTCTTCAAATGCACAAGAATACCCAAATCGTATTCACCCATATAATGACGGTTCAACTAGTTATAAAAAAAATCATCTCATCCTCCTATTTTCACAAGGATGCACAGAACTCAGAAGTGATATTCATTTAGATAATGTATCTATTAGCACAAACCCATAATGGTAATGAAACAAATACCCAACACTATCAAAACAACCATACAACAAGGACAGTTCAACCATACATACAAATCATCAAGCAAAGAATGCTCAAGCCGCGTTCAGTAAAGAAAAATGACTCAACTCAAAATCTTCTCAGTATAACAGCCAAATCAATAACCAAAACCCCCATCATAAGAGTAGGGTTGTTTTAATGAGATGATTAAGCAAAAGCAAATGGTTCAAGGAGAAGGGCTTAACATGCCTGTTAATATTTCTTGAAGCTCGAAGAAAACCGTGCCCATAGGAGCTATTCTTCTCCACGGCGATAGTAGTAAAGCTTTCCAAATAGTCACCTACTTCCACAAGCTCAAAAATAGCCCTCGGCTTCTCTAAAGACAGAATCAATACCCAAAAATTACAACAAGTTCGATAGAACCATGGAGGAGCAAAATGCAGAGCAACTAAAATCCAAATGCGCACAGCAACAAACAAACTTCCTTCACAATCCTCTTTCCAAGGCGAGCTGGTCGCTAAGACCAATGCCATTGAATGCATTGAATGCATTCCTTTTTCCTTTTTCCTCACGCCACTACCAACTCAAGGTTGGCGGATTCCAAATTTCAAATTTTTGCATGAAATCAAAGTTTAGCTTCATAGCTAGTTGGATGCCTCCAAGTTTTCCATGTTCCCGCCAAACTTGGCGCTGCACATGCAAGGATCTCATTACTATCCCATTAAATTCCTACCTTCCCTCCTTATCCTTTCCATCCACATGCGTCTATACATCCCCTTCTTTAGGTTAGGATTAGTTTAGGATTTTAATAGTCCATATCTAGGTCATTCGCCTAGTTCATAGGTTAGTAGGATTTACATCTATTTTCTCCTTTATAAAATTTAAAATCCATATAGGATAGTAGTTAGGGTATAGGGTAGAACTTAGGGGTAGGTTAGGGTTTTAGTCCCCTAATATTTAATTAATTAGTTTTCAAATCAAGTTCTTCTGCCTGATAGTCGTATTCAACACAATGCAGGACGTTTCGTCCTATGTTCCACATACCTGAGCCACCCACATCCAGGCCTTTATCGCCTTACGTGGTCTAGCATTACAATAGTGCGCGGTTCGAGAATCAAAAATTTTTTATTGGAATCTACGTACTAGATATTCATACCAGAAATCAGGTGCTACAACATTTATATCAACCTTCAATCTGGTTTAAAAGTAAATCGACAAGCGATCATAAGAAGGCCACAACATACCTTGGATTAATGGAATTGATTCAGGGTGTTCTGTCAATCAGCGAAAAGAGTTCATCAAGCATACGACAAGTCTGTTGTCTCATTAGCAATCACACAAGAAATAATAACTTCTATCCCAAGTATCAAGTTATAGTAAACAAGGGTCCAGATTAGCAACACATTCCTTTAAGATCAAAAGATGTGTCTTAACATATTTATCTTCATTTCTGCAGTTACAACTGCTATCCCAAATGTGCCCCCTGCTCATTTTGTGGCTAACTCCTTTACATATTTCCTTCTCTTGTGCCTCAGTCAGAATATTTTTTTTCAAGCACTCAAATCTTTCTGGAAATGGCACCATTGGATAGAGGTCTCTCTCAACTTTCCAGAAAGGTAAAGTTTTCCTCCTAACTCCTCATATTTTTCAAGTTATGGCTCGGCGGAGTTTTTGTGGGAAATTTTCCCCTTGGAAGCCTGTAGCCAATAGGAAGCTACCATGTGTCCTAGGATGTGGCAGAGCGTGGGGATTTTTGAAAAAAATTTCCAAATGCAAAAAAGAGGTAAAATTCGAAATTTTTTCCCGCCGATCCATTTTGGGCCTGTTTTTTCCCTAAATCTTCAAACGGCCATAACTTTCGATCTAGAGCTCAGATTTTCACGTTCTTTATATCAATGGAAAGATGGTAAAATTCTCTATAAGATTCCATGGTCAATTTTGAATTTTTGTTTAGTTTGGAGGGAAAAAATAAAAAATGCTTCTTGTACGTGCCCATGGACAGAACTAACGTTTCAACAACCAATTTTAATGCAAAATGGGTCGCATTCTTCTCTAGCATGGTCAAAAATGTCAGGGCATGGGTTTGTAAGGACCTCTATGCTATTTTTAATGCATTTTGGTCAATGGGGAATGGCTCCCATGTTTTTTCACGTTTTCCCTCTCCTGGGCTCGACCCATGCACTGTAAAAGCCAAATTTGGCTCATTTTTCAAAGGGGGGAACACCTTTTTTGCACAACAAGCTTCTATTTTCACTTTCAACAAGTGATTTTGGCAAGTATCAGACCTTCCAGGGATTGTAATAGGTTTTTATACCTCTTTGGTGTTGGAATACAAGGATTTTGATGTTGGAAATCACAATGCAGGCTCTGTGAATGCTTTCAGTCCTTTGTATGTGTTGTTTGCTTCATTTCAAACCCTTGTTTATAGCTTATCAACCTGTGCATGATGTTTTATGTTGAAATATCTGATTTGTGTCAATTTGCATGAGTAAGAAGTGCTCACCACTCCTTTGGTGTATCACCCTTATCAGTTTAGTTTTAATTTTTTACATTTCTTATCCCCGTCTCCTTACAAATTAGGATAAATTAGGATCTGAACCTCTACAGTTGTGCAAATAATAGATCTAATCAGAGGATTTTGAGGAACCATCCTCTAATCTAGAGATTCCTCTCTCATCTTGCAAGTCCCACACTTGAAGAGAGGTTTCAATGTTGTGCAATCACACTGGATGCCCTAAACATCAACTTAGAACCTTGATTTACATCCAGGGGTGCTATTGATTTGCAACAACAGTTTTGGCACGCCTGGTAGGACCTTAGAGGTCTCATTTTTATTGCAGCAAAGTTGATGTGCATCTGCTGTAATTTTCTTGCTTCAAAAGAGCTATAAATTGCACATCTAGCGACTCCAAGGGGAAGAATCAACTGGCTTTGGCAGTGCAGACCTGAAAACTCATGAGAAGAATCAACTACAAGGTCAAGCGCTGGAGAGGAAGAGGTGTTGTTTGAATATCTGCAGTTATCTCCAAGAATAAGGCAAAGTGGGAGGAGAATCCAAAGGTCTCCATCTCCACCAAACAGAACTTTCTCAACTCCTCCACCTGGTAGACCTTTCATTCAGTCAACAAGGGTTCTAAGGTCAATTAGAATGGCACAAAACAACCCCTATGTCAATTTCACTAGCAGCACCCCACTTGCTCTCAATGCACAAAATCCAATCCCAGTTTCAACATTGAAGAACATTCCATACTTCACTAGAGAAAATCAGACCTACACCTGGTGATCATGTTAAGGATATTGCTAACATTTTTGTAATCCATGAGATCAATGAGATGCAAGTTGCTGTCAAACTGTTGGCATCTTCATTCAAAGGGAAAGCTTTGCAATGGTTCAGGAGTCTTGCCTCAGGTTCTATTCAAAATTAGAATCAGCTATATATATTCACGCCATGAGCAGTTTGGGGAAAATGGAGACAACTTGTCCCTTTTGGAGCAGCTGACAACCATCAAGAGAGCTCCCAATGAGTAGCTGACTGATTTCAACTTTAGATTACAAAGGACTTGGGAGAGAATTCCAGTGGCAGTCATGCCAACAGCAAAAAGTGCTTTTCTTTACTATCTCAAAGCTCTAAATTCTGATATTTCTATGTTGATTCAGTCCATGGGAGGAATAACTATCCCTATGGCTTATAGCATTGCCATTAGGGCTGAAAATTGTTTAATCCAAGCTGGCAAACTAGCCCCTAGACCTCCCATGCCATTTTTTCCAAGTTTAGAGAGCCCAAACACTAATCAAGCACCTAATTTGGCTCCTTCTCCCACTCCTAGAAATCAGAGTTGAAATGAAGCTTCTACTTCATCTCCAAGTGCCCCAAATGAGCTTCAAGAAGTCATGAAGCAATTGCAAAATTTAGGTAATGAGCTAGTTACTCTCAAGAGGCAACAAGCCCAAAGTTTTAGACCTTCCTTTCAGCCTCAAGCTCAGCTTAACAGGTAGCCATATCAACCTCATAGACCACCCAATCCAGCTGCAAATCTAAATCAAGCAAGGCCTCTTGCCAACAGACCATTTCAGCCCTATAATCCAAATGCTATATCTACCTCTAAGGCATTGGTGCCAACACAAAACAACATTGCTCAGGAGTATGATTGGTGTTTTCCATGCAATGAACCTCACAACCAATCTATGTGCTTCAACAGTACCTTGAATCAAGCATTAATGGTGACAACTACTGGTGTGGAGGGTGAGGGAAGTCAAGGAAACAACCAACAACAAGAAACATTCCAGCAACAATCAGCTCCAAATGACACCACACTTGTGAACTGGCAAGCAAAGGATTTTTGTGGCATAAATCAAACAGTCTCTCAAGGTGTTGCAACTAACACAAGGTCAAAAAGATAGGAATTTGGGTGAAGAACATCCATTATCTCTAACCAATCCACAACCTTTTATGGCTCCACAAATGGTTGGCAAACAAAATCCAGTTGTAAATGCACAAGGGCAGCAAAAAACAGCTCCTAGACCAACTCAAATACCAGTTGTTGCTGCCCACATGCAAGGGATGAATATGTAAACCAAGGGATAGAAAAGATATCCTTCATCACCATTTAGTATCATTGATCAGATGAAGAAGACAAATGTAAATATATCAATGTGAGAATCCCTATCTATCCCAGGCTAGAGAGATTTGCTACAAGCTGCCATGAAGGACTGGCCAACTTCGAATCAGCAAGTCCAAATGCAATAGAAGGTGCTTACAAATGTTACCTAGCCTGAAGGGAATCATGGAGGATAGCAAGGTAAAATGTTGAAGCCCCCTTCTTTTTATGTCTCATTAATCATTAGAAACCAATTGGTGCACAATTGCATGATTGATTCCGGGGCAAGTAGCTCAGTGATGCCTAAGCAAATAGCCAATCAGCTAGGACTTCAATATGAAACCATATCCAAAGGGGTAGTGCAGTTGGATGGGAAAACAGTAACAACAGTTGGGGTGATTAGAAACTTGAGTCTTACCTTGCATACATGTCCAAGTGTTGTTGTTTTACAAGATGTATCAGTTATAGACCTTCCACCACTCTTTGCCCTATGTTTGTCAAGAGATTTCACAACCAATATTGGAGGATATTTGTCTGCTGATTGGTCACACATGCTATTCAGAATGAGGTATGGAACCAAAGCTACAATCAGGTCTAAACCTATTGTAAAATTCCACATTGAGCCCTACACTCCAAGTCAGATTAATGCCAACTATTCGACATTTGATCAAGAAGATCACCCAAGCACTGATGAATCTAACACCAAGGTTGGAAGCATCCCGGATCTAACTCTTGATGAATGGGCAAACAAGGTGCATGCTTTTGATCCTTATCAAGAAGTAGAAGAATCTGAGCTAGGGGTCTATTGCATACATAAAGAAGATCATCCCATTCCTAGCATCACCAAGCCAAACCACAAGGATGACAATGAGGTATGGCAACTATTTTTTTATGGATCTGTCATCACCAATCTGGCACTATGATAATTCTTCACTGGGAACTCTTCGTGCTATGATTATTTAATAATGCACAACCTTTAGTTTGGTGGATGTAATTTGGAAACAAAACAACAAACATAACACAAGAATACCATCGACTATGATAAGACGGAATGATGACAAATCTGAAATATCAAAGTAAATTATAATATTAACATGAAATTGTTACAATCTCACCCATGAGGTACTTCAAGTGCTATTGACTTCACTTGCCTTCCACCAATACTATGGGAGAAACTTTACAATTACACCTCTTAATGACTTCTTCAACACACCTTTAAACTGATGACTTCCTTTACACACTTCATACAATATTTCTCACTACTTCTTTCTATGCTAAATGAGGGGGGTGGCCTCTCTATTTATAGAACTTCCAGGCTTATCCATCTTATCTCTAAGATAGGATAAGAAATCCACTCTGACGAATCATATTCCATACCTTAACTCTTATTTGTACATGTAAGATTATCTTTTAAGATAAGATAAACCTTATCATTTTACATGGGCTCCACATTTTTAGACTTTTTACAAATAAAATATACAAAATATTTATGACCTCACTCCTTGTCCTTATTACCAATATAATATTTCTAATTCCTAATCACGTAGACCCTACTTCTCTAATTACCCAAACTTTGACATTTTAACATTACCGGACCACTTACGACAAATATTTACTTTTTACAACATTCCTATTGTACTTTGACTGTTACCATACTCCACATTATTGGCGGCACCGTACTAACGGTGCCGTTATCTTCTATTAGACGCTACTACTAATTATACTTGACAACATCCTATTCCTAATACATACATTAATGAAATAGAAATTACGGAGGAAAATTTTAGTGTCGACATCTTCCCCCTTCCTAGCTTCTACTCCATCCTCGGAGTAGACTTATTCTGGTACTTGGAAAATCTTCAACTTGTTGTGGTTGACCCATTTCGTAATGGGAGTGCCATCCAATTCCTCCAGTCGGTACGTACCATTTTCATGCACAGCTGCTATTTTGTAAGGCCCCATCCATTTTGGAAGAAATTTTCTTTGTCTTCTTTTTTTGTATCTGGAATCATATACTAGAACCAAGTCATTCACATGAAATGGAGACCACCGGATCTTTTGATCAAAGTATTCCTTCTGCTTCATTTTCTTCTTATGGCTTGTATCCTTTGCTATTTCTCTCATTTCCTCCAGCAAATGAAGATGTACCAACCTTTCTTTTACTGAATCAATTTCATCCATCCTTTCATTTTTCATAACTCTCATAGTGGGAATATCAAAATCAATAGGAAGAACTGGATCAATGCCATAGGCCAACTGAAATGGGGAGTATCCTGTTGCTAACTTTGATGTTGCCCTATATGCCCACAATGCTGCATGAATCCTTTTATCCCATTTATGTACCTGCAAGGCTGCATCTTTTGCTAGAATTTGACACAACACAAAATTTGTTCATTCCACCTGTCCATTTGTACTTGGCTTGTATGTTGTTGCCTTCCTGTGCTTAATAGAAAACTTATTGACTAGGGCTTCTACCACCTCATTAATGAAGTGGCTTCCTTGATGTGTTACAATTTCTAATGGGCAACCAAATCTGGTGACAATGCATTCATATATGAACCTTGCCACTTCATCCATGGAAGCTGTTTTCAATGGCCTAGCTTCAACCCACTTGGTTAAATAATCTGTGGCAACTACAATATACTTATTTTGGCATGATGTTGTTGGAAGTGGACCTACAATGTTTATTCCCCACTTTTCAAAGGGACCAAGTGGAAGAATAGGGCATAATGGAGCTGATGAAGTCTTACGGTTACCATGTGTTTGATAAATATCACATGTCTTACAATAATTATAACAATCTTTAAAAAGAGTGGGCCAGTGATAACATGCATCCAAGATCCTTCTTGCTGTAAGTTGTCCAGAGAAGTGCCCTCCACATGTACCATTATGGAATTCTTCTAGAAGTTCCTTCCCTTGATCACGTCCAACTACCCTCTTGTACTGTCTATTAGGTCCTATTCGAAATAATACTCCATGCAGAATAGAATATGGACGACTAGCTTGAGTAATATTTCTCTTAGTCTTTGCATTGGCACCATCAGGAAACTTGAATTCATTCAGATAATTCCAAATATCTGTGTATTCACCAGGGATTGTGTCAAGGGATAACAATGTTGTATTGGGGAAATCATCATCATCACAAGATGATCCTAAACCATCATAGGCTCGAGAGAGTGCATCTGCATTGACATGCTTCTTTCCTGGCCTATCTATAATATCAAATTCAAATTCTTGTAGCAAAATTATCCATCTTGCTATCCTCCCTGATGGGTTAGGCTTATTTACAATATATTTTAGAGCTTGATGATCTGTTACAACTAGAAATTTTTGCCCTAGCAAGTAATTTCTAAACTTCTTTACAGCAAAAATGATAGCCAGAGCCTCTTTTTCAGTTACAATATAATTTACCTCAGCACTGCTCATTTGTCTACTCCCAAAGTAAATTGGATGTTCATTCCCATTTTCATCCTTTTGACTCAAAGTACTTCCTAGTGCTGAATTTGAGGCATCAATGTACATAATGAATGGCTTGCTCCAATATGGATTCTTCAAAATAGGTGAAGACACTAGGGCTTCCTTCAGTTGTCCAAAAGCTTCATGCGCCTTATTTCCTGGTTCATAAGCAACATCCTTCTTCAAGAACTGGGTTAGTGGCTGTGCAATCTTTGAGAAATTCTTGATGAACCTTCTATAGTAACCCACATGGCCTAAAAATGATCTCAACTTACTTCTATTCATAGGAAATGGTAAATCTTTAATTTTTGAAACTTTATCAGGATCAGTACCAATACCATCTCTGGATACAACAGGCCCTAACAAAACGCCTTTAGAACATCCAAAGACACACTTTGTAGGGTTTAGTGAGGCTTGTGCTTCATCTAACCTTTGAAATGCTGTCTCCATCTGGTGCAGGTGGTCCAACTTTCTCCCATAGATGCAAAAATCATCCAGAAATACTCTGATTAAGGTCCCAATGTAGGGTTCGAACACCCTATTCATCAAACACTGGAATGTTGCTGGAGCATTACACAACCCAAAAGGCATAACTCTATAAGCAAATGTTCCCCAAGGAGTGGTGAACATGGTCTTCAGCTGATCTTTCTCTGCTATACGAACTTGGTTGTAGCCGCTATATCCATCAGCAAAACTATAACACTCCTGGCCAGCTACTTCGTCTACGATCTGATCTGAAAATGGAAGAGGGTAATGATCCTTCTTTGTTGCCTTATTGAGCTTCCTGTAATTAACACAAATGCGTAGCTTCCCATTCTTTTTTATTGAGATCACAATGGGAGAAACCCATTCTGAATTCTCCACAGCAAATATGAATCCTACATCAAGCAACTTATCTATTTCTTATTTTACAATCTTGGAAAAATTAGGATTCATTCTATATGGCATTTGCTTTATGGGCTTAGCACCATCTACCAGCTCAATAGAATGTTCTACCCAACTTACTTGACGGAGTTCCTTGTAATCAAAAGTGAATATGTTTATGTACCTTCGAAAGAGCTGGAGGTAGGATTCCTTCTCACTCTCCATCACAGCATCACCAATCTTTATTTGTTGGAGACGATCATCAACTTCTTCTTCAGATAATTTTATGGGATCATGAGTTGGTGTGACTGGAAGGATATCCATGACTAAAACATCCACCTCACTTTCTTCATCTTCAGTGTCCACTTCACTGGTACTAGAGTAATCAGAGGATGTCCAATCATCAGTTTCATCACTTGAATCCACAGGTTCTGCTTTATGATGTCGAGGGATCATGTTTATCTTTACCCTCTCTCTACCACAACCAAGTGTCATGAAACTTTCATTCCAGTAGTTTCTTGCATGAACTCTCCTTAGCCATGGTCTTCCCAGCAGCATTGGGTATGCAACAGTACCATTTTTCATCACCTGAAAGTCTACCACACATACAACACCCATAACAGATATTGCCACATTTGAAACTACACCTTCTGGTTTAGTTTTTCCTTTATTTAATGACCTTAACATAAGTGTTGAAGGGCGATCAATTTTTAAACCCAACATATTCATTACAGACTCGGTCATTACATTAACTACATCACCTCCATCAACTAAGACATCATGAATTGAAATACCATTACATAATACCTCAGCTTGTGGAGCATAGGGATCCACCTCTGCCTCCAAAACAGGGACCTCAACCTCCTTCCTTCGTCGAGCATTGAGTCCACTTCGCAGCTCCCGCCTCTTCTCAGAAGACATAGCCAAGAGTTGACCATATGTAATATTTATAGGCCTTTTGGACAGATCTTCCAAGATGGAGTATGGTCCTTGCCCCTATGAAATCAGAAAATCCTGCACACCCAACTTTCTTCTCCTATGTTTCTTACTAGTTTCTCCTTTCATCTTCTTAGGATCATTTCCATCTTGATTATCTTTTTCTTTCTTTCTTTTTGTTACAAACACATCTACTTCATTATTTCTGCTCTTATCTACTACATCAAAAGAATTCACAGGTGCTTTTTCTTTATCATTATCTCCTTTACCAGATGTAGAAGCTCTATCTGGACAATTATACTTATAATGACCCTTTTTATAACAACCATAACATACAACTTCAGAAATATTTATTTTTGGACCTCTATCTCCTCCCTGAGAACTAAATTCTTTTCCTTGAAGAAGATTAATAGTTAACTGACCCATCTTTTTGAGCAGATCTTCATACTCAGTAGATGTACTAGGAGAAATATTTGTGCTCACCGGGAGTGGTTGTGGATTCTGGACCAAAGGTGCTGGTGTAGGCTCTACTTTAGCAACAATTTCTTTGGGCTCCTCTTCCATGTTTTCTTCTTGCCTTCTTGCAATCTCCTTTGCTTGTTCAATGGTAGCTGGGTGGTCATACTTCACTCGTTGTTTAATCTCTGGCTTCATCCCAAGAATGAAGTGCTTACAAAGGAGATTATCCATGCCATTCATCAACCCATCCTCTAATCCTTCCTTCCGGATCTGGGCATCGAGCTTCCTCCTTAGCTCTAGAACACGAGCATGATAATCCCTTATCTTCTCCTTCTCTCCTTGGGATAGCTTTGTGATATCGATCATGAGATCTGGATATTTCTGTTGTTCACCAAATTCTTCAAGAAAACTTTCAATTAATAAATCCTATGAATTTTTCACATTATCACCTAGTGTTTCAAACCACCTAAGTGCTGAACCATCTAAAAAGGTAGGAAAAAATTCAGTCCATTGTTCCCTTCTTATGAGGCCATTACAAATACAAGATCGTTTAAACTCTTGAATGAAAGAAGAAGCATCTTCATTAGATTGAGTTGAAAGAAAAAGAATCTTTCCCATTTTCAAAAGTAACCACCGTGAAATACCAACCCACAAGTACAATCAACAAGACTTATGTGCACAAATAATTGGAATCACTATACTAGAAAGTGACTTTACACCTTTCTACAGTAAAATAGAAATGACCACGGTAAACTCTGGTAAAAATTGACTTACTGCGGTAAAAAATGATTTTACTGTGGTAAACACTATTCACGATAAAAAGTGAAGTTACTGCGGTAAATACTATTCATGGTAAAAAGTGACTTTATTGCGGTAAATACTATTCCTAGCAAAAATGAATTTACCAAGGTAACTACTATTCACGAAAAACATGACTTTACCATGGTAACTACTATGCATAGTAAAACAAGGTTACCCTCCAATTGATTTTCGACTAAGTGGGAATATCTCTCCAGACAATCCACCAACGTGGAATGGTCCCGGCAACGGAACCAAAATGTTATCACCAATCCGGCACTATGATAATTCTTCACCGGGAACTCCTCGTGCTATGATTATTTACTAATGCACAACCTTTAGTTTGGTGGATGTAATTTGGAAACAAAACAACAAACATAACACAAGAATACCATCGACTATGATAAGACGGAATGATGACAAATCTAAAATATCAAAGTAAATTATAATATTAACATGAAATTGTTACAATCTCACCCATGAGGTACTTCAAGTGCTATTGACTTCACTTGCCTTCCACCAATACTATGAGAGAAACTTTACAATTACACCTCTTAATGACTTCTTCAACACACCTTTAAACTGATGGCTTCCTTTACACACTTCATACAATATTTCTCACTACTTTTTTCTATGCTAAATGAGGGGGGTGGCCTCTCTATTTATAGAACTTCTAGGCTTATCCATCTTATCTCTAAGATAGGATAAGAAATCCACTCTGATGAATCATATTTCATACCTTAACTCTTATCTGTACATGTAAGCTTATCTTTTAAGATAAGATAAACCTTATCATTTTACATGGGTTCCACATTTTTAGACTTTTTACAAATAAAATATACAAAATATTTATGACCTCACTCCTTGTCCTTATTACCAATATAATATTTCTAATTCCTAATCACGTAGACCCTACTTCTCTAATTACCCAAACTTTGACATTTTAACATTACCGGACCACTTACGACAAATATTTACTTTTTACAACATTCCTATTGTACTTTGACTGTTATCGTACTCCACATTATTGGCGGCACCGTACTGATGGCGCCGTTATCTTCTATCAGATGCTATTACTAATTATACTTAACAACATCCTATTCCTAATACATACATTAATGAAATAGAAATTACGGAGGAAAATTTTAGTGTCGACAGATCAAGGAGTAGACAAGGTGCAGGAGGTGGAGCTATGCTTATTTCACCTCAAGGAGTAAAGTACTATTCAACATTTAGATTTCAATTACATGCTTTTGATCCTTATCAAAATGTAGAAGAATCAGCTGCTGCAATAACATGAATATGAAGCCTTGGTGTAAGGGATGCATTGGACAATAAAGAGAGGAATAAAGAACTTGCAAGTCTTTGGTGAAGCCAGTGAATTGATTGTAAACCAAGTTAAGGGGCAGCATGCTGTCAAGAATAATCTGCTCAAGTGCTACAAGAACAGGGTGTGGGACCTCATTGAAGATTTTGAGGGCTTTAGCATAAAATCTATTCCTAGAAAAGAAAACCAAGCTGCTGATAGACTTGCAGCAGTTGGGGCAGCCTTTGATATTGTGGAAAGCATTCAAAAGGACAAGCTATAACCAAACATCCATGTGATTGTGAGGCCTTTAGTGCCGGATAACAATGTAAGTTGGCAAGTGTTTGAGAATGACCAGCAAATCATCCATTTCTTACAAGAAGAAGTTGAGTTCTCAGCTAAAAATTAGGAAAAATTGGAACAGCAGTATGGTGACCAAGTGGTACAGCTGAGAACTAACAAGCTGTTCAAGGGACTTATCACTTTGGAGTCCATTTTCAATCCCAATGATTAGTTTAGGAAAGAGAATGCAAACATTCAGGTCAAGAGAGAAGATTCAATATCCATCTTGGTGGAAGAGAACAAACCATTGCAAATTGGAAAGATGACAACTGAACAAGAAAGGTATGAGTTCATACAACTGTGTCAAGAGTTCCCTGATGTGTTTGCTTGGAGCTACAAATATTTGAAAGGTTTCAATCCCAAGTTAGCTCAGCACACCATTGAGTTGGATCCAAATACTAAGCCCATCATGCAGAAATAAAGGCCAGTCAATCCACACATGGAACCTCTCATGAGGAAGGAATTGAATAAGTTGATTGATTCAAGAATCATATTCCCAATCAAGCATTCTAGTTGGGTTGCCAACTTAGTTCCAGTCAGAAAGAAGAGTGGAGAGATCTGATTGTGCGTTGATTTTAGAGATTTGAATAGAGCATCTCTCAAGGACCATTACCCACTTCCTTCTATGGAGCAGATTTTACAAGTTGTTGCTGGCTCCGAAAGGTTTTCATTGCTTGATGACTACTCAGGGTACAATCAGATTATGGTGAAGGAAGAAGATCAGTTCAAGCCAACATTCACAACCAAATGGGGAACTTATGCATACAAGAAAATGCCATTTGGGCTGTCCAACGCTGGAGCTACCTTCCAAAGAGCAATGGACATGACATTCAAAGGTTTGATTAGCAACATGGTGCTGATATATCTTGATGATATCACTATTTTTTCAAAGAATGCAGCAGACCACCTCTCTCATTTGAGACAAGTCTTCCAAAGGTGCACGAGATTTGGAGTGTCTTTGAATCCTAAGAAGTGTATCTTCCTAGCACATGAAGGAAAGCTCCTTGGCCATATTGTCTCCAAAGAAGGATTAGCAATTGATCCAGAGAGAGTTGAAGCCATAAGAGCACTACCATTGCCAAGCCACAAAAAGGCACTTCAGAGTTTCTTGGGGAGAATAAATTTTGTTCGGAGGTTTGTCCCAGATTTTGCAGCCCTTGTCAAACCTATCACCAAGATGTTGAAGAAAAGCATGGCTTTCAAATGGACAGTAGAAGGCAAGGATATTTTTGAAGCAATCAAATAAGCCATCTCTCAAGCACCAACTCTCATCAACCCGGACTTCTCCAAGGATTTAATCCTCTATGCATTTGGGGGTAATGATACCATTTCTGCCATTTTGGTACAGCAGAACAAGGACAATGATGAGCAGCCAATTGCTTTCTTCAGCCAAAGCCTAGATGACTATGAGGTGAGATATTCTTTTATTGAGAAGAATGTACTTGCAGTAGTTAGAAGCTTGAAGAAATTCAAATATCTAGTCTCAAACAACAAGGTTCAGTTGTTGGTCTCTCATGTGGGAGTAAAGGACTTCCTCCTCAACAAGGATTTGAATGAGAAAAGGGCAGGTTGGATCACTCGTGTCATGGAGTATGACATTGAGATCAAGGTCACCAAGCTGGTAAGAGGAAAAGGATTGTGTGAGCAGCTGATTCTGGGAAAGTAAAAAGGAGTATGCAATAAAGAAGAGGTTGTTTTGACAGTTCAAGACAGCCATGTGCAAGGTAGCACTCAAGAAGAGGATAATGTTGTCCCCACTCCTTGCTAGACCCAAGGTATAATGCACTTCCTAAGCACAGGCCTATGCCCTCCAGAGATGAACAAGACCCAAAGAAGACACTTCAGATTGTAGGCTGTCCCATATGCCATAGTAGACGGTGTTTTGTTCAAGAAAGATGTGAATGGAGTGTTGCTGAGATGCATTAGCACAAATCAGATTCATAGGGTGTTGGAAGAGTTCCATGGTGGACCAGCTGGTGGTCATTTTGCACCAAGAGTGACAACTCTAAAAATCATGAAGGTTGGTTATTATTGGCCTAAGATTTTTAGTGATTGCTTTGCATGGATCAAAAGGTGCAAGAATTGTGCATTCTTCACAAGTAAAGAGAGGCTTGTTGCCCTTCCATTGCATCTAATTTCAGTTGACCAGCCATTCATGCAATGGGGTTTGGACTTCATTGGAGTCATTAAACCTAATTCAAGCCAAGGGCATAAGTGGATTTTGATAGCCACAGACTACTTCACCAAGTGGACTAAAGCAGTAGCACTCAAGGAAGCAAATGAGTCTAGCATCTTAGACTTCTATGAGGGGATAGTAACCAGATTTGGCATACCTGCTACAATAATCTCAGATAATGCATTAGCATTCATTGGATCCAAGGTGACTGAGTGGGCTGTCAAGAACAAGATCTACCTAAGTACTTCATCAAACTACTACCCTCAGGGTAATGGCCAGGCTAAATCTACAAACAAGAACTTGTTGAGGATCATTAGGAGGACTCTTGATGAGAATCAGAGGTCTTGGCATGCCAAACTAAAATCAGCCTTATGGGCTGATAGGATAACTCCCAAGAGATCCACAGGTAACTCTCCATTCAGGCTTGTTTATGGAAGAGAGGCAATCTTTCCCATGTCACTTGAGTTGCCAACATTGGAACTCATGAAGCAGTTAGAGTTGCTAGAGTTTGGGCCCATGGAGGTGAGATATGCAGAGTTGATGGAGCTCCAAGAGATTAGAGATCAGGCATCCCAAGCAATGGAGAAGGATCAAGCTTTGATCAAGAAGACCTTTGATAGGAAGGCCAAGAGTAGATCTTTCCAAGTTGGAGATCTAGTGTTAAAATGGGATGCAGATAGAGCAAAACTGGGAAGGCATTCAAAATTTGATGCCATTTGGAGTGGCCCATACATGGTCACAAAGTGTAAGGACAACAATGCCTTCCAATTGTCTTCATTGGATGGTGAAGAACTATAGATTCCAGTCAATGGAATCTATCTAAAGCATTTCTACTAAAGGGAAATTCTCCACCTTGTAAATATTAGCTTAGGTTTTCATTCCTTTAAGTGCTTGTGCACATTGTTTTGCTGTAGGTTGTTTTGCTTTCCCTAAGTGCTTTGGCACAGGCTTGCTGTCCCTGGAGATGTTTTGTAGTCCTTGCTTCCATCAGGTGATATTCCATCTTCCTCCTTGCAACATTCTAAGTCAGTTGGGGTTCCGAATAGAAAATTTTATGACTCCATGCCCAATGGGCTGCTTCAGGCAACTGGTATCTTCATCTAGCAGGCAGATGACCCCTCTGAGTCGCCAAAATTGTTATCCAAAATGTGCCCCTGCTCATTTTTGTGGCTAACTCCTTGTACATTCTTACCTTCTCTTGTGCCTCAGCTCAGAATATTTTGATTTTTAGGCACTCAAATCTTTCTAGAAATGGCACCATTGGATAGAGCTCTCTCTCAGCTTTCCAGAAAGGTAAATTTTTCCTCCTAACTCCTCATATTTTTCAAGTTATGGCTCAGTGGAGTTTTTGTGGGAAATTTTCCCCTTGGAAGCCCGCAGCCAATAAGAAGTTGCCACGTGTCACCAGGAGGTGGCGAAGCGCGCCCAATCAACAATGGGGATGTTTTGAAGTGGTGGAGCATGCGGGGAAAATTTGAAAAATGCAAGACCAAAGAGATAAAATTCAAATTTTTTTCCCGCCGATCCGTTTTGGGCCTGTTTTTTTGCCCTAAATCTTCAAACGGCCATAACTTTCGATCCAGAGCTCAGATTTTCACGTTCTTTATATCAATGGAAAGATGGTAAAATTATCTACAATGATTCCATGGTAAATTTTAATTTTGGTTCATTTTGGAGGGAGAAAATAAAAAATGCTTCTGGTACGCACCCATGGACAGAACTGACGTTTCAACAACCAATTTTAATGCAAAATGGGTCGCATTCTTCTCCAGCATGGTCAAAAATTTCAGGGCATGGGTTTGTAAGGACCTCTATGCTGTTTTTAATGCATTTTGGTCAATGGGGAATGGCTCCCACATTTTTTCACGTTTTCTCTCTCTTGGGCTCGACCCATGCACTGTAAAAGCCAGATTTGGCCCACTTTTCAAATGGGGGAACACCTTTTTTGCACAGTAAGCTTCTGTTTTCACCTTCAACAAGTGATTTTGGCAAGTATCAGACCTTCCAGGGATTGTAACAGGTTTTTCTACCTCTTTGGTGTTGGAATACAAGGATTTTGATGTTGAAAATCACAATGCAGGCTCTGTGAATGCTTTCAGTCCTTTGTATGTGTTGTTTGCTTCATTTCAAACCCTTGATTACAGCTTATCAACCTGTGCATGATGTTTTATGTTACAATTTCTGATTTGTGTCAATTTGCATGAGCAAGAAATGCTCACCACAACTTTGGTGTATCACCCTTATCAGTTTAGTTTTAATTTTTTACATTTCTTATCCTTGTCTCCTTGCAAATTAGGATAAAATTAGGATCTGAACCTCTATAGTTGTGCAAATAATAGATCTAATCAGAGGAGTTTGAGGAACCAGCCTCTAATCTGGAGATTCCTCTCTCATCTTGCAAGTCCCACACTTGGAGAGAGGTTTCAATGTTGTGCAATCACACTGGATGCCCTAAACATCAACTTAGAACCTTTATTTACATCCAGGGGTTTTGCTGATTTGCAACAACAACAACATCATGAAAAGTAATCACCATGATAACTTACAAAAATCAAGGCGTTACATAAAATCAAGAAACACCTCTAGCACGTGGTCATGGACAGAAATGATGTTTCAACCACCGTTTTTAATGAAGAATGGCTCGCATTCTCACCCAGCATGGTTAAAAATGTCAGGGAATGGGTCTGTCAGGGTGCCCATGTTGTTTTAATGGCATTTTGGTCAATGGTTGAACTCCTTGCACTTTTTCCCACGTTTCTCTCTCCTGGGGTCATGGTTTGCACTGTAAAAGCCAAAATGAGTTCATTTTGCAAAAGGAGAGACACTTTTTCAACTTTGCAACTTCCTTTTCTTCCTCCTTGGCAGAATTTGTGAAGAAATTTTAGCTTTCCATGTAATGCAGCACCTTTTCTTGCCTTTGGATCACTGTAATGTATTGTATTGGATTTGAAATGTTGATATATGTTCTGTGATTAAAATCCCTGCAATCCTTTCATATATCTATCATTGCTTTCTTGATCTTTCATTACATTTTGAGCATTTGTGCATGTTTTGTGTTGTGTTTCCTTGTGGATTGTGTATTTCATGCAGCATCAGGTGTCTACAACTCCTTTGGTGCATCACCTATTAGCATTAGTTCTTTCTTTTTTACATTTTCTATCCTTGTCGCTTTGGAATTTAGAGTAGATTTAGGAGTTTACCAAAACCTCTGTAATTGTGCAAGTGAAATAGCCCTGATCAGAGGAGTTGAGGAACCAACCTCTAATCTGGAGATTCCTCTTCCATTTTGTAAGTACCACACTTGGGAAGAGGATTCAATGTTGTGCAATCATACTGGATGTATAGGGTGATCAAACTAGAAATCTGATCAACATCCAGGGGGTGATGTTGATTTGCCACAACAAGTAGACATTGAAAATATGTTCGAGAGGAATATTCTTAACATAAGAACAAGATAATTAAGTATTTTATATGCATTCAAATTATGTCAAAATAAGTAGGCAAGTTATGGAAAAATTTGTAATGTGAATAAGAAGCCAGCTGTGTAAAATGTGACAAACTACAAATTAAATGTGCGAATGAACTTGTTCTGTAGATGGAAAAAAAAAGGATGCACGTGTGTGTCTTTGCACGTATGTGTGTGTTCTTTGAATGTGTAGTTGTAATGTGAAATACATGTTGTGCATGTGAATGTGATGTGCTATGGTGTATCACCATTCTTGAAGTCATGTTTTCTGTGTGGTGTGTGTCATTACTAGTAACCATTCATTGGGATAAAGTGTGGCATCGACATGTGCCTGTCTTGTTTTCTTATGTCTATATGAGTCGATGAATTATGTAATTGTCGCATGTGAGTGAGTTTCTCTCCTGTGGAGCCCTTGCTGTGTGTGTGTGTGTGAGCAATGTGCGTGTCCAAATGCATTCCTGGTATTTTACTGTTGTAATTATGTGTGTAGAATGTGGGCACTACAGTGTGCGTGTGCATGTCCATGTGCGTGTGCGTGTGCGTGTGTGTGTGCGTGTGCCTATGCGTGTGCGTTTACGAGTGCGTGTGCGTGTGCATGTGCATGGGCGTGTGCCTATGCGTGTGCATTTACGAGTGCGTGTGCGTGTGCGTGTGCATGTGCATGAGTGTGTGCCTATGTGTGTGCGTGTGTGATTTTGTGTGCGCGTGTGTCCTTGTGTGTGTGTGTGTGTGTGTGTGTGTGTGTGCGCGCGCATGCGCACATGCACACACATATGTGCATGTGCGTGTGCATGTGCTTGACCATGTGCATGTGCATGTGCGTGTACATGTGTATGTGCATGTGTGCGCACGCACGTGCACGTGTGTGTGTGTGTGTGTGTGTGTGTGTGTGCATGTGCGTGTTTATATGTGTGGGTGTGCATTCATATGTGCGTGTGTATGTGCATGTTTGTGTGCGTGTGCATGTTCGTGTGCATGTGTGTGGGTGTGTGTGTGCCTGTGCATGTGCGTGCATGGTTTTGTGTGCGCGCGTGTCCTTATGTGTTTATTTGTGTGTGTTCATGGGTGCGTGGGTGCATGTGTGTGTGTGCATGTGGTGTGCGAATGTGCGTTGTGCGTGTGCATGTGTGTGCGTGCATATACGCGTGACTGTGCATGTGCATGCATGGTTTTGTGTGTGTGTGTGTCCTTATGTGTTTTTTTGTGTTGTGTTCATGTGTGTTTGTGTGTGCATGTGTGTGTGTGTGTGTGTGTGTGTGTGTGTGTGTGTGTGTGTGTGTGTGTGTGTGTGTGTGTGTGTGTGTGCGAATGTGCGTGGGCGTGGGCATGGGCGTGTGCGTGTGCCTGTGTGTGTCCTTTTGTTTATGTGTGTGTGCTTGCATGTTTGTGTGTGTGTCATGTGTGTGCATGTGTGTACATGTGCATGTGCGT
>CM034148.1:466997445-467037445 GCA_019776745.2 Taxus chinensis
CATGTGAGTGTGCGTGTATGTGTACATGTGCGTGTGCGTGTGTGTGTGCCTGTGTGTGTGCGTGTGCATGTGTGTGTGCGTGTGCGTGTGCATGTGTGTGCATGTGCGTGTGAGTGTGTCATTTTGTTTACGCGTGTGCGTGTGTCCTTTTATTTACGTGTGTGTCATTATTTGTGTGTTTGTGTGTGTGCCTGGGTGCGTGTGTATGCGTGTGGGTGCAAGTGTGTGTGTGTGTGTGTGTGTGTGTGTGTGTGTGTGTGTGTGTGTGTGTGTGCATTTGCATGTGGTTGTGTATGTGCATGTGTATGCTCGTTTGTGTGTGCGTGTGCGTGTGTGTGTGCATGGGTTTCCCTTATATGTGTGTTTATGTGTATGCTTGGATGTGTGTGTATGCGTGTGGGTGTGTGTGTATTTGTGGGTGTATGTGCATATTTGCTTGTGCATGTGCATGTGTGTGTGCTTGTGCGTTTGCATGTGCGTGTGCGTGTGCATGTGCGTGCATGTGTGTGTGCATGTGCATGTGTTTGTGCTTTTGCGTGTGCATATGTGTGTGTATGTGTCTGTGTGCCTATGCATGTGCGTGTGCGTGTGCGTTTACGAGTGCGTGCGCGTGTGTGTGTGCATGTGCGTGTGCGTGTGTGATTTTGTGTGCTCGTGTGTTCCTTATCTGTGTGTTTGTGTGTGTGTGTGTGTGTGGGTGTGTGCGTGTGTGCATGCGCGCTGCGCAGCGTGTGTGTTCGTGCATGTGCATGTGCTTGTGCGTGTGCTTGAGCATGTGCGTGTGCGTGTGCATGTACGTGTGTATGTGCGTGTGCATGTTCGTGTGCATTTGCATGTGTGTGTGCTTGTGCATGTGTATATGTGTGGGTGTGCGTGTGCGTGGGCCCATGTGTGTGCGTGTGTGCTTTTTTGTGCGTGTTTGTCCTTATGTGCTTGTTTGTGTGTGTTCCTGGGTGTGTGTGCGTGTGTTTGTGTGTGTGTGTGTGTGAATCTGCGTGTGCGTGGGTGTGGGCGTGTGCATGTGTGTGTGTGCGTGTTCGTGTACGTGTGTGTGCACTTGCGTGTGGCGTGCGCGCACGCGCGCGCGCAGCGCGCGCCAGCGCATGTGCGCGTGTGTGTGTGTGTGTGTGCGTGGTGCGGTGTGCCTATGTGTGTGTGTGTGTGTAGTTGTGGTTGTGCGTGCATATGTGTGTGTGCGTTTGCATGTGGCGTTTGTGTGTGCGTGTTCATGTGCATGTTCATGTGCGCAAGCTTGTGTGTGAGCCTGTGCATGTGCGTGTGTGCGTGTGTGTGTGTGCATGTGTTCTTTTGTGTGCGTGTGTTTCCTTATGTGCATGTGTGATTTTTTTTACGAGTGTGTCCTTATGTGTGTGTTTGTGTATGTGTGTGAGTGTGTGTGGGTGTGTGCGTGGATGCATGTTTGTGTGGGTGTACATGCATATGTGCGTGTGTATATGAATTTACGTGGGCGTGTGCGTGTACGTGTGTGTGTGTGTGTGTGTGTGTGTGTGTGTGTGTATGTGTGTGTGTGTGTGTGTGTGTGCGCGCGTGTGCGTGCGTGTGTGCGGGTGCGGGTGTGTGTGCATGTGCGTGTGCGTGTGCGTGTGCATGTGCTTATGTGTGCATGCTTTTGTTTGTGTGTGTATCCTTATGTGCTTGTTTGAGTGTGTTCATGGGTGCGTGGGTGCGCGCGCGTGTGTGTGTGCCTGTGTGTGTGCGTGTGCATGTGTGTGTGCGTGTGCGTGTGCATGTGTGTGCATGTGCGTGTGAGTGTGTCCTTTTGTTTACGCGTGTGCGTGTGTCCTTTAATTTACGTGTGTGTCATTATTTGTGTGTTTGTGTGTGTGCCTGGGTGCGTGTGTATGCGTGTGGGTGCAAGTGTGTGTGTGTGTGTGTATGTGTGTGTGCATTTGCATGTGGTTGTGTATGTGCATGTGTATGCTCGTTTGTGTGTGCGTGTGCGTGTGTGTGTGCATGGGTTTCCTTATATGTGTGTTTATGTGTATGCTTGGATGTGTGTGTATGCGTGTGGGTGTGTGTGTATTTGTGGGTGTATGTGCATATTTGCTTGTGCATGTGCATGTGTGTGTGCTTGTGCGCCTGCATGTGCGTGTGCGTGTGCGTGCATGTGTGTGTGCATGTGCATGTGTTTGTGCTTTTGCGTGTGCATATGTGTGTGTATGTGTCTGTGTGCCTATGCATGTGCGTGTGCGTGTGCGTTTACGAGTGCGTGCGCGTGTGTGTGTGCATGTGCGTGTGCGTGTGTGATTTTGTGTGCTCGTGTGTCCTTATCTGTGTGTTTGTGTGTGTGTGTGTGTGGGTGTGTGCGTGTGTGCATGCGTGCGCGCGCGCGTGTGTTCGTGCATGTGCGTGTGCTTGTGCGTGTGCTTGAGCATGTGCGTGTGCGTGTGCATGTACGTGTGTATGTGCATGTGCATGTTCGTGTGCATTTGCATGTGTGTGTGCTTGTGCATGTGTATATGTGTGGGTGTGCGTGTGCGTGGGCCCATGTGTGTGCGTGTGTGCTTTTTTGTGCGTGTTTGTCCTTATGTGCTTGTTTGTGTGTGTTCCTGGGTGTGTGTGCGTGTGTTTGTGTGTGTGTGTGTGAATCTGCGTGTGCGTGGGTGTCTGCGTGTGCATGTGTGCGTGTGCGTGTTCGTGTACGTGTGTGTGCACTTGCGTGTGCGTGCGTGTGTGTGTGTGTGTATGTGTGTGTGTGTGTGTGTGTGTGTGTGTGTGTGTGTGCGTGGTGCGTGTGCCTATGTGTGTGCATGTGTGTGTAGTTGTGGTTGTGCGTGCATATGTGTGTGTGTGTTTGCATGTGCATTTGTGTGTGCGTGTTCATGTGCGTGTTCATGTGCGCAAGCTTGTGTGTGAGCCTGTGCATGTGCGTGTGTGTGTGTGTGTGCATGTGTTCTTTTGTGTGCGTGTGTTTCCTTATGTGCATGTGTGATTTTTTTTACGAGTGTGTCCTTATGTGTGTGTTTGTGTATGTGTGTGAGTGTGTGTGGGTGTGTGCGTGGATGCATGTTTGTGTGGGTGTACATGCATATGTGCGTGTGTATATGAATTTACGTGGGCGTGTGCGTGTACGTGTGTGTGTGTGTGTGTATGTGTGTGTGTGTGTGTGTGTGTGTGCGCGTGTGCGTGCGTGTGTGCGGGTGCGGGTGTGTGTGCATGTGCATGTGCGTGTGCGTGTGCATGTGCTTATGTGTGCATGCTTTTGTTTGTGTGTGTATCCTTATGTGCTTGTTTGAGTGTGTTCATGGGTGCGTGGGTGCGCGCGCGTGTGTGTGTGTGTGCGTGTGCGTGTGTGCAAGTGAATGTGCGTGTGCATGTGTGTGTGCGTGTGCATGTGTATGTGTTTGGGTGTGCGTGCATATGTGCATGTGTATGTGGGTGTGCATGTGCGTGTGTGTGTGTGTGTGTGTGTGTGTGTGTGTGTGTGTGTGTGTGCCTGTGCATGTGCGGGTGCGAGTGCGTGTGCATGTGCACGTCCGTGTGCTTGTGCGTGTGTGTGTGCATGTGCGTTTCCGTGTCTATGTGCGTGTGCATGTGCATGTGCGTGTGTGCTTTTGTTTGTGCGTGTGTCCTTAAGTGTTTGTTTGAGTGTGTTCGTGTGTGTCTGGGTGCATGTGTGTGTGTGCGTGTGTGTGTGCAGGTGAATGTGCGTGTGTGGGCGTGGGCGTGTGCATGTGCATATGCGTGTATGTGTGCGTGTGCATGTGCATGTGCATGTGTATGCATGTGCGTGCTTTTGTTTATGTGTGTGCATGTGTCCTTTTCTTTATGCATGTGTCCTTATATGTGTGTTTTTGTGTGGGCTTGGGTGTGTGTGTATGCATGTGGGTGCGTGTTTATTTGTGGGTGTGCATGTGCGTGTGCGTGTGAGTGTGTTTCCTTATATTTGTGTTTGTGTGTGTGCTTGGATGTGTGTATGCGTGTGGGTGTGTATGAATTTGTGGGTGTGCGTGCATAGGTGCATGTGCGTGTGCCTGTGCGCATGTGTCCTTGTGTGTGTTTGTGTGTGTGTGTGTGTCTCTGTGTGTGTGTGCGTGTGCGTGTGCGTTTGCATGTACGTGTGTGTGCGTGTGCATATGCATGTGTATGTGCGTGTGCGTGTGCGTGTGTATGTGCATGTGCATGTGCGTGTGCGTGTGTGTGTGCATGTACTTGTGCCTGTGCATATGCATGCGTGTTTTTGTGTGCGCGTGTTTCCTTATGTGTTTGTTTGGGTGTGTGCGTGGGTTCATGGGTGCGTGGGTGCATGTGTGTGTGTGTGCGTGTGAATGTGCATGTGCGTGGGCGTGCGCGTGTGTTTTTGCGTGCGTGTGCGTGTGTGTGTCCTTTTGTTTACGCATGTTTCCTTATATGTGTTTTTGTGTGTGTGCTTGGGTGCATGTGTATGTGTGTGGGTGTGCCTGTATTTTTGGTTGTGCGTGCATATGTGCGTGGGCGTCTGCATGTCCATGTGCGTGTACGTGTGTGTGTGTGTGTGTTTGTGTGTGTGCATGTGTGATTTTGTGTGTGCGTGTGTCCTTATGTGCATGTGTGTTTTTTTGTGCGCGTGTGTCCTTATGTGTGTGTTTGTGCGCATGTGGGTGTGCATGCATATGTGCGTGTGCATGTGCGTATGCGTGTGCATGTGCATGCGTGTGTGCATGTGTGCTTTTGTGTGCGCATGTGTCCTTATGTGCGTGTGTGTGTGTGCTTTTGTGTATGCGTGTGTCCTTATGTGTGTGTTTGTGTGTGTGTGTGTGTGTGTGTGTGTGTGTGTGTGTGTGGGTGCGTGTGTGTGAGTGCATATATGCATGTGCGTATTCGTGTATGTGTGCACGTGCATGTGCGTCCATATGTGCATGTGCGTGTGTTGTAGTGCCCACTTCCCTTCGACACTATTTTTTCTGATCATCAGACTATGGATTATGTATTAGACACTATTTTGGCTTGGTTTAGTATGATGTTGGATTATGGACTTCATTACTGACTGGACTTATACATGATGCATGATGATTGTTATAAACATTATATATATAGATCTATATATATATATATATATATATATATATATATATATATATATATATGTTGATGCTTTATTTGACGTAGTTATATCATTGATGTTATCCGGATATGTGATGTTTAATCATTTGATTATATATAGAAAATGAAAATTTTAAATGATGATAGAATGGTTGATTTAATTTATAAAATGATATAGTCGCTATTTCGATGTTGTGTTATGCAGTTATACTTACGATGCTTAGATTTATATTATATTATTTTTGAGCGTTCTGATATGGCCACGAGGCCGAAGGAGGTATTTGTATTTTGCAAGCTATTTTATATCACAGCAGACATTGGGGGGATTGGAGACTAACCACAACGGAATTTTGGGTGGATTCAACACGGTCACCATGGCAACTAGTCGTTTGCATGTTGTTTGTTGTTGGGGGGTTCCCATGGGGGGGATCGCCTTTATATGTGACCATGGGGGTTTGTATGTGGTCCTTATTTTATTGTTGTCTTGCATGTGTTTTGTTTGTGAATGTGTCCATTCCTTTATTTAAATAGAATGTGAAAGATAAATTTAAATAAGATTTTCTTAAATATAATTATTGATGTGTTGATCCTTGCATTTAATGTGTGTAAGAGAGTTGATCTTTGGAGTATAAAACACTTCACCATCTTGAAACTCAGATTTGTACTTGGAGAGTATTTTTGGAAGCTTGTGGGACAAGCTAAACTTGTCCCACACCCATTAAAAGCTTCATACCAACTTTATCTTGATTGGAGTGTTTACTTTTGCCTCTTAAATGCATTTTTGCTTGTCAATCTTGCTTGTGTAAGTGTACTTTCTTACAAAAATTTAATTGGTTGTCCTTGAGGTGTAAGTGGAGGCTTGCAAGTAAAGTCGATTTGATTGGCATGAGGAGATTACATTCCTTTTTGGGTTTTCATTTTTGGGAGGATTATTTTCTACTTGCATGTTTGGGGAGAGAGTTGGAAGAGTCACATTTTTTTTCTATTCTTCTTTTTGGCTGTTTTGGGGCTGCATGCTTTGGAAGCCATTGGAGTTCTTCTCTTGCTGGAATGTTTGCTATTAGGTTGTCTCCTTGGCATTAGAGAGAGCTCTTCTCTTGTTGGAATGTTTGTTATTTACCTCCATTGTGCTCCTTGGACTGCCTTTTGGTGTTTGAAGCTGTTGTTTTTTGGACTATCATTTCACCTCCATTCAAGCTTGTTGTTGGATTACCTTTTGGTCTTTGAAGCTGCTGTTTTTAGACTGTCATTTCACCTCCATTCAAGCTTACTGTTGGATTGTGTTTTTGGTGTTTGAAGCTGTTGTTTTTAGACTGTCATTTCACCTCCATTCAAGCTTGTTGTTGGACTGTATTTTGGCGTTGAAACTGTTGTTTTTTGGACTGTCATTTCACCTCCATTCAAGCTTGCTATTGGATTGTCTTTTTGGGCATTCTTGTTGCTGTTTTGAGGACTGTTTTGGTGGACATTCAAGTGACTGTTGGGGCTGCATTCTTGGCATTTGAAGCTGTTGTTTTTGAACTGTGATTTGGGCATTCTTGTTGTTGTTTTGAGGACTGTTTTGGTGGACATTCAAGTGATTGTTGGGGCTGCATTCTTGGCATTTGAAGCTGTTGTTTTTGAACTGTCTATTTGGGAATTCTTGTTGTTGTTTTGAGGACTGTTTTGGTGGACATTCAAGTGACTGTTGGGGCTGCATTCTTAGTATTTGAAGCTGTTGTTTTTGAACTGTGATTTGGGCATTCTTGTTGTTGTTTTGAGGACTGTTTTGGTGGACATTCAAGTGACCGTTGGGGCTGCATTCTTGTATTTGAAGACTATTGTTTCTAAATTGTGAGTTGGGCATTCCTATTGTTGTTTTGAAGACTATTTTGTGGACATTCAAATTAATATTTGGGGCTGTCTTTTCTTGCTTACAAAGGTGTTGTCATTGTTATGGCAAGGTAAGAGCTTGTTCATCTTTATACTGTTGTTTTCTTGCATGTTATTATGGAATGTAAATGTGTGTCTCTTCTCCATTTTTCTGGTTGGGTAGACTACCTAGGGATGGTGTAGGAGAAGGCTATGGGGAATCATTATGGGGGCATAAGGGAATGCCATGGGCATCAGAGTTTTGTGGAGGGAGTTTTGGGTTTGGGATCCACCATGGAAAAGAAATAGCTTGCATTTCTTACTTGTGGGGGGGCATAAGGGAAAACTTGTGGGGGGCATAAGGAGGGGTTGGGAGGCATAAGGTTTACAGGATATGATATGTTATATTGGCGGTATGATTATAGGTGGATGCCCAATTCCCAATTGGGAGGCATAAGAAGCTTCCCCCATAGTCCTTGCTCCTTTGGCTTGATTAAATAGAGCCTATGTGCTGTTTGATTGTGAAATACAGTGGAAATTTGTATGTGTGTCTTGGTTGTTTTGTTGTTAAAAAATCTGCTCTGTGTGTGTTATGGAACCCTGTGGATGTTTCCATGCGTTGACCCCATCTTTCATTGTGTTGTGGTTGGGGCTTGGGGGCCAATGACAAGAGAGGCTTCATCTCTTCATTGGATATCTTGGTTGGGCGGAGAGTGTTGCCTTTCCCCCTCTCTTCTTGTTGTGATCAATCGAAGGAAACATCTAAAGCATGCTATTGTTTTGGAATCAGTCATGATGCAGAGTTAACATCCATCATTGTTAGTTTACTTCTTGTTGTAATTTCCTTTACCCACTCTTTGTGGATGGACTGTAACTATCATTATTTTGTAAAGATGTTGTATTGACCATGCAAGATGTATTTTGATTTGAGAAAGGGAAACAATCTTGTCTTCTTGATGTTGAGAGAACTGTTATGGTATTGTATTTGTGCATTCATGGCATAATGAAAAAGAGATATGTTGCTGCCTCCATTGGATTGCATTTGTCCAAGTTGATTGCTCAATTGTAATGTAACTTCATGCTTGAAAGAATGTAAAGGGATCGAGTTGTGTTTTGTATATTACATTTGAAATGATTAAAATAATTACTTTGTTGCATCCATTGGTATGAGTTGGTGTAAGTAAGAATCATTCAAATGCATGTAATTCTTCTATTTTGGAATGTTGGAAGCAAATCTTGCATAAGGGAATTATGTTATTCTTGTTACTTGTCTTGTTGGGAAACGTTCAATCTATAAAGAATAAGAAGGACTTTGTTTAGATCTTGTTATCAATCATTGAAGAAAGAAGTTTGTTTTAAGCTAGCATGAAATGACTTTATATGATGTTATTACATACTTAAGAGTTTTTGTTTCAGTCGGATAGAACGTAGTAATATGATCTACCCTTACTTCAATATGCATGTACGCTTAATCAACCAACGAATGAACCAAACAACCCCTCAAACCATTAAGAAATGAATGAAGTCAACCAAATAATACTTGTAAGACCAAAACAGACCTCAAGAAAAACCTGTACACACTCTAGGAATTTACCTTAGAATCTTTCAATCAAACAAATTTAACAAAAGGATTCACTTAGAAAATTACTAATCTTGACTGTAAGAGCCTGCAAGAATGTTTTGAAAAAAATTATTGTCTAAACCTCATCTAATCTTAATTTTTATGATTAATCTGCAAATTAGATGTCATCATCTTTTTAAAAATTCCAATTTTTTCAAAAACCGAGTTCCTAGTCAAAAGTTATAGCATTTTGAAGTTCTTGTTGCAAGTAATTCTGGAAGTTGCTTTAGGCAGGTTTACAGTTGCTATGGGCAGGCCTGGAAGTTGCTACGGGTAGGTTTGTAATTACTATGGGTAGGCTGGGAGTTACTGTGCGCTGATGTAGGAGTACAACCAGTTGCTACGGGCTACTGTAGGAGGACAGCTAGTTGCTACGGGCTGCTGTAAGAGGACAACTAGTTGCTACGAGCTGTTGTAGGAGCACAACTGAAGTTGCTACGGGCTGGGGCCTACTACTTCAAAAGCTTATGACAACTTGTATTTTGTACATGGAGACATTAGAAACATCAGTTTGCACTCTAGAGGACTAGATTCACCAAAGTAAATAATTATATTAGATCATAATGAGCATATAAAACTAAATGTATGAAAAATCATAACTTTGATTTCCTCTTTTGGTAGACTCAAACGTGCATGTGTCTTAGACTATGCTTGTGATAGTATTCAAAAAATAATAATTATTCCTCTTTCAGCTAACTAAGCCTAGGATAATCATATATCTACAGAGGGTTAGTTTTACAGGTGTTACATGTGTGATTTTGTGTGTGGGTGTGCGTGCATGTGTGTATGCGTTTGCATGGGCGTGTGTGTGTGAGTGTGGGTGTGCGTGTATGTGTGTGTGTGCATGTGCGTGTATGTGGATGTGTGTGTGTGTGTGAGTGCATGTGCGTGTGCGTGTGCATGTGCGTGGGCGTGTCTATGTGGATGTGTGTGTGTCCTTTTATTTGCGCATGTGTCCTTATGTGTGTGTACATGTGTGGGTGTGCATACATATGTGTGTGGGCATCTACGTGTGCATGTGTGTGGGTGTGTGCATGTGCATGTGTGCATGTGCGTGTGCTTCTCTATGTGTGTGGGCATGTGTTTGCGTGTGCATGTGTGTGCGTGTGTCCTTATGTGCATGTGCGTTTGCATGTGTGTAGGTGAGTGTTTCTATGTGTGTTTGTCTGTGTGTGTGGACGTGTGCGTGTGTGTATGTGTGTGCTTTTGTGTGCACGTGTGTCCTTATGTGTGTTTGTGTGCGTGTGTGTAGGTGCATGTTTGTGCATGTGGGTGCATGTGTGTGTGTGTGGGTGTGCCTGCATATGTGCGTGTGTGTTTTTGTCTATGCGTGTGTCCTTATGTGTGTGTTTGTGTGTCTGTGTAGGTGTGTATGTGTGCGTGTGTGCATGGGTGTGCATGGATGTGTCCGTGTGCGTGTGCATGTATGTGTGCATGCGCATGTGCGTGTGCGTCGGCGTGGGCGTGTGTGTGTGTGTACGCGCTCTTTTTTGTGCTCGTGTGTCCTTATGTATTTGTTTCTTTGTGTTTGTGGGTGTGTGTGTGTGTTTGTGGGTGTGTGTGTGTGTGTGTGTGTGTGTGTGTGTGTGTGTGTGTGTGTGTGTACATGTGTGAATGTGTGTTTGTGTGTGAATGTGTGTGTGTGTGGGGGTGGGCGTGTGTGTGCGTGTGCGTGTGGGTGTTTGTGCATGTGCGTGTGTGTGTGCGCGTGTGCATGTGTGTGTGTCCTTTTGTTTACGTGTGTGTCATTATATGTGTGTTTGTGTGTGTGCTTTGCTGCGTGTGTATGCATGTGGGTGCGTGCATATGTGTGTGCGTGTGCTTTTGCATGTGTGTGTGTTTGCGTGTGTGTGTGCATGTGCATGTGTGTGTGATTTTTTGTGCATATGCGCGCACGCGCGTGTGTGTGTGTGGGTGCGTGTTTGTGTGTTTTTGTGTGTGTGGGTGTGTGTGTTTGTGGGGGTAGTGCATGAATATGTGCGTGTGCGTGTGCACATGCGTGAACATGTGTGTTTACATGTGTGTGTGCGTGTATATGTGCGTGTGCATGTGCGTGTCCTTGTGCATGTGTTTGTGCGTGTGTGTGTATGTGCGTGACACATGTGTGTGCATGTGTGGGTGTGGGTGCGTGTACGAGTACTTGTGTGTGTGTGCGTGTTCGTATACGTGTGGCATGTGCGTGTGCATGTGCATGTGCATGTGTGCCATTGTGTTGTGTGTGTGTGTGTGTGTGTGTGTGTGTGCGTGTGGTGCGTTGCGTGCATGCGTGTGTGTGTGTGCATGTGCATGTGAACTGTGGTGATTTTTTGTGCTATGCGCGCAACGCGCAGTGTTGTGTTTGGGTCGCCAGTGATTTGTTCGTGTTCTTTGTGTGTGTGGGTGTGTGTGTTTGTGGGGGTAGTGCATGACGTATTTGCGGTTCGTGTGCACCCATTTGAACACTGATGTGTTTACATTGTGTGTGCGTTATAGGTGGTGCGTGTGCATTGCGTGTCCTTGTGCATGTTTTGTGCGTTGTTGTTGTAATCTGTGCGTGACACATGTGTGTGCATGTTTGGGTGTGGGTGCGTGTACGAGTACGTGTGTTTGTGGGCGTGTTCGTTCCGTGTGTCCTAGGTGCGTGTGCATGTGCATGTGCATGTGGTCCTTGTGTGTTGTGTGTGTGTGTGTGTGTGTGTGTTGCGTGTGAGTGCTTTGACGTTCGCATGCTATGTGTGGTGTGTGCATGTGCATGTGCATGTTATGTCCATGTGCATCAGGGGTTTTTCGTTTGCAGCATGTGAATGTATGTGGCAATAGTGCGTGTGCGTGTGTGCAGCGTGTGCACATGTGTTCTTATGTGTGTAATAGTGTTGGGTGCGTGGGTTGTTTGGTGTGCATCAGGTGAATGTGTGTGGTGCAGGTGTTTGCGTGTGTCAGCGTGATTGTGTTTTGTGTTTGGTCATGTGTGTTGTGGCGCGTGTACGTACGTTGTGCATGTTGGATTTTGTGTGTGCGGGTTGTCCTTACATTGTGTTTGTGTGTGGGTGTGTGGGTTCGTGTCTTTGCTTGTGGGTGCATGTGTGTGTGGGTGTGTGCTGCATGTGTGCGGTGGTTGTGCATGTTTGCTTTGTGTGGTATTTTGTTGTGTGGTGTGTGTGTTTGTGTGTGAATTTTTTGGTGCATGTTCGTGTGCGTGTGTTCGTTTCATTTGTTTTTTCTGTGTGTGTGTGGGTGGCCTGATATTGTGCGTGTTTGTTTTTGTCTTGCGTGTGTCCTTATGTGGTGGGTGTTTGTGTGTCTGTGTAGGGTTATGTGTGCGTGTGTGCTGGGTGTGCATGGATGTGTCCGGTGGTTGTGGCATGTATGTGTGCATCGCGCATGTGCGTGTATGCGTCGGCGTGGGCGTGTGGTGTGTGGTGACTCGCTTCATTTTTTGTGCTCGTTGTTCCTTATGTCTTTGTTTCTTGTGTGTTGTGGGTGTGGTTGGTGGTGTGTGGTGTGTGTGTGTTGTGTGTGTGTGTGGTGGGGTGTGGTGTGTCGTGTTTTTGTGTCCCTGTGGGCCTGTGGTTTGGTGTGTGGCCTGTGTGTGTTGTGTGGGGGTGGGCGTGTGTGTGCGTGTGCGTGTGGGGGTGTTTTGTGCATGTGCGTTGTGTGTGTGCGCGTGTGCCTGTGTGATTGTGTCCTTTTGTTTACCCCTTGTGTGTCCTTATCTGTGTGTTTGTGTCTTATATGTGGCTTTGTGCTGGTGCTTTGCTGGTGTGTATGCATGTGGGTGCGTGCATATGTGTTGTTGCGTGTGACTTTTTGCATGTGGGTGTGTTTGAGTGTGTGTGTGCATGTGCATTGTGTGTGATTTTTTTGTTCATATGCGCGCACGCGAGTGTGTGTGTGTGGTGAGTGTTTGTGTTGTTTTTGTGTGTGTGGGTGTGTGGTTTTGTGTGTGTTTGTGGGGTGTCGTTGCATGAATATGTGCGTTGTGACGTGTGCACATGCGTTGACATGTGTGTTTACAGTGTGTGTGGTGCGTTGTATATGTGCGTGTGCATGTGCGTGTCCTTGTGCATGTGTTTGTGCGTGTGTGTGTATGTGCGTGACACATGTGTGTGCATGTGTGGGTGTGGGTGCGTGTACGAGTACTTGTGTGTGTGTGCGTGTTCGTATACGTGTGCATGTGCGTGTGCATGTGCATGTGCATGTGTCCTTGTGTGTGTGTGTGTGTGTGTGTGTGTGTGTGTGCGTGTGTGCGTGCGTGCATGCGTGTGTGTGTGTGCATGTGCATGTGCATGTGAATGTCCATGTGCATGGGTGTGTAGGTGCGCATGTGAATGTATGTGTGCATGTGCGTGTGCGTGTGTGCATGCGTGTGCACATGTGTTCTTATGTGTGTATTTGTGTGTGTGCGTGGGTGTGTGTGTGTGCATGCATGTGAATGTGTGTGTGCATGGGTGTGTGCGTGTGCATGCGTGTGTGTTTGTGTGTGTGCATGTGTGTGTGCGCGTGTACGTACGTGTGCATGTGGGATTTTGTGTGTGCGTGTGTCCTTACATGTGTGTTTGTGTGTGGGTGTGTGGGTGCGTGTCTTTGCGTGTGGGTGCATGTGTGTGTGGGTGTGCGTGCATGTGTGCGTGTGTGTGTGCATGTGTGCTTTTGTGTGTATTTGTGTGTGTGTGTGTGTGTGTGTGTGTGTGAATATTTTTGTGCATGTGCGTGTGCGTGTGTCGTTTCATGTGTTTTTCTGTGTGTGTGTGGGTTCACCCTATGTCCTGATGGGACCCCTAGGAAGAGGCCGCATACTCTAACCTCTCTATGCATCAGCTCTCTGTGGAGGTCTATGAGGAGGGCGGGACTGTTGCTACTGTGGCCTACAGGATGACTATGCTGAACCCCATCCACCACAAGGAAGGGGTATTAACCCCCTTGATCTACCTTCCTGCATCTGTTGTATGTGGCTCGTGACTCTATCTCTAGCCTGCTGGGTCTTTCCCCGAGTCTCCTCTGTAATATAGGCTTTCTCGACGACCTTAGCTAATGTCTGTGGGCAGTGAATCTGCACTGCACCTCCAATATCTATATTCAGGCCTCAAATGAACCTGTGAATCCGCACCTGCTCATCCTGCATATACTTAACATACTGGAGTAGATCCAAAAATCTACTCTCATACTCTGCTACTGAAAGAGATGCTTGTCAGAGGTCATGGAACTCATCAATTCTCTACTGTATGTACCTCCGTGACAAATACCTGCTCCTGAATCTCTCCTCAAATAGCTCCCATGTCATTGTCTTAGAATCTACATGGAGCTTCTGCTCCTCTATCCTCCACCATACTCCTGCTCCATCCCTCAGTAGATGGATCACAACATGAGCTTTCATGTTGCTATAACAAGGAAAAAGTTTGAAGCAACTGCTCAAGCTCACTAGCCAAGCCTCTGCCTGAAATCCACCTATGTCACTTGAGTAATGTGATGGCCAAAGCTTCAGGATCTCCCTGATGTGATTTGTTGCTGTGGTTTGACGGCCTCTAGGTCTCACGGTGTGTTCATCCCTAAGCCTAGGGCTCTGAGAAGTTTCAGTTAGGTTCAAGGGGTAAAATATCACCATACCCACTCTTTAACAGGCTCAGAGTTTCAACTTGATTTTTCTCATACTTAACGCATTCAAAATTTCCCTAAGTCATTCCCATTGGATAGGAAATTTTCTCACCTTTCTGACGATATAAAGAAGTCCTAACTCCTTGTAGAACTCCAGTTATGGACCTGCAGAGCTTAGGGGTCAAATTTTCCTAAAGGTGGGGCACGTGTCGAGCGGGGAAGAAGACCCATTTCTCGGGTTGGCGGGTCGTGGGGCGGTATTTGGAATTTTCCCTCGCGCGGGAGAAAATTCTCATTTGTGCCCGCGCCTCCGTGGGTACCCCAAGGACACATGGCGGGTCCTAATCCAAAGTGGGAGAGGGTGAGGGAAGGGAGGAGCGGTGGCGGTGATAGGGAAAATTTTCCAAAAGGGTGAAAAGTCCAATTGGTGCCCACATGCCCGTGGGTCCATCAGGGACATGTGGCGATCAACCAACAACACAGGGAAGAAGGAGAGGGACGGGGGCGGCGGCGGGAGAGTTTGGGGAAATCCATCGGAGGAGGGAAAAGGGAAGGGTTTGACACACGGGTCCGCGCGTCCACGGGGAGTAACGTCGAGGCGATGGTGGGAGTGCGGGGGCCATGGGGTTTTTAATCAAAAATTTCCAAAATCCAACAAGGTCGCGAAGATTCCACCCCCTCCACCAACACCCCATGTTGCCACGTGGCAGCCTATTATATGCTGCAGGATGGCGGGGAAAAAGGTAAAATTTTTCCAAAATTTCAAAAGGCCCCAAAGACAGAAATAATGTCGGGCCTCTGCTGCTACCCCGTGAGGACACATGACAACCTCTGATTGGCTGCGGGCCAGCGGAGAAAAGTTCAAAATTTTTCCCAAGCAAATTTTTCAATTTTTTTTACTAAGGATTATTTGATGGGGAATTTTTGGGCCGTGGGCCCACTAGGGAAAATTTTCTCAATTTTTCCTGCCAAGGCAGGAAAACTTTAGAGGGTCATAACTTTGGCTAGGAAGCTCAGTTTTCGGAAAACAATGACTTTCTGGAAAGCTATCGATGCTCTTTTTCCACAAGAATCATAAATTTTATATTTTGATAAATGTTGTGAGGTTAATTTTGTGAAAACTATTTGTAGGCTTTAAAATACCAAACTTGTAATTTCTAACTTATAAATTTGACTCAATTTGATCTCCTTCTTCACTCAACATGCCAAACAGACATGGAGGATTACTCTAGGAAGGATTTAAAGTGTTTTAGGAAGGTAGATTTACTTGTTTGATTTTCCATTCACGTTTTTCTGACAATTGATAGAAAACGACTGTGAAAGGGGATTAGGTTCGATTTTGCAATGTTTAAATTGTTTTCTTAAGTTTTCTTTGTGAATTTGAGTTCATTGATATCTTAACATGCTAAATTATATAATTTTCAAGTTGATTATTATGTGCAGGTCCAAACTATACATTTTGATTGAATTTATTTGCCAGTATTAATTTTTATAACAGAGATCCATTTCCTTTAAATATGTATATCAATTTTATCATTCAAGTGAGACATTTCATTTCTAAACTAATCCATTACATCTAAATGACTTAAATCAAACTATTCTAAACCCAAAATGCAACTCTGATTTCAATTTTATATATTTCTAAAGAGGCAATTTACTATATTTTCCTTACATATGTTTCTTTCTTTCAAATAGATATTTAATCAACTCTTTTTCCATACAATGAAACATTGAATTGAATCCAACAATGCATATGAGAAAAAAAGTCTTTCAATTCTTTATTGACGTCAATTATAAAACTTTACATCTTTCCATGTTTGAATGCAATAACACCTTTCTATTTCTTTCCAATAAATAGAACATAATATAATTATCCTCCACATTCGAATGTACAACTTTCACAACCAATTACAACATCCTTTCTTCACCAATATAAATATTACAATTTCATTCACATCAAGTGGGAAAGGATTACAAATGAATTTGTTTCACAAGGGACTGTCAAACTGCATTTTTCTTTGCTCTAGAACAACAACATGCCAGTTTCCTTTTACTTCCAAGTTGATCACAACAAAAGAGGGGAAAGGAAATGCTCTCCACCCAACCAAGACATCCAATAAAAGGAGAAGCCTTCCTTCATCATTAGCCCCCAAGCCCCAACCAAAATAAAATAAGAGGTATAATTCAACCCATGGCAATAACTGGCTTCCACAACACACAACATTCTTTCAACATGCATAATTCATTTTAAAACAAATTCCACACAAAAACAACAGTTTACAACTGCATTTGAAAACAATCAAAACAAAACTCAGGCTTGATCATGCAAGCCAAAGGAACAAGGTCTATGGGGGAAGCTACTTATGCCTCCCAAATGGGAATTAGGCATCCACCAGTAACAAACCACCAATAAAATTTCACCTCACATATCCTTATGCCCCCCACAATCCCTCCCTATGCCCCCCACAAATTTTCCTTATGCCCCCCCACAAAGTAAGAAATGCAAGCTATTTCTTTTCCATGGTGGATCCCAAACCCAAACTCCCTACATAAAATTCTGATGCCAAAGGTATTCCCTTATGCCCCCTACATAGATTCCCTATAGCCTTCTACTACACCATCCCTATGGGAGTCTACCCAACCAACCAATAAATAAATCAACACATGAACCATTGACACAACACAACAAGAAAATAATAGCATAAAAGAAGAGTTAAACTGCTACCTCTCCATGGTAACTTTTGTTTCCAACAACAAGTTTTCAATGCCAAAAACACAGTCCCAAAACAACAATCTCCAAGCATGCAAAGTTTCTCCAAACTCCTTCCAAAAGCAAGAGCTCCAAACATAAGAAAAATGCGCCCCTAAAAAAGTTTGCAAAATGATTCAACAACCCAAAACAAACAAAGAGTTTGAATTTTATAGAAGAGGGAAGAGAAGAGGATGATGTGGATCCATGTAGGATGCCACATCACACATCCTCAACTCCAAACAAAATAGACAAAATTTCATTTTCCCAAGCACAATAAAGAGGTGGGTGAAAATATGACAATTTACTTGCACACTCCAAAAATCCCACACCCCAAAGGACTGCAAAATAATTAAAATGTAAGAGAGTGCAATCAAAATTTGCAACATGATTAATAAGATGCATTAAAAGGGTTTACAATTAGCCTTCCAACCATAGACATGGTTAGTAAATTAAATTTAGAGGTATGGGACAAGTTTTACTTGTCCCGCAAGCCTCCAAAACAGCCCCCAAGGACAAATTTAAATTTCTAAGGAGGTGGAGTGTTTCATACTCCAAAATCTGACTTATACAACTCTTACACGACTTACACATTCCTTTCATATTAAATATAAAGAGCCAACAACTTCCATAATTACTTTCCCATATCCCAATTTAATTTATTTAAATTTTAACCATATGTTTTCTCACATTAATCTACCACATTTTAATTAATTAAAAGAAAGGGAAACATTACTAATAAAATACATACAACAATAATAAAAAAGTAACCACATTAATAAAATACACAAACCCATGGTCACATATAAGTGTGATCCCCCAGGAGAATCCTTAACAAAAAAACACATAATCACAAAACACATTACCATGGTGACCTTGTTGAATTCACCTAGAATTCCATTGTGGTTGGTATCCAATCCCCTAATATTTGTTGTGATATTTAACCTACAAAACACAATACCTCCTTCGGCCTCGTGGCCATATCAGAACATCCAACATGATATAAATAAAATCACATAATCATCTTTATATATAAATAAAAGAAACTTTAAGGCAATTTAACATTATCACATATAATTTATATCAACAACTATATCATCATCATACAATGTCCATTTTCCAGTCTACTCACAATATCCAAAAATCACATGTCCGAACAACATTCATAAAACATCTATGTCAAATAGTATATCATCAACCTCATATGAGTGTCTCTAATAATAATCGTGCAGCATAACCAAATCAAGATCACAATAATCCATGATCAAATAGCTAACATCATACTAAATCAAAGCATAATAATGTCCATAACGTAAGCAACAATATCAAAATAAGCATCCAAAGGTGTCAAAGGGAAGTGGGCACTACACATGGGGTGAAATCGGGGTGAGGAAAACCCTTGCAACTCTCTCCCTTGAAATTTTGTTTGGGGAAAATTTTTACCTCTTTCCCCACATCCCCGCACTCCTGCCTTCACCCTGATCAGACCCTTCTGCAGGCGTGCGGACCCGCACGCGCCATTCACCCCTTTTCCACCCTTTGGCAAAATTTTCCAACTCTCCCCACTGCTCCTCTTGTCTCTCTCTCTTCTCTCTGCATTATTTTGTGGAGCGCCACATGTCCCTGGTGGACCCGTGAGTGCGCAGGCGCTAATTGGAATTTTCCCTCCCTTTGGTGAAAATTCTTAAATGCCTCCATCGCCTTGCCCTTCCCTCATCCTTTCCGCCTTGGCTTAGAGCCCAACACATGCCCTTGGAGGACCCACAGAGGTGTAGGAGAATTGTGGCCTTTGCACCCACGCGAGGAAAATTTTCCAACGCCGCCCCGCGACTCGCCAACCCAAAAATTTCTTTTTGCCCCTGCTCGACACATGTCCCCTTGGGGAAAATTTGACCCCTAAGCTCCGCCGGTCCATATCTAAAGTTCTACAAGGAGTTAGGAGGAATTATTTATATGGTTAGAAAGGTGAGAAAATTTCCTATCCAATGGGAATGATTTAGGAAAATTTTGATTGTGTTAAGTGTGATAAAAATCAAGTTGAAACTATGAGCATGTTAGAGAGTGGGTATGGTGATATTTTACCCCCTGAACCAAACTGAAACTTCTAACCCTAAAATTTGGACCTTTTGACCTCTTATAATTACTAATAAAAGAAAAGTATGTTCTAGTACATTAGAATTGTTCTTGAACCTATTAGTGACAACTGTTGTCTTGCAACCTGGTTGTAGACACTCCTAATCAAAAAAAAAATTCCATAATTTTCCTAACTAATTCTAGGTTGTTTCTTGGGTCTCAAGTGGGTTGTTTTAGCGGGCATCACACTATACTTGTTGTCATAAAAGCATAGAGAACTAGTGTTAGTGGATCATATTGTGGAAATGAGCTATTATTACTTATGTGAGTTCAAGCTAGATTTTCTTAATAAAATTGTGGTGATTATTGATAATTTTGTGTTATGTCTTTACTTTAAGCTTTCATTGATTTATTATGTATCCATTATTGTGGGTGTTTGTCTTATGGTTTTTTATAGTGATTCTAGAGATTACATCATACTTCAATAACTTATGCACTTGTGGCTTCAAATTGTGCACTTTCATCTTTGTTTTCCCTACTCTTGTTCACTTGAGATCAAACTAGTAGCACACAAATATTTTTATAATCAGCGATCTTCGCTTGAAACCTTGTCTATGCTTGAACGACCTAAAAAAGGGTTAGTAGATTGGTTTGTGGCACCCCTACGTCACCTTCATAACACTGCTATGAAGAGGCATCAAATCCATGTAGATCTTCACCTATTAGAAGTGCAATTCTATGGATGTTACTACATGAATGCAACTAGAAATTTGACACTTGATACTTAACTAGCAAAAGCATCCATAGGTGTTTGTGGAATACCAATATGGACATGTTTACTCGTGTAAACTAGTTGATTAAAAAATATTATATAAAGAGAGTATTATTTACATTTGGTACTTAATATATTAATACAAAAGATAACTCAAAGCTCTTGAAAGTAATATAATCATCTAAAATTATTTCATGAAGTAAAGAAGCATAAATATTATTTTAAAGTACCCCTAGGTCATGAGTTATTTTGTTAAATACTTCAAGTGAAGTCTATATTATTTCATATTGGAACTTGCAAGTATATACAAATTTTTGTTTTGATGAATGGTCATAAATTAAAATAGTCTACTAGACATGGATTTGCAAACTTGAAATTAATGTCATTCAATTGGTCTAGTTGCTTAACGATAAATCAATTTCCACCTATTACGCATAGCTTATAAAAATTGGTCATTAAACTTTAGCGAGGGCATTGATATTTGAAGAAAATAAAGGGGGTAACACAAAAGATTAGTTCAATTGATATATATATATATATATATACGGTAAACACTTTCAAATACAAAAAATTGTTTATATATATATATATATAAACAATTTTTTGCATTTGAAAGTGTTTACCGTAGGCTAATTATATCTTGAAAAATGCAATAGTAAATCAAATAACCAAAAAAATCAAGAACGTTATTACACTTCCTCAGAGAAAATTCAAGGGTCTTCACATGAAACATTGCAAGTTAATTCACAAAAATATATTATATATAGTAACTTTTTTAAAAAAGAAAAAACTTAGAGGTTTGATGATGCATAAAATTAAAATAAATAACTATGATTATGATGCAAAAGCTCTTAGAGTATTTTGGTCAAAAATAAATTAATGAAAAGATTTGTGAAAATCTAAATTCACATTTTCAATGAGAGAAATCCACTATAATAAAATAGTTAATAAGAGAAATCTAATATAATATTTAATATATATTTCCAATTGGTGGGTGCCACAATAATCTATATTTCAAATGAAAGTGTGATTGGAAAGCTAACAATATTTAAAGTGAGGTTATTAATTCGACCTCCCTCCCCCCCCCCCCAAAAAAAACAAAACATTGTATTACAAGAAACAAGGTGCATACCGACACCTAAAGGCCTATCGACCAATTAACAACTTATTACTGTTACAACTCCATGGGCATGTATTAGGAAAAATTTAAAAAGTATGATTTAAATATGATTTTTATAAAACCCATCTATATTCTTTGAAAATATTCCACTCCATGAATTTACCAAATTTTGAAAGAATTTTAGAATTTTGAACTTCCATCAATTTAGCAATTGAAATAATTTGAGAGGCACTAACAACAGAAGAGTGTCGATGCTTTCTGGTTCTGACCATGGAAACGACAATGTGCATGACGGTATAGGGACCAAGGGTTGCCATAGACGGTATGAATGCATTGTCTATTATTTCTTCCTTTTATAGTTTACGAGTTTCAAGCACTTCTCGTCTCAACAGAATACAAATTAATAATTATTATCTCATGTAGGAAAACTTTCTTTCGAACATGGCACATGTTTTAAACTGCTCAATCTTTATGATTCCATTCTACAGTGCTTCCTTTTCTAGGGAAGGTATCTATAAAATCAAGCCATCCCTCTTCCCTGGAAGGTATATATATTAGGACGATAATGACGATGAAGACATGTATTAAATTTTTTTTTTTTAGAAAGGACTGTCACAGTTTGCTTTGACTTGGATCACATGATGCTCTTGACTTGGCTTGGAATGCTCTTGGTTAGATTTAGGGTACTTTAGACTTGCTCAAGGGATGCTTCTAATGCCTCTTGAAAAAGAAAAGTTTAGGGTAGATTTTCTTGAGAATTGAAAATGAATGCCATGTGTTTGCATTTTATTCATGTCAAGTAGATATTGAATTACCAAGTGAGTAAATGAATGGGTTTAACTTGTAAATTTATCTAACCCCGTAGTGATATTCACACTAAATATGACCTAGAAGGGGTAATAAAGATAAATATTAAAAATTCTAACCATTACAAAGACCATAGACAAAAATTCCCACAGAAACATAATTGTAATATATAACTTGTCCCTATCGAACAGTTATGTCCAATGAAGTAGGAAAGTTATATAAAATATTGGAATCATTTACATAAAAGATGTAACATTTTTTTGACTCATAATATTGTTCTTATGGGTTTCTGAGAAACAAGATGAGAGATTGCAAGTCTAGAAATGGCTTAGGATAATGTGTTTTAGATTTCTTTGTGCGCACAAGTCATTGTAAGGACTTTAAGACAAATATAGTGCAAGTAATACAAGAATGACAATTTTGGGTGTCTAACTTTCTCTTATATGGCTTCATAAGCCAAATATTAGATTTGGTTGTGGGATGTGGATAAATCGCACCAAAAATTGTTTGGTTGTGGGATGAATATGTTTGTTTCTTGACATAGGAAACCCTTGTACAAAATCTATACTTATTACTTGCCATTTATACTACAGTATGCTATGAGGATACAATAAACCGGCTGGGTGCATATGTTCCGCCTTAACACATTGGCATTCAAGACAGTGTGTCACAAAATCAATAATATATTTTTTCATTCCTTTCCAGAAATATTGTTGTTTTATATTAGCAAGCATCTTTGTAATGTTAGGGTGTCCAGAGAAAGGTGAATTATGAAATTCAGCTAACAATTTCTTTCTCAAACCATTAAGAAAAGGTACATAAACTCTATTTTCAAATCGTAAGATTCCTTCTTTATCAAAGTGAAAACCTTTATACCTCAAATCATTAGAGTCTACAGCAAGTGCTGTTTTTACTTGCTGAAAGTAAGAATTAGATTCCATAACACTTTTTACTTCATTCTTAAATTGAGTTCTTAGTGTTATAAGAGTAGAAATGCGCTTCCTACGACTTAGAGCATCAACCACTCTATTTTCTTTACCCTTTATATAACTTATGTCAAAATCATATCAAGACAAAAGATCTAACCATCTTCACTATCTTGCATTCAGATTTGGTCAAGTGAAAATGTACTTCAGCCCAAGATGATCAGTTTTTAACTCAAATGGTTTACCAAGTAGATAATTCCTCCAAACTTGAAGTGCATGAATAATAACAACAAACTCTAAATCATGTGGAGCATAATTCAACTCATGTAACTTAAGTTTTCTACTTTTGTATGCTATTACATGACCAATTTGTAATAAAATACCTCCTATACCTTCACCGAATGCATTAGTTACCACCATAAAATCTCCATCAGGATTTGGTACTACAAGAATAAATGCTGAAGTTAACTGTTCTTTCAAGGTTTTAAATACAATTTCGCATTTCTCACTCTAAACAAACTTTTTATCTTTCTTCTGTAAGGAAGTTATTGGTAGTCTTTTACAATTTTCCAATAGTAGTCAGCAAGTCCCATGAAGCTTCTAACTTCATGCACATTCTTTGGTGCAGGCCATTCTGTTATAGATGTAATTTTTGAAGGATCCACAATAATTCCATCCTTACTTACTACATGACCCAAATAGTGGAATTATGTGTCATAAAAATAACATTTGGATAGCTTACCAAACAACTGTCTCTTTCTCAAAATTTCCAAAACTACTTTCAAATGCTCATGATGCTCTTCAATGCTCTTAGAATATATGAGAATGTCGTCCAAGAATACAAGCACAAATTTGTCCAAGTATTCTTGAAATATATCATTCATTAAATTCATAAATGCCGCAGGTGCATTAGTTAATCCAAAAGGTAAAACCATAAACTCATAATGTTCATACCTTGTTCTGAAAGCTGTTTTATGAATATCCTCATCCTTAATTCAGAATTGATGATACCCAGATCAAAGATCTATCTTGGTGTATACCGATGCTCCATGCATCTGATCAAATAAATCATCAATCCTAGGAAGTGGATATTTATTCTTGATTTTTACTTTGTTTAACATTCTGTAACCAATGCATAATCTAATTGTTCCATCTTTCTTTTTCATAAAGATCATTGGTGCTCCCCAAGGTGAAACACTTGGTCTAATCAAACCCTTAGACAAAAGTTCTTGCAATTGAGTCTTAAGCTCTACTAATTCTATAGTAGTCATTCGATAAAGTTCCTTAGATATAGGTTCGGTTCCAGGCTTGATCTCAATCGTGAAATCAAATTCCCTTTTGGGTGGAAGCCTTGACAATTTTTCTGGAATTACATCACTGAAGTCTCGTAACAATGGATATCAATCCATGAAATCACTGTTTTCCTCTACAGTTTCTAAAATTTTTACTACATATAAATTACATCCTTTATTTTTGGCCTTTTTAAATTACATAGATGAAAGTTTCCTAACAGAAATATCATCGTTTAAACACACTATATCTTTGTGATGGTTTCTACAGGTCATCTAAACAACTAATGTGTTTTTCAAAATAGTCCACTTTATCCTTATCTTTTGCTAACAAATTAACACCTATGATTACATCATAAGACCCTAAAGGTGTAACATAAAGATCAACTTCTGTCAAAAAATTAGGTAATTCAAAACTGCTCCATAAAGACACATACTAACTGTATGGATAGAATTATTACCATAATGTACAGTCCATGATTTATCCATTTTTCCAGCGTTTCTTTTAAGTTTCGAAGCAAGTTTACTATAAATAAAATATTCAGTAGCTCCCGTATCAAAAATAATAGTTACAGGTATGCCATATAACTTACTAGGAACTTCAATAGGTGTATCTTACTTTTCAACTTGCTTTTTCAGCTACTGCATCATGTATCTTGTGCTATTGATTACAATCATCCTTCTTCAAAGGACATTGATTTGCATAATGATCCTTACCACAATTATAACAACCTCCTACAGGTCCCTTTCTAGGCTCGGAATTATTTCCAAACTTAAAGTTATTATTCTGATCTCCATAGGATTTCTGTCCACTATTATTATTCTTAGCAAAATTGTTCTATGCATTTCCAGCAGTCTTATTTGTTGTTGTTTTCTTATTATTAACATCTGAAACTTATTTTTATTATCAGAATTCTTCCATGGTCCCTTCTTAGGTGCAAGAGAAGCTGAAGAGGAGTTTGGAACTTTCTTCCTTACATTCCTCCTTATGAGCAGAAATAGTCTTTAATTTCTACTCCTTCCTTATGGCCTTTTCAACAACCCCTTCCATAGTGGTTGGGTTGTGAACATCAACTTCCCCCTAATAATGGGATTCAATCCCATAATGAATTTTTGTATCCTGAATTTCTCACCAGTTTGATATTGAGGTACATACTTGAGGTGTTTTGTAAACCGTTCCCAATACTCAGTTACTAATAGCTTCACTTGAGCTAAGTTATGAAATTTAGTCATTTTCTGATTAGAGTTGTGGCAGCCATTGTTTCCTAAATTAACTTTTAAATTAATCCCAAGTGATGTTGGTTTCATCAATATTTAACTCAACCTTACGGTTGTCCCACCATGAAGATGCTTCATGGAAAAGTTGATATGCTCCCCATATAGCCTTGGTTTCCTCTGAGAAGTTCCTTATTGCAAATTACTTCTCCATTTCACTGAGCCAATTCTTAGTTCCATCTCCTAACGTGGTGCCATCAAACTTGGGTGGACTTATCCTTTTTATGTCATTAGTGAGTTGTGACTATTAGTCTAGCCTTTTTGTTCTCAGGATGAACATGTATGTTAACATTATTATTATCAACACCCACAATGGCATTTGTCCCCTGGAGGGGGTTGATTATTGTTATCAGCTTATTCTTCCTCCTCATTTCCCATTACTTGTTGTTAATAGCACAGCCAAACAATCTCTTGTGTCCAACAGGGTAGTAAGGATCTCATAAAGTTTCTGGGTAGTTGCCACTCCTTCCTCAAGTGGAGGGTTATTTGCAACATTTCCTCTTGTTCTCACAATTTTCTATTACAAGAAAATTTAAGTTTAATCAGATTGTGGAAATAATAGGTCCAAGAGATGTAACCTTAAGCTCTTATACCAAGATGTAACATTCCCATTATAAGACTTTAGAAACAAGGAATTTTTTTTATAAATAATGTTCTCTGTTCTAAATTCATAATTTAGAACACACATTCTTTATCAACCATTCATATAACAGATAACCATATGTAGCTATAATGACTCGGTGTGCTACCAATCTATTCCTTTCATGACTTGGTATACTACCGATCTATTCATGTTTAACATAAATTATTGAATAATTTTCCATATACTACATATACTTGGTTCTCTTTCCTTGTTCAGGGTATCATGTGATCTATCTAAGGAACCTATATGAATATTTGTTACCAATATTCATCTGCATCACGAACCTTAGACTAGGTGACATAGGACAATGCAACCAGAAGCTTGTGATAATTTGGCGAAATATTTCTAACATATTATTTGTATTACTATTCCTTTGACGGAAAACTTGTTAATATGGAATACGTCCTTCACCCCACTATATTGCTATCTAGAATGTCCTTTACTGACTCCCGTCATTCCACTTGCACAAGGTTTAACCCTAGTTCAAGTTAACAACATATGTTATGAGAGGGGGAGGCTCACTAAGACCTAGGGTAAGTTGGCATACTGGGTCAACCTAAGTCAACCCCATGTGCCAAGGTATCCTGAGTTTTAGGGGGCTACCCCATATCTTAGACATGTTACTAACCAGATCTAGAGAGAAACAAAGGTCAAGTCCCTTGTGTGTAGATCTAGATGATCAATGCAGAATGATGTTGCCACATGTCGACTACATTGTTGTATCCTTGAGAAGATCCTAATCTTCTCGAAGGTACAACCCTACAGTTGGTGTGTGCCAGCATCCTTCAGAACAACCTCATCAAGATTTACATACCTCAAGGAGTTTAATATATATTTAATTAATTTGGATTATAAAAATAGAATTCAGTAACCTTGCCTAACCCTAATCCAACACTCCTTACGTTCTTCTCTATACAACAGATTCAACTGATTGTTAAAGAAATTTATTAGCTTAAGATTACCATTAATGTTATTTACTATTCTTAACAAACATCAACTATAACAGGATATCAACATCATAAGTTCCTTTTATTATGACTTAACCATTCAAGGAAGTGTAACATCCATCTAGGTTGTAACTAATTATACTTTAATAAACGAAGTCTAATAATTAGGAATCACGTCTTCCATTTTATTTGCATTTTTAAGATAGAGGAAGAATCTTCCTATACATGATTAAGTGCTAGGGCCTAGTACCCCTAAAATCATTACAAATTTAATAGTTATTATTGAATGTTCATTCCATATAATATTACTATATTGAATTGTTAGTTATGACATCAAATTCTACAACTTAGGAAGTTACATCCCATTTAGGGAGATTAGTCCAATTCCCAAAGTCAACTTATCTAAGAATACCCCATTAAGCATATGTATAATATGGTGTATAACACCAATATAAGATTCCATCTATGCAATGAGAGTACAAGATTAATACACACACCCAAAGTAATAGATTCTCACAACATTTAATTCATCTATAAAACTTATACATTTAGGTATGCTACAAGACAATTGCCTTCATTACAAAATAATACTACTTTTATTTTTTTCTTTTTTTATAGAATCTCAAGAACGATTCAGAGTTCTTCAAAAAAATCAAACTTAAACCAGCCAATGGTCTTATAAGTATATGCCTTTCTTTTCACTTACGAAGTCCATCTGCAAACATTGCTAGCACGGGTTAGTTCAATGAACTGAGCATGATAAGCACTAAGCCTTAAAATTAAGTGCATTCCAATAATTGTTCTATTAAAACAATTGTGCTTTAATGAGACAATTATTACATCAAATAATCAATAAATCAAAAGAAACAAAAAAGAAGTACATTTTAAACAATTGATTTCACTTTCAAGAGAAGGACAAAATATAATCCACTATATCAGCCTTACCAAAAAGATTCTAATTGATCCTATCAATTATCCTTAGGCAAAACAACTTATCATAACATCTGATTGCTCCCAATTTTTCATAAAAGAAAACAACATTTCTTTTTGCTTCAAGCCAAAGGAAGAGTTTTAAGCATGGTTCATATTAGGATGACTCATCTAAACTCCTAAACAAAATAAGAAGAAGAATCTTTACAACAATTCCCAAACACAATGCATCTGAGAAACAGGATAGACTCCAAACGTGTTTTTACTATATCTTATAAAGGATAATCTACCTTAAAAATTTCTAACATTTAAAATATTCATCAAAACAGAATTCCATCTTAATCCAAGAAGATAGAATACAAGAGAAAAAACTTTCTCATCTCAAACCAAACAAGTAAAGTCTTATCAAATAGTCTACCAAACAATCTTACATTTTCCAGCTAATTAAAATTGAATAAACTAATCTATTCCAATATCATTTCTACAAAATATTTGATCAAGGAAGACCAATAAACTCATGAATAAATCTCCATTTTTTAAAAGAGAATCAAATTGAAGAGTTCAATTAATAATCTATTCAGTAAAAAGAAATCATACTGCCATATTTCTTATACTTATTCACTTTCAAGGAGCACGAGTTTCAATTGCATACACAGAATGAAATAAAAATAACATTCCAAAAAATAGTTGGTTCTAAAGGAATCACATTCCTTTTCTATATAAAGTCACAAGGTGTATTTATAGTATCCATGAAGAGATAGAAAAACAACCGATCAGTAATTTTAACATGATCAGAAGTATCAACAACTCAGATTAAAGTCCCATAGTTAGATTTCAATTTTGCATTACAAAAGGAATAAACAGGTTTCTTGATTCAATAAGTATTACAATACAAGAACTATTACAACAGAGTCAAGTAATCCCCCCATGATAGTATAGAGTACCAATTTATTAAGTTCTTCTCATAAATCAAAACCCATAACCTATTCTAAGAGATCTGAAGATACAAGTTTCCATGGAATCAGAGGTGAAAAGAGTACCCCTCAATCAAATGCCAATGACATCTCAGAAAAGAAGAAACGGTTCTTAAAATTAATTTACTAAATTCATTCATCAAACAAGGACGTTTTTCTGATAAGATCTCTAAGAATTTTCCAAACAACTAAACCAATTTATTCTCCCAATTTTCTTTGAGCAAAGAATTGACAAAAGAGTAGTAAGTTTTAAACAGTTTATTACAAGTTGAACCCAACTCCAAACTACTAGAACAGAGTCGAACACAAAGTCCTATCCAGTTTTAGAACTATATAAATAACCAAATACAAATGTAATGAAAAACACAAACCTCCATTAACAGTTCAAGTATTCCACTAAATAAAACATGGGCACAGAGCCACATATTGCATCTACAATAGTCCCGATTTATCAAAAAATACAAACACCGGTTCATAGCAACAAATGGCTCCAACAAGAGTTTTAATAAAAACACAAAGCCCAAATACTAGCTCTTATGGCCTCAAGATTCCTACAAAGTTCAGAATATACACAAATAATAGAATATGAGTGCCTTGTATATTATTGACTAATATTAATAGTTCCAAATTTCCCCAAAACAAATAAAACACGGGTACCGAGCCTTATATGGCTTCTTTCATCAGTCCCAAGTTACCCAATGGTTCCAATATTGGTTAGAATAACCAGAGGCTCCAACACAAATTCAAATATTACTCCAAACAAAACTGAATTTCTCTCCAAAGTTCGAGCCCCATAAACAAGTAATAACATACAAGTACACTATTCACTATGATCTGTCATTAATAGTTCAAATTATCATAAGAAATTAAAACACAAGAACTGAGCTATATGCAGGCTTCAACAATAGCCCAGAGATATCCAAGATTCCAACACGGTTCAAAATAACAAGAACCTCAATCAACAATTCTCACAAAATCAGAACCAAGTTCCAAATAAAAAACAAGCTCTAGTACAAGATCTATTAAAACACAAGCTTAGCATAAGCTCACAATAAAAAAAACACAAATTCCAACAAGATCAAATAGAACCAAAGTTTGCAAAAAATCTTAACCATATCTAAATAGCAACAAAGATTATCTAAACAGTATTCTTCAATTACCCGTTCTAGAATGAAAAATCTGAGCTACAGAGATACATTTTTGCATGCATTCTCTTTTTTAAGAACTATACATGGTAAGTTCCCATTAGAAAATCATTTATCAAGGATTCAAAACCAATATCACAAGATTTAATAAACCCAATAAGTAAATAACTAATAAAGATAAGCAAACCAAAGAATTCTCAAAAGAGCATAATCATTATAATGAAACATTTATAAGAAAGCATGAGATCTTAAATTTTAGAGCCTATCATACCTGATAGTGCTTCTGTCAAATCGAATTGAACCTACATCCAGGCTCACAACTTCTCCTCTTCTCCATGAAAGATCAAAAAAAAATTATTCATTTTCCTCCATGCCTCTTATATATCTTCCATGATCCAAAAAATAGGTCAAAAATCTTAAGAACAACCATTAAGTGCAGTTCTATCTATTAGTTTGAAAAACCAAAGAGCAAGCAGAGAAAAAATTGTGACACATGCAAGGTGAAATGACCCCATACCATCCCATTTTCATTGCTTTCCAAAATTGTTTGAGCACAATAACTAAAAACAATAAATTCCATGAATTCCTATTTTCTCACCTATCCTTCCTTGCCACTGCCCTCACAAGTTTATCTAATACCAAACTCAAATTTAATAAGGAATTCCATTTTAGTGAAGTTTCCACATAATACTCCACCAAGTTAGGTAGCCCTTACCATAATTGGCGGTACCCATCTATGCACTTAAAATCTTATACAACAACTTAAATGCCTTGGAACCATCACCTGTGATACATGCAACCACGAATTCCCACTTCATGTCCATTAGTTTAGGGTAGTCAACAATTTATTATGTTAGATCTTAGGATTAGCTTAGGCTAGATAACCTTGGGATATAACCCATTCAATAAGTCACCACCTTAGGTAGTTTCCATCATAGGTTAGATTAATTCTAACTCAATAGTTTTTATGAATTAGTTTTAGATCTAACCACATGGCATTAGGTTTTAGGATAATTCAAATAACTTAGTGACCTCTTCATATTATCCTTTGGTAAAAATATTAGGTTAGAATAAAAATTAATTAATTAACATCGCTAGATAATATATATTTCCTTACCTAGATTAGGATCCAGTAGGACACTCCCCTTTAGTTTTAGGAACCAGAATATTTCCTAAGTCGTGTGTAAGCTATAGTTTGTTTGTGTCAACATTGTCCTACCACGATCGAACTGAAAAGATCCAAACATAACATACAACTGAACAAAAACACATTCACACAACAATTAAAGAACTTGTAACCAATCAAAGTTCAATCATATGTCTTTTAATTCATGGAATGTCAATTTACCATTCATTCACAGAGCAGATTTTAAAACATTCCTTGGATCACTAAAATTGATCCAAGGATGAGTCAGATTAAATAGATAATTTTACAATTCTTAAACCAGATTGCAACCCACCTACAAGAAGTGAAAAATGGATTCAAGGAAGCCATTCCAATTCAATCAAAGGATCTCAAGAACAGAAGATGATTTATCCATATCAAGCATGATCTCCAAAAATCAAAAGAACATATCTTTATAAGAAAAATCACATGTCAACACTTGAAATGTAAAGGAGGAAAATAACAACTATCAAGGGTGTTATAAGAGACCAAGTCTGGAGCCGCATAGAGTATATGCAGGATGGTAGATTGAGGGGGTCAACACCCCTTCTTTGTGGTGGACAGGGTTCAACATAGTCATCCTTTAGGCCACAGTAGTAGCAAAAGCAGTCCTGCCCACCTCATAGACCTCCATAGAGATTTGATGCATAGAGAGGTTAAAGTATGGGGCCTCCTCCTAGGGGTCCTATCGGGACACAGGGTGGACCTAGAGCTCATTTAGCATGAGCTCACTAGTAGAGAACTCAATAGACCGCAAGTAGATCATTGGGATCCATACCATAGACTTCTAGGGAACCTACTAGAGGTGCTACTCATTGGGGAGGACCAAGAGGATGTTTTGGTTGTGGAGTTACTGGACACTTTTGGAGAGATTGCCCATAAAACCCTAATAACAAGGGTAAGACATAGATTTCAGAGCCAACTATTAGTGACATGGGACATAGCCACAGGATTTATACAATAGTTGAGAACCACCAGGTAGAGCATCAGAGCACAATCATTAAGACCACAAGTAGCATTGGTGGTATTCCTACCTCTGTATTGTTTGATTTTAGTTCTTATGATTCTTTAATTGCACCATCTTTAGTAGAGCGATGTAGGTTGGTGGTAGTTAGGTAGGGTATTAGTTGGGATGTCGAGATGGCTTCTGGAGGCAAGATCTTTGTAGACTCCTTAGTTAAGGATTGTGTAGTGGATTTGGGACCTTTCACCACTAACCTTAGATCTCAGTAATCCTTCCTTTGTGCTCGTATGGAGTCATATTAGGTATGGATTGGTTATCTACACACAGGGCCAGGATGGATTGTTACCACAAGACTATATATTGTGTAAATTATTTGGGAGTTGAGTCGGTGATTTCAGGGGTCAAGAGACCCGTTTCTATTCACACCATCTTCTGCTATACAACTTAAGCGGTGTGTGCAACGAGGTTGTCAAATGTATGTTATTACAAGTCAGTGACAAGATCAAAGGATGGGTATAGTGGACCATCACTATATGATCATCCCATTTTGAGAGAGTTTGTAGATGTCTTTCCAGGGGAGCTACTGGGGTTACCACCCCGACATGAGAGATTGATTTTCACATAGATCTAGTTCCTGGAGCAGATCCTATCTCACGGGTCACCTTATCAGATGACCACCCTAGAGCTCTTTGAGCTCAAGTTGTAGCTTGAGGGCCTTTTAGAGAAAGGCCTTATCCATCCTATTTTATCCCCTTGGGGTGCATCGGCGATATTTGTGAAGAAGAAGGATGGATCCTTGCTGGTTGTGTATTGATTACTGCTAGCTGAATAATGTAAAGATCAAGAATCATTATCGTCTTCCTGCATATTGATGACTTGTTTGATCAGATGAAGGGAGCCATAGCTTTATCTAAGATTGATCTCAAGTCAGGATACCATCAGCTAAGGATTTTGGAGGTGGAACATTCTATAAGACCGCCTTCTGCACATGAGATTTGGGCACTATAAGTTCACAGTGGTGCCTTTTGGTTTGACTAATGCCCCCATAGTGTTCATGAGTTTGATGAATGGGGTATTTAGGAACTTCTTAGATCACTTCATGCTCATCTTCCTAGATGAAGTTTTGATATACTCATGTATGTGTGAGGAGCATGAGGTGTACCTTCGCCAGGTTCTTCAGTGTCTTCATGAGCAGCAACGGCTTTACGGGAACTTGAAGAAGTGTGACATTATTTCAGATAAAGGTACAATATTTAGTTCATATCATTTATAGAGAAGGTATCACCAGTTGATCCTTCCAAGGTTAGAGCCAACATGGATTGACCAGCGCCCACTACAGTGACTGAGGTGCGCAGCTTCATGGGATTAGTAGGTTACTATTGGAGATTTGTTCAGGACTTCTCTCAGATTGTGTGCCCTATCACTTCCCTTCAGTGGAAAGGGAAGAAGTTTGTTTGGTCAGATAGATACGAGAAGGCCTTCAGGATACTGAAGGAGTACCTCACTACATCACCTAGTTCTTATAGTGCTGGATCCACAGGGTTAGTTCTTTGTTTGTACAGATGCTTCTTTAGCAGGAATTAGAGGTGTGTTGATGTAGGAGGGCAGAGTAGTGGCTCTTGACTCTCAAAAAATCAAAGATCACGAGCTTAATTATTTGACCCATGATCTTGAGCTTGTGGCAGTTGTGCATGCTTTGGTTAGATGGAGGCATTTTCTTCTTGGTAGGAGATTCAAACTCATGACAGATCATTTGAGTCTTTACTCACCTCTTCATGCAACCCAATCTTAATGCTCGTCAGTGGTGTTGGATGGATTTTCTTTGTGAGTATGATATGGAGATCGAGCATGTGAAGGGGATGGAGAATGTGGTTGCATACACTCTCAACAAATGGAGACATGTGGCTATGGCCACCTCAGTGAGCACATACTTATGCGGAGTCAGGATTCTTTAGCAGCTTCCTCTTGAAAACTTCGACATTGCAGTTTGAGGAAGAGATCGAGTCACAAAGACCCCTAGAGGGTGAATTTTGATGGTTTTTCCTTAGAGAGTAGATGGTATTCTTAGGCACATAGAGGTAGAGATATACGTTCCTAGAGATAGGAGGCTTGAGGTAGGAAATCTTGGTAGAGGAAAATCGTTGCACCCTATTTAGCCCATCCTAGGGTGAAGAAGATGTACATGCCACCTTGAGACAGCTGTATATCATTCGAGAGGACTTCATCAAGACGTGGCCCAATGGTTATGTCACAATGTTTAGAGTTCCAGAGAGTTAAGGTCTGAGCATCATTATCTAGTAGGAATTCTTTATCCTCATGCTATACTAGAATTGAAGTGGGACACCATTTCCATGGATTTCATTATCAGGCTACCGATGCTCGAGATATCACCATGACGTCATCATGGTCACGGTTGATAAATTGAAAAAAGTGGCTCACTTTTCTCTGGTGAAGAACACTTATATAACTGAGAGTAGTGACATGAGTATATTTAGATGAGATTGTCTAGGTTGCACGAGGATTCTGCGTAGAAGATCATTTGTGACCGCATGATCCTTTGTACACTTCAAATTTTTGGACTACCATGCACTATGTCCTCGGGATGAGAATCAACTTCAGCACAACATATCATCCTGAGATAGATGGACAGACTAAGAGGATGAATCAAATTTTAGAGGACATGCTCAAGATGTATGTGATGGATCATTAGTCTAAATGGGAGGAGTACCTGTACTTAGTGGAGTTTTCCTACAATAATATTTTTCAGATTTCCATAGGCATGGCTCCTTTTCAGGATTTTTATGGTAGAGAGTGTAGGACACCTCTTAGTTGGGACAAGTTAGAGGATAGAGTATCTCTTAGACTAGCTCTTCTATAGGACATAGAGCAGCAGGTGGTGTTGATCAAGAAGAGATTGCAGGAGGCACAAAGATAGGCAGAAGAAGTATGCGGATCAGCATAGGGTTAACCGTAGTTTTGATGTGGGCATGAAGGTGTTCCTTCGTGTTAGGCCACACAAGAGCCCTATTCTGTTATGGAAAATATTTTAAGTTAGCTCCTAGATTCATTGGTCATTTATGAGATCTTGGAGCGTATCGGCCCTTTGGCCTACCGTCTAGCATTTCCACCAAGCTTGTCTCACCTACATGATGTTTTTCATGTTTCAGTTCTCATGAGATATATTATAGATATGTCTCATGTTTTAGATTGGACATCATTGCAGGTGTAGGATTCAGGGACAAGTGATGGTGGAGACTCGTTCATATCCTAGATCGTAGGACCCTAGGCCTTTGAGGTAGAGAGGTTGATCAAGCTCGGGTGTAGTGGGACATAGATATGATGAGACTGTAGCTACATGGGAGGATACTACTTTATTACGAGTTCAGTTTCCACATTTGTTCCAGTGACTTCCAGGAGGAAGTCGAGTCTAAGGGGAGGGAGATGTAGTGCCCACTTCCCTTTGACACCTTTAGATGCTTATTTTGATACTGTTGTTTACATTATGGACATTATTATGCTTTGATTTAGTATGATGTTAGACATTTGATCATGTATTATTGTTGATCTTGATTTGGTTATGATGCATGATGATTATTTGAGACACTTCATATGTGGATGATGATATACTATTTGACATAAATATAGTTTGAATGTTGTGCAGGCATGTGATTTTGGATATTATGGGTAGACTTAGAAATAGACATTTTATGATGATGATATAATTGTTAATTTGATGTTGTTGATATAAATTGTAAGTGATTTTGTTAAATTGCTTGATGTTGTTGTGATTCACATATTTAGATGATTTTGTGATTATATTTATATCATGTTGAATGTTTTGATATGGCCACGAGGCCGAAGGAGGTATTTTGTTTTACAGGTTAAAAATCATAACAAACATCGGGGGATTGGAGATCAACTACAATGGAATTCTAGGTGAATTCAACAAGGTCACTATGGCAACTTGTTTTATTGTGTTGTGTTGTTTGTTGTTAGGGATTCCCATGGGGGGATCACCTTTATATGTGACCATGGGTTTGTGTATTTTATTAATGGGGTTAAATTTATTTATTGTGGTATGTATTTTATTAGTGATGTGTTCCTTTCTTTTATTTAATTAAATTGTGGTAGATTAATGTGAGAAAACATATGGTTAGAATTTTAAAAAATTAAATTGGGATATGGGAAAGTACTAATGGAAGTTTTTGGCTCTTTGAATTAAATATGTAAGGGATGTGTAAGTTGTGTAAGTCAGATTTTGGAGTATGAAACACTCCACCTCCTTGGGAATTCGAATTTGTCCTTGGGGGCTGTTTTTGGAGGCTTGTGTGACAAGTAAAACTTGTGCCATACCTATAAATTTAATTTACCAACCATACTTATGGTTGGAAAGGTGATTATATAACCTTTTAATGCATTTTATTAATCGTGTTGCAAGTTTTGATTGCACTCTCTTACATTTTATTTAATTTGCAGTCCTTTGGGGTGTGGGCTTTTTAGAGTGTGCAAGTATATTGTCATATTTTCACCCACCTCTTTATTGTGCTTGGGAGAATGAAAATTTATCTTTTGTGTAGGAGTTGAGGATGTGTGATGTGGCATCCTACATGGATCCACATCATCCTCTTCTCTTCCCTCTTCTATAAAATTCAAACTCTTTACTTGTTTTGGGTTGTTGAATATTTTTGCATACATCTTTGGGGGCATATTTTTCTTGTGTTTGGAGCTCTTGCTTTTGGAAGGAGTTTGGAGAAACTGTGCATGCTTGGAAATTTCTATTTTTGGGACTGTGTTTTGGGAATTGAGGATTGCTTTTTGTAAACAAAAGATACCATGGAGAGGTAGGAGTTTAATTCTTCTTTTATGTTGTTATTTTCTTGTTGTGTTGTGTGACTGGTGAATGTTTTTATGTTATTGTTGGCTGTGTGGGTAGACTGCCATAGGAATGGTGTAGGAGAAGGCTATAGGGAATTCTTGTGGGGCGGCATAAGGGAATGCTAGTGGCATCAAAATTTTGTGGAGGGTGTTTGGGTTTGGGATCCACCATGGAAAAGAAATAGCTTGCATTTCTTACTTTATGGGGGGAATAAGGAAATTTGTGGGGGGAATAAGGAGGGATTGTGGGGGGCATAAGGGTATGTTTGGTGAATTTTATTGGTGGTGTTTTACAAGTGGATGCCCAATTCCTATTGGGAGGCATAAGTAGCTTCCCCCATAGACCTTGTGCCTTTGGCTTGCATGATTAAGCCTGAGTTCTATTTGAATGTTTGTGAATGCAGTTGTAAACTACTATTTTTGTTTGGACTGTGTTTTATATTGAAATATATACATGTTGAAAGAATGTTGTGTGTTGTGGAAGCCAATTGTTGCCATGGGTTGAATCACACCTGTTATTGTATTATGGTTGGGGCTCGGGGGCCAATGATGAAGGATGGCTTCTCCTTTCATTGGATGTCTTGGTTGGGTGGAGAGTGTTGCCTTTCCCCCACTTTTGTTGTGATCAAATTGAAAATGGAGGAAACTTGCATGTTGCTGTTCTGGAGTAGAAAGAAGATAGTTTTGCCAGCCCCTTCTGAAATATACTTCATTTGTAACCTTTCCCACTTTAAGTGGATGAAATTGTAATATGTATTTTGTAAAGAAAATATGTATGTAATTGATTATGAAAGTGTATATTCAAAATGTGAAAGATATTTACAGTCTGTTTTGTACATTGGAAAGAAAGAAATAGAAATGTGTTATTGCATTCAAACATAGAAATATGTAAAGTTGAATACTTGGGCATTAATAAGGAATTGAAAGATCTTCCCTCATTTGCATTGTTGTGTTAAATTGGAATATCAAATTGAGATTGGAATCCCTGTTTAGAAAAATGGAAAAAGAAAAAATACGTATGAAGGAATTATATTGCTTTGTCTCTTCTTGAACTATATTAAATTTGAAATTAGACCTTACAAATTATATTTGAAATGAGTTGGTATAAAATAAATAAATGCCTTGGACTAGAATAGAATTAACTTTCCACACTTGAATGATGAAATTGATAATAGATTTTCCATGAAATGGATCTTTGTTGTAAATTTAAAACTGACAATTATTTAATTAAAATGTACAGTTCGGGCCTGCACATTATAATCAACTTGGAAATATTAAAATTTAGCATGCTGTGTTATCAATGAACTCAAATTGATAAATAAAACTTAAGAAAACAATTTAAGTATTGCAAAATCGAGCCCAATCCCCTTCATAGTCATTTTCTATCATTTGCTGGAAAAATGTAAAGTGGAAATCAAACAAGTGAATTTACCTTCCTAAAACATTCTCAATCCTTCCTAGAACAATCCTCCATGTCTATTTGGCATGTTGAGTGAAGGAGGAGGTAAAATTGAATCAAATTTATAAGTTAAAAATTACCAGTTGGTTGTTTAAAAGCATATAGATCATTTTTGTAAAATTGACCCCTCAAACTTTATCAAAATATAAAATTTATGATTTCTGTGCAAAGAGGGCATTGAGAGCTTTCCTAGCCAAAGTTATGACCCTATAAAGTTTTCCTGCCTTGGAAGGAAATTTTGGGAAAATTTTCCCTGGTGGGCCCTCAGCTCGAAAATTTCACGTCGAAATATTCTTAGAAAAAAATTTGAAATTTTTTTGGGGAAAATTTTTGAAAATGTTTTGGGGAAAATTTTTAAAAATTTCCTCCGCCATCCCACATCCAATTAGAGGCTTCCACGTGTCCTCACGGGGTAGTGGTGGAGGCATGGCCTCATTCTAGCCCTTGGGCCTTTCAAAAATTTTGAGAAAATTTTATCTTTCTCCCCATTGGCCCGTAGCCAACCAGAGGCTGCCATGTGGCATCAGGGGGGGTGAAAGCAGGGTGGGGAAAACCCTCACGACTCTCTCCCTTGAAATTTTTTTGGGGAAAATTTTTACCTCTTTCCCTACGGCCCCGCACTCCCACCTTCGCCATGATGAGACCCTTCCGCGGGCGCGCAGACTCACATGCGCCATTCACCCCTTTTCCACCGTTTGGAAAAATTTTCCAACTCTCCCCACCGCTCTACCCATCTCTCTCTCTTCTCTATGCATTGGTTTGTGGAGAACCATGTGTCCTTGGCAGACCCGTGGGTGCACATGCGCTAATTGGAATTTTTCCTCCCTTTGGCAAAAAGTCTTAAACACCTTCACTGCCCCGCCCTTCCCTCATCCTTTCCGCCTTGGCTTAGAGCCCGAAACGTGCCCTTGGAGGACCCGTGGAGGCACGGGAGAATTGTGGCCTTTGCACCCATGCGGGGAAAGTTTTCCAATGCTGCCCTGCAACCCTCAGACCCAAAAATTGCTTTTTTCCCCTACTTGACATGTGTCCCCTTGGGGAAAATTTGACCGCTAAGCTCCACTGGTCCATATCTGGAGTTCTAGAAGGAGTTAGGAGGACTTATTTATATCGTTAGAAATGTGAGAAAATTTCCTATACAATGGGAATGATTTGGGGAAATTTTGAATGTGTTAAGTGTGAGAAAAATCAAGTTAAATATCTGATCCTGTTAGAGAGTGGGTATGATGATATTTTACCCCTGAACCAAACTGAAACTTCTAACCCTAAAATTTAGACACTGTGGCCTCTGAAATTTTTTAATAAATTAAAATTATGTTCTTGTGGATTAGAATTGTTTTGGAACTCGTTACTAACAACTGTTGCCTTGCAACCTGGTGTAGACACTTCTTATAAAAAAAATTATTCCATAATTTTTCCTAACTAACCCTAGGTTGTTTCTTGAGTCTCGAGTGGATTGTTTGAATGGGCATCACAGAGTGCATGCACATGCATGTGTATGTGTGTGTGTGTGCATGTGCATGCATGTGTGCGTGCATGCGCACGCGTGTGTGCTTAAGCGTGAGCATGTGGGTGTGCGTATGAATATGCGTGTGTGTGTGTGCGTACATGTGTGTGTGTGTGTGTGTGCATGTGTGTGTGTGTGTCTCTATGTGTGCATGTGTGTGCGTGTGAGTATGAACATGTGCATGTGCATGTGCGTATGCATGTGTGTGCGTGTGTATGTGTGCGGGCATGCATGTGCATGTGCATGTGCATGTGTGTGTGTGCGTGCATGTCCATGTGCGTGCATGTGCATGTT
>CM034148.1:467042445-467052279 GCA_019776745.2 Taxus chinensis
TGTTTTTCTAAAATCTCGACTTTTTAAAAAATCCTAATTTTTTCGAAATCCCAACTTTTTTGAAATTCTAATTTTTTAAAAAAATTTGAATATTTTAAAATCATGAATTTTTCAAAAATCGTGATTTTTTTCTGAAATAAATCCCATTTTTTAAGAAAATCTTGACTTCTTTGAAAATCTAGAATTTTTTTAAAATTAAGACTTTTAAAAATTCTAACCTTTTTTTTGAAACCATGAATTTTTAAAAATATCGACTTTTTAAAAAATTCCTAGTTTTAAAAAAAATTCTATCTTTTTAAAAAATCTGAACTTTTTTGAAAATCCCGACTTATTCGAAAATACATTTTTTTTCGAAAAATCTCAATTATACAAAATCCTGACTTTTTAAAAAACCCAAAATTTCAAAATAAGAGGTTTTCAAAAATTTAGCATTTTTGAAAAAGTTGGGATTATTCAAAATACTGACTTTTTAAAAAATCTTTACTTCTTGTAAATCCCAACATTTCAAATTTTTTGACTTTTTAAAAATCCCGAGTTTTTCAAAATTCCTAACTTTTCCAAAAATCACGGCATTTTCAAAAGCACAACTTTTTTGAAAATCCAATTTTTTTTAGAATCTTGATTACTCAAAATACCTAATTTTTTGAAGATCAAGACTATTCAAATTTGCAATTTTTTTAAAATCTTCACTTTTTCAACAATTCAGACTTTTTGAAATCTCCTTTTGTAAAATTTTGAATTTATCAAAAATATTGAGATTTTCAAAAATGGTTACTTTTTCAAAAGTCACAACATTTTTAAAATCCTGACTTTTTCAAAAATCCTAAGTTTTTTCAAAAATTCAAACTTTTTCAAAATCTCGGCTATTTCAAAAATATCAATTTTTCAAAAATGTAGACTTTTTCTTTAATCCTTATTATTCAAAATCCCAACTATTCAAAATTGTAACCTTTTCAAAATCCTAACCTTTTTGAAAATTTTGAGTATTTCAAAAATCCTCCCTTTTTTGAAATCTCTACATTTTTGAAATTATAACTTTTTTAAAAATCCTAACTTTTTAAAAAATCGTGACTATTTCAAAAATCAAAACACTTTCTAAAATCCCAACTTTATCGAAAATATCGACTTTTTTGAAAAATCTTACTTTTAAAAAATTCCTACTTTTTCGAAATTCACAAATATTAATTGTTTTGAATTTTTAGAATATCGCGATTAATTCAAGAATCCTAAATTTTTCAAAAATCTTGACATTTTCAAAATCCCAATATTTTCCAAAATCCTGAATTTTTCAAAAATCCCAAAATTTTCAAAACTCATGACTATTAGAAAATTGTGACTTTTTCAAAAATCTCGACATTTCAAAATCCTTGAATTTTTAAAAACTCTTGAGTTTTTCAAAAATCTCGAACTCTTCAAAAATCCTGACTCTTTCAAAAATCTCAACTTTTTTCGAAATCTCTAACTTTTTCAAAATATTGATTTTTTGAAAACCCCAACTTTTTTTAAAATCCTAATATTTTAAAAAGTCATAACATTTTTTAAATCCTGATGTTTTTCAGATACTAACACTTTCAAATTCTCAAATTCTTAGAAAATCGCTACTTTTGAAAAAATCAAGACTTGTCTAAAATCTCAAGCTTTTCAAATATCACAACTTTTTAGAAAATCTTGAATTTTTCGAAAATCTAGACTTTTTCTAAAATCCTTATTATTCAAAATACCATTTTATTTAACAACCCCAACTATTCAAAATTGCAACTTTTTCAAAATCCTAACCTTTTTGAAAAGTTTGAACTTTCTAAAAATCCTACATTTTTGAAATATTGACTTTTTTAAAATTCTAACTTTGTCAAAAATCCCATTTTTTTTAAAAATCGCGACTATTTCAAAAATTGCAACATTTAAAAAAATCAAGAATTTGAAAGAAATCCCAACTTTATTGAAAATGTAGACTTTTTTTGGAAATCTTTACTTTTAAAAAAAATCCTACTTTTCCAAAAATTGAAAAAATTAAAAATCGTGACTTTTTCAAATATCCCGACTTATTCAAAAATCTTGACTTATTCAAAAATCCTGACTTTTTCAAAAATATTGACGTGTTCAAAATCCCAATTCTTTTGAAAATCCTGACTTTTCAAAATTTCCTACTGTTTTAAAAAAACTCCAAATTTTTAAAAATCTCTACTTTTCAAAAATACTGAATTTTTTCAAAAATATTGACATTTTCAAAAATCTTGATTGTTTAAAAATCTAGACTCTTTTGAAATCCCAAATTTTTTCAAAACCCTAACATTTTCGAAGTCCTGACATTTTTCAAATCTTAAATTTTTCAAAAATCCAACTTCTCAATTTTTTTAAAAATCCCAACTTTTTTAGAAATCCTACATTTTTTGAAATAACAACTTTTTTTAAAAACCCAACTTTTTCCATCAAATCCCAAATTTTGTGAAATTATGACATTTTCGAAAATTGCAAATTTTTCAAAAATTGCTATTTAAAAAAAAAATCCTAAATTTTTGAAAATCTGGAGTAGTTTGAAATCCAAACACTTTTTCAAAAATCTCGAGCTTTTTTTAAAGCCCTACTTATTTAAATTCTTAACTTTTCGAAATCTTGAAGTTTTCAAAATCTCGACTTTTTCTAAAATCCAAAACTCTTAAGTCTTTCAAAAATCCAAACTTTTCAAAATCTCTGATTTTTTGAAATATAATTTGAAGAAGTCAAGACTGTCAAAAAGTTGTGATTTTCAAAAACCGAGATATTTGAAAGCATAGTAGGTATTTAAAAAGCCTTATTTTTTTAAAAACCCTGATTGTTTTGAAATCATGAATTTTTCATAATATTGAATCTTTTTTTGAAAAATTCGGGCTATTAAAAAATCCCAACCTTTTCAAAAATCCTAAATCATTTAAAAAGTGTTATTTTAAAAAAAATCTCAATTTTTTTGAAATCATGAATTTTTCGAAATATTGGATTTTCCAAAATCACAACTTTTTCAAAATCTCTAATTTTACTAAATTCAAGACCTTTTCAAAATATTGACTTTTAAAAAAATCAATGTTTTCAAGAATCATGACTTATTAAAAAATCTAGACTTTTTGGAAAATCTAAATTATTCAAACTACCAACTTTTCTTCGAGAATCCCAATTTTTTTTAAAATTTGAGACTTTTGAAAATTCTGCATTTTTAGAAAAATCATGACATTTTAGAAACTCTCAATTTTGCATTTTTAGAAAAATCATGATATTTCTAAAATTTTGACTTTTTCGAAAACCCTGACTTTTTCGAAATCTTGTCTTTTTCAAAATCCTAACTTTTTAGAAATCTCAAATTTTTCAAAAATCTTGATTTTTTTAAATGAGTGACTTTTTCAAAAATCATGATTTTTTTGAAAAAATTCCATTTTTTTAAATCTCAACTTTCTTCAAGAATCTAGACTTTTTTCAAAAATCCATACTTTTCAACAATCCTAACTTTTTTCAAAATCCTGACTTTTTTTAAAATCCCAATCTTTTTCAAAAATATAGACTTTTTTAAAAATCCTAAATTATTCGAAAATAGAAAATTTTCGAAAAATCTTGATTATTCAAAATCCCAACTTTTTTGAAAATCCCAACTTTTCAAAAATTTGAGATTTTTTAAAATTCAGGATTTTCAAAAAAGTTGTGATTTTGAAAAAGATGAGATTATTCAAAAAACTATCTTTTTCTAAAATATTAATTTTTTATAAATCCTAACATTTCAAAAATTGTTATTTTTTCAAAATCTTGACTTTTTCAAAAATCCTAACTTTTCTAGAATCTTCATTAATCTAAATGCTTAGTTTGCTAAAGATATTGATTATTCAAATAACTAATTTATTGAAGATCGAGACTATTCAAAATTACAATTTTTTTGAAAATCTTGAATTTTCGAAAATTATAACTATTTGAAAGTTTTTGAATATTTGAAAACTTCAATTTTTAAACAATCACAACTTTTAAAAAAAACCTGACTTTTTTGAAATCCTGACATTTTCTTTTCAAAAGTCCAGAATTTTCTAAAATCCCAAATTTATCAAAAATCATGACTTTTTTGAAATCCCCAATTTTCATAAAATCCAAACTTTATCGAAAATGCCATATTTTAAAAAAATCCTTAATTTAAAAAAATCCCCACATTTTTTGAAAATCGTAAATATTTAAAATTGTGAGTTTTTCAAAAATCTCGACTTATTCAAAAATCTTGACTTTTTCAAAATCCCAAAACTTTCCAAAATCTCAAATTTTTGAAAATCCCAACTTTTCAAAAAACCTAACTTCTTAAAAAGTCTTGACTTTTACATAATCGTGACTTTTTAAAAAATCTCAAAATTTCGACTCTTCTAAAATCCTCTTTCAAAAATCTCATTTTTTCAGAAATTTGAACTTTTTTGAAATATTGATCTTTTAAAAACCCCAACCTGTTTGAAAATCCTAACATTTTTCAATTCTTTATGTTTTTTTTTAAATAACAACTTTTCTAAAATTTGTGACTTTTTCAAAGGTCATGAATTTTATAAAAATCTCAAGTTTTTGAAAATCCTGAATTTTTTAAAAATAAATACTTTTCAAAATCCCAACTTTTTCCAAATCCTGACTATTTTGAAATCTCAACATTTATGAAATCCCAACTTTTTTAAAAATCCCAACATTTTCAATATCCCAATTTTTTTGAAATCTCAAATTTTTCAAAATCTCAACTTTGTTGAAATCCCAACTTTTTCAAAAATCCAAACTTTTAAAAAAAACTTTACTTCTTAAAAATCTCGAATTTTTAAAAATCCCAATTTTTTTGAAATAACAACTTTTATTGAAATCCCAAATTTAAAAATTCATGATTTTTTAAAAAGTTGCAATTTTTAAAGGGTTTAAGGTTGTGGGTTTAGTGCTACAGTGATTTATTATTTATGGTTTAGGTTTTTGGGCTAGGGGTTGGGGTTTAGGTTTTAGTGTTTAGTGTTTAGGTTTTTAGGGTTTAAGGCTTAGGCATCAGGGTTTATGGTTCAAGGCTTAGGGTTTAGGGCTCAAGGTTCATGGTTCAGGGTCTATGGATATGGGTTTGGGGTTCAAGGTTATGAGTTTAGGGTGTAGGGTTTAGGTTTCGGGCTCAAGGTTTAGGGTTTAGGATTTTAGCTGAGGGATCATGATACAAGGTTCAAGGTTCAGGGTTCAGGGATTAAGGATAGGCCTAATGGTTTAGGGCTTACGATTTAGGCTCTATAGTTTAGGGTTTAGGGTTTATATTTTAGTATTTAGAGCTCATGCTTTAGGGTTTAGTGTTTAGTGTTTAGGGTCAGGGCTCAGGGATCAGGAATCATGGTTTAGGGTTTAGCGTTTAAGGTTTAGAGTTTATGGATTATGTCTCAGGGTTTAGGGTTTCAGGTTTGGGGCTTAGAGTTTTGGGTTTCTGGTTTAGGATCTGATGTTAAGGGTTAAGGGTTTGGGGTTTAGTTTTTTTGGTTTAGGGCTTAGGGTTTAGTGTTGAGAGTTTATGGTTTAGTTTTTTGGGCTCAGGGTTTGGGGTTTAGAGTTTTTGGCTCAGGTTTAAGGGTCGCGATTTTTGAAAAAGTCATGATTTTAAAAATGTCCCAATTTTGAAACAATTAAGTTTTCAAAAAAGTCACAATTTTAAAAAAGTATGAATATTGAAAGTTTTGGAAATTCATGAAGTCATGAATTTAAAAAATTCAAAATTAAAAAAAACAAATTCGTGATTTTTGAAAAATTCAGTACATTAAAAAAAGCTAGGATTTAAAAAATCCCAACTTTTTCAAAATTCCTTACTTTTTCAAAAATCTCTAAAGTTTTATAATTCCTAACATTTTTTGAAATGTGACTTTTTAAAAAATATTGTCTTTTTTCAAAAATCCTATAAAAATTCTTGGCTTTTTTGAAATCACAATTTTTTTGAAAGCTTAATTTTTTTTCGAAATCCTAACTATTTCTTAATCCTAATTTTTTTGAAAATCGTGACTTTTTCTAAAATCATGGTTTTTTAGAAATCATGACTTATTCAAAATATTTTTTTTGAAAATCCCAACTTTTTCATAATCCTAACATTTTTGAAAATCTTGACTTTTTAAAAAATTCTAAAAAAATTTAAATTCCAACCTGTTTGAAATTAAGAAATTCTAACTTTTTCTAAAATCACAATTTTTTTTGAATAACCCAAAAAAATTAAAAAATATCTACTTTTAAAAAATTCATAATTTTTCAAAAATTCAAAGTATTCAAAAATCTTGACCTTTACAAAAATCCGGACTTATTCAAAAATACAGATTTTTCAAAAAATCCTGAGTTGTTTTGAAATCGTGAATTTTTCAAAAAAAATTATTCAAACGTTTTCATAATCCTGACCTTGTTTTAAAATCCGTGTTTTTTTTTTTCAAAAATTACAACAAATTTTTCAAACAATCCTGAGTTGTTTTCATAATCCTAATCCTGACTTCTTTAAAATCCATGTTTTTTTAAATTTGCGACTTTTTCAAAAATGTTGACTTTTTCAAAAATTTCAACTTTTTTGAAAATCATGACTTATTTAAAAATCTAGAATTTTTGGAAAACCTAATCTTCTCAAACTCCTGACTTTTTTTTTCAAAAATCTTGATTTTTTAAAAAATATGATATTTTTAAAAAGTTAACATTTTTAGAGAAACCCTGACATTTTGAAACACCCATTTTTTTAAAAATCACGACTTTTTAATATACAATGTTTTTCTAAAATCTCAACTTTTTCAACAATCCTGAGTATTTTTAAATGCCTACTTTTCCGAAATCCCAAATGTTTCAAAAACCAAAACTTTTTAAAATCCCATTCTTAAAAAAATCCCAACGTTTTAAAAATCTTTTTCAAATATCAACATTTAAAAAAATCCTAACTTTTCAAAATCTTGACTTTTTTAAAATCTTAAATTTTGCAAATTTAAACTTTTCAAAAATCTTGATTGTTTTGAAAATCTAAATTTTAATTTTTTGAAATCTCAAACTTTACAAATCTTGACTATTTCGAAAATCTAAAATTTTCAAAAATCTCAACCTTTTCAAAAATCCTGACTGTTTTGAAATATTGATTTTGAAAAAGTCAAGAGTTTTGAAAAAAATGCAATTTTGAATAGTAAGGATATTAGAAAGAGTAGTAGTTATTTTGAATAATCAGGATTCTAAAAATGTCAAAATTCTGAAAAAAATTGAGATTCTTGAAAAATTTGAGATTTTGAAAAATTTATATTTCTGAAAAATTTACAATTTCTAAAAAAGTGGTAATTTTTTTAAAAAGGTAGGGTTTAGGGTTCAAGGTTTAGGGCTAAGGGTTGAGGGTCGAGGGTTTTAGGTGTAAGGTTTAGGGATTTGGGGATTTAGTTTTTAGGGTTTAGGTTGTTGGGCTTAGGGTTTGGTGTTTAGTGTTTAGGGTTTAGGGTTTAGGGCTCAGGGTTCAAGGTTCAGGGTTTAGGGTTGATGTTTAGTGTTCAGGTATCATGGTTTAAGGTTCAAGATTTAAGGTTTAGGTTTTAGGGTTTGGGGTTTAGTTCTTAGGGTTAAGGATTTAGGGTTTAGGGCTTAGGGTTTACTATTGAGGGTTTAGAGTTTAGGGCTCATATTTTGTGGTTGAGGGCTTAATATTTAGGGTTTAGCATTTAAGGCTTATTGTTTAGGAGTAATTAGGGCTTAGGGTTTAGGTTTTAGGGCTAAAGGTACACGGTTTAGGGTTCAAGGCATAGGGCTCAGGGTTTATGGTTTGGGGCTTAGAATTTGGGGTTTACAATTTAGGATTTTGGTTTTATGGTTTAGGGCTCAGGGTTTAGGCTTTACAGCTCATCTTTATGGTTTTATTGTTTAGGGGTTGTGGTTTTTGAAAAAGACACGATTTCAAAAATGCCCCAATTTAAAAACAATTAAGATTTTTAAAAATTTACGATTTTAAATGATTTTGAAAGTGATAATGTTATAAAATAAAAGAATTCACAATTTTTAAAAACTCAAGATTTATGAAAATTTTGTAATTTTAAAAAATTCACGATTTTATAAAGAGTCGAAATTTTGAAAAATTTGAGATTTTGAAAATGTTAGGATTTTTGAAAAATTTGAAATTTTCATAAATATGGGATTTTTAAAAATTTTATTACTTTTTCAAAAATCTCTACAATTTTGTAATTCCCTAATTTTTATTTTAGAAAAAAAAAAAGTTCTGTCTTTTTTGAAAGTCCTAAGTTTTTCAAAATTCTTGGCCTTTTGGAAATCTCTACATTTTTGAAATCCCGAATTTTTGTAAAATCCTAATCGATGTCACAATTTTTTGAAATATCAAAATTTTCAAAAACCCAACTTTTTCGAAATCCCATTTTTTTTTGAAAAAATCAACTTTTTAAAAAATCCTAAATTTTTAAAAAATGCCAACTTTTTCAAAATAACTTTTTTCAAAATCCCAACGTTTTTGAAAATTGCAACTTTTTAAAAAATTGTGAATTTTTTGAAAATAATAACTTTTCAAAAATATCAACTTTTAACATATCTTAACTTTTTCATTAATCCCAACTTTTTAAAAAGGCTAGACTTTTTCAAAAATATCTTCTTTTTTGAAAATCCCTACTTATTAAAAATCTTGACTTTTTAAAAAAATTGTGATTTTCAAAAATTCAGGATTTTGAAAAAACATGGGATTTTCCAAAATTCACGACTTTGAATAATTAGTATTTCATAAATATTCTAACTATTTTGAAATTATGACTTTTTCAAAAATTGCAAATTTTTCAAAAATTGTTATTTTTTGAAAACATGAATTTTTGAATATCGGGAGTATTTTGAAATCCCAACTTTTTCAAAAACCTTGATTTTATTTAAATACCTAATTTTTCAAAATCCCAACTTTTTCAAAAATCTTGAGTTTTTTAAATTTTTACTTTTTCAAAATCCTAACTTTTTCAAAAACTAAAACTTTTATGAAATCCTGAATTTTTTGAAATCCCAACATTTTTGAAATCTCAACTTTTTACAAAATCCTAACTTTTTCAAAATCTCAAAATTTCCAAAATGTTGAGTTTTTCTAAAATCCAAACTTTCTAAAAGTCTCGACCTTTTCAAAAATCTCAACTTTTTTTAAATATCAAATTTGAAAAAGTTAAGATTTTTGAAAAAGTTATGATTTTGAATAGTCAGGATAGTAAAAAAAGTAACAGGTATTTTGAAAAATTAGGATTCTAGAAAATGTCATGATTCTAGAAAAATTCTTGATTTTTGAAAAAGCTGGGATTTTGACAAATTTCAGAATCTTTGAAATGCTAGGTTTTCAAAAAAAATGGTAATTTAAAAAAAAATCGTGATTTTTGAAAAAGTCTTGAAAAAGTGGCATTTTTAAAAAATTTTACGTCTTATGGTTTAAGGTTTAGGGCTCAAGGTTGAGTGTTTATAGATTTTGGATTAAGAGTTTAGGGTTTAGGTTTTTTGGATTAGGTTTAGGGTTTTAAGTTTAGTTTTTACAGCTTATGGGACAATTTAGGGTTAGAATTTACGGTTCATGGTTCAGGGTCTATGGATCAGGGTTCAAGGTTTGAGGTTACGAGTTTAGGGTTTAGGGTGAAGGTCTCTCGACTCAAGGTTTAGTATTTAGGGTTTTGGAGCAGGGCTCAGGGTTAAGGGTTTCGTGTTTAGGGTTTTAGCTTAGGGCTCAAGGTTAAGGGTTCAAAAAGTTAGGATTTCAAAAATCCCAAATTTTTAAAAAAATCCTTACCTTTTTCAAAAATATCTACACTTTTGTAATCCTTGACTTTAAAAAAAAAAGTAACTTTTTAAAAATCTTGTCTCTTTTGAAAATCCTAA
>CM034148.1:467057777-467110277 GCA_019776745.2 Taxus chinensis
CACCTTAGAAAGAGGGTAGAGGAAAAAATTATTTGTCATTGTGTGCAATCGGGTTTTTAGTTTCTCTACATTTTTTTCCATGGTTTTGTCAAACCTAATATTATTTTTGGTTATTGTTGCTGTTGTTGGAATAGCCACTGCTATTTTTGAGCTTGAGGAAGTTAGTGGAATGTTGGGAAAGCCCTGCTGCGGATGCCATGGAGATAAATAGCTCTTGTAGACGCAGTTTTCTTTGAACCACAAAAAGAATATATACAGGCATGTTAAACCCTTCTCCTTAAACCGTTTGCTTTTGTTTAAATGTCTCATTAAAACAACCTTGCTTTTACGAGGGGTGATTTAGTTAAATTGATGTTGTTGTTTTAAATGAAGTAATCTCTGGACTGAGTCATTTTTTCCTTTTGAACTAAGTACGACTTGGGTAATTTCTTTTGCTAAAAATTAGGTGAATGAAATAATTATGCTCTTGATGTGTGAGTTGTATCGGCAATGTTGGGTAATCGTTTCTTTACTCAATATGAGTTGAGTTTGTGGTGAATAATACATTAGCTATACATGTGTATTATTTTATGATTTTTGTGCGTCTCTTGTAAAAGTGGAAGAGATAAAAGGATTCAGTAGGACCTTCTGGTTTCGAGCTGTCATTAATAAAAAGGAACATGGCTTTGGCATACTTGTTGCAAATAAGTGAAATAAAGGGGGGGTTGTGCAAAATGAATGATGAGTGTTTTTTTACAGAAATAGTTAATGCATATGCATCGAGTTATCTCTATACAGCTGTTATGAATCCTGAAAATAATGATAATAGGATTATGCGAATATGTGTATTATGGGTCTGAACTTGCTGTAGTAACAACAACGTTTGTGTGAATTTTTGTTTTGATTCGTGTGTGCGATAATGGTTAAGGAAAGCCATAAAAACTTCTTGAAAAGACTGCGATGTATAACTGTTCTCCTTGTCATATTACAGTTTCATTGGGGTATAGAATACGGGCTCCTTGGGACAAGTAAGGTCATAGTAGCATCTTACCTTTCATTGTTCTAATTGGATATGGTGTTCTGTCTGCTTGGTTCTTGGTATTCATATATGACTATTTGGAAAGGAAGTTCTGATCTGAATAGGAACATAGAAAATTCAGTCTATAGAATAGACTGGGTAGAGCATATAAATCCTACTTTGTCCTGCTGAACTCAAGGATATCTATATATATATATACTCATATATATATATATATATATATATATATAATTATAATTTTACGGATTGAAAACCTTTCATTGTTTTCATTGGAGCATGAAATATGAAAAGATTTCTTACTTTGCTATTGGAAAGGGAATTCTCTCACTATTACAACAAAAGCATGACTTGTTGTTGTTGTTGTACACTCTTAAATGTTATATATTGACATAAATGTCTGTAGAGTGAATTATTTTTAAAAAAAGAAATGATTGTGTTTAGAAGTTCTTTTGGTATCTAATGCTTACGAACCAGTTGTCAATGAACTCTAGTCAACTTTTTAGAAGGGTAAATAGTAGTTTTTGCAATTATTGAAATATACTACTGCGGAATGAATCATACTGTTGGATTATGTCTACTGCTAAATAAGTGGATATTTGGTTAAACAGTGAACAAGAGGTAATATGATCCTTGCTTCCTTTTATTCGATTATTGATTTTTGTTTATTTCTCTTTGGACTGTTACCATTGATTGATATCACGTTTGGATTAAAAATTTATAGTACAGTTATGAGGAAAGGAAAGAGAATGTGAATGGATAATTTGAATTAATGATCATTTTTCTCTCATACAGTTGGAAATCTATAATTGTTATGGAACGAATTTCGTACTGCTTGGGTTAAGCATTTGTATTTAATTGCTGTTTGCTTGTTCTCTTCAGCGTTTGATTGTTTGAAATCAGATGAGTTGTATGAAGGAAGGGACAATAATTCAGGTTTAGATTTTAGTTAAGATCTATCTTTTGAATTCACAACTATTGTAAGAGAATGGAATTGATAGCATTTATGTTAGAACAACAGTTGCATAGTTGTGTTTTTAGTTCTTACAGATGTTTGTAATCTGGAACTGTTGAAGGAAATTACTTCTTGTAATAATTATTGGGAAAGAGGGAAGTAATCCTTTGTCTGATTAGGAGGGTTATTGGATGATTGAGTTGATATGTTATTCATCCTTTTTGGTATTTAATTCTTGAATGATATTCAGATTAACATTTCATAAAAGTAGGGTTCTTTTATTGAGACAGTTAATTAAAAGCACCTCATTTTAATGACAAGTGCTTAATATGCTCAGTTCAATGAACTGACCCGTGCAAGTAATTTTGCAGATGAAACTTGAGTATAAATGAAGACATGGTTGTTTTCCGATACTTCTTTGATTAACTGAAGATGGATAGTATTGATAGCTATTACTCCTCCACGAGGAAATGAGAAAGGAAGAAGTTACATTCTTCTATCTTTATGAGTTGTAATGTTGTTTGATATAAACAAAGTCCAGTCATTTGGACTGGAAAATGTATAGATTGTAAATCTGATGGATGAATACAAGTAAAAGTGTGATATTTTCAATAACTGTATCAGTTTGATATTGTTGAATAAGTTTGAGAATATAACATTATTCCTTGACTTGGAATTATTCAAATGTTAATGGATGAATTTAAAAGGAAATAACATCTATTCTTTACCTAAATGCAACTTTTACGTTGAAATGTGCAATTAGTTCATACTTGGGTTAAGATGAATTTTGAATTGACATTAAAAAGATTTAGATAAACACGAAATCCTAATTGGAAGGTATTCGGGATTAGTTTGAAAACTAAGGGATATCAAATAACTTAGGGGCAGCCGAACCTTGTATTCAGACTCCGTTAATAGCCTCGAATGTTTAAATTCAAAAAATAAAGATATTTGGCTTTTACAGTGCATGGGTCTATTGCCAATTAGACAGAAAACCTTAACTAATGTGGGAGCCATTCCCCATTGACCAGAATGGATTAAATGAATAACATTCAGGTCCTTACAAACCCATGACCTAACATTTAAATGACCATGTTGGATAAGAATGCGACCCATTCTAAATTTGTTTTCAGTTGTGGAAAACATTGGTTAAGTTTAATGGGCAGGTACCAAAAGTGTTTATTAAGTTTATCGATCAATGGACTGATTAGTCCAAAGATTCAAGAAAGGAACCATGGAATCTTGTAGAATATTGCAACCATCTTTCGGTATGATAGGAGGAGATGCGTGAAATTATGAGCTTAGAAGATCAGATTAAGTCTCTCTTAGCTACATGACAACTGTAGGGCAAGAACAAGGATAAAGGATCAACATCGGCTGTTGCAAAAAGTTTGAATCTTAAATCCCGTAAGATCTATGGAACCATTTTTCACAATTGATCCCTGGATGTGTACCACTCCTAGTGCCAGATGGCACGTTCTGATTAGGACATTGACATAGGCCCTTCCTAACCATTTTTTCCCTCGGTGTTGCTTCGTGAAGGTGGGGCCTTCATGACGACACAATGTTATAGCTGACATGATTACAATGCGGGCCTTCTAGGGAATTAAATTTCCCATCAAAACTCCGTTTAGCCATAAGCTGGATAATAAGTATCTTGAGCTAGGAGGATAGAAATGTGATCACGTATACTGGAGTGACTTCGGAGGACTAAGAGGTAACTAGACACACGGAGTCCATTTCTAGGAATGACACCGTATGTCTGTGTATCTTTAGTTACCATGAGTAACTTCCTATACTCGAGGGCATATTGAAAAGTTGAAAGATGTAAAGGAGTTTGACCACAAAATGAGCAGGGGGCACATTTGGATAACAATTTTGGAGACTCAGGAAAGACCATCTGCCTAGATGGACAAACGATCAGTGAGCCTGAAGGATGTATTCCATTGGTGCATGTAGTCATGAGTAGTAGCCTGAAATATGATCATGCAAAGCATATGAAAATCTTCCCTCTGAACCGCTTGAATCCCACTGGACAGTGGAGTGGTTCCCACCAAATTGTCCATCAAAATCACCTAGTGCAAAGAGCGAAACCAGGATGTCACCAATGAACTATCAGTACAAACTAGATATTCAGATAGGCTTCTTAAATGGATCACTTCGATAACTAGAAATGGTCAAAAGAACTTCTTCTACTGATATTCATTACCTACCTACTGCATGAATATAACATGGAAGGATTGGTAAGGTCACCGAGTCATGAAATGAGAGATCGCTGAAACTCCGTTGTGCATAAAGTGGGAGCTTCGGTAGTTCTTCAAGTCATTTACAGCCATGCATATGGTATCTGTTATATGATTGAATGGCACTGAATGTGTGTTCCATGATTGTAAATATGTGAATAGAGAAGCATTAGTATTCTACCCAAATTAGAAATCGTGTCATCCAAACTGCATTAATTAGACAGAGAGCAATTATTAGTTGCTCTGAACGTGTGGATTTGAGAGGTATGATAATTCATAACAGGGAACGTTGCAGCTCATCATCATGCTTATAAGCAATTTTCCCTTGTTCTAGCTATCTCCTAAAATGGGGATGTTACAGGGAATGTCATCTTCCTCCTTGGTTGTCACAAAGTGATTCATCCGTTGACCTATGCCATCTTGATACAAGATGTTGGCAATTCTGGGATTCTGGAATTTCATATTGTAGTACCTTGAATCTTCTTCTTTGGAAGCAATGGTAGATCCATGTCTGCCCTTTCTCTTCACTGGCAATGAAGTTACATGAAGGCCAATTCATCAAAATGTTACCATCCCAAGTCTCGGTAGAAACTTCTACTCAGCAACATTCTGAATGAGGTTGCAGGATGTCTGCAACATGAATAATCATCATCCATGACAGTAGGCTCTTCTTGTCTAGAAATATGGATGATGAGGAACCTATGCATCTTTGAACCTTCCCTACAAGTTGGACCTATTTTGACTCCAAAGAGTAATCCAAGAGTCAGACTGAGTAGAGTCATGCCTAAGTTTTATATCCTGCTGGAAACCTTCAAAGGCATCCCATGTTGTTCTAAGGCATCTGAATCTGTTGATGTACCATTGTTCAGTACATATTCATCCAATCCAGCAAGGAAAATGTAGAAAGGATCAACCTTGTCATCCTTGGATGCACTTAAGGAAAACATGTTCGTTGAGGGAGGTGTAGGTAGAGAGTTGGCAACATGAAGGTTCTTCTATAACCTAGTTTGTGCTACAAAGCCTTTGGGGTCTAGCACTTTACTCACTCCATAGATGGATATGTAGACAAACCTCTTCAAATTGGATTCAGGATGCAGCTTCTCCTTCCTATTGCAAGTCCCTCATGACTGAATTTAGCAATTTTAATTTGTTCAGCATATTCCTATCAAATAGGGTGCCAACAAGGACACTATATTCTGATACAAAGTGATTGGTGATTTGAAGGGACTACTTTTGGATCTTAGGACAGGTTCTGCTGCAAGCAGGAGTATCATTTTTGGGGACCATGGAGGGTATTTCTGAAAGGTACACTAGGACCTCTTCTAAAGTACTAGATTTTATTAGCAAAGGGTAGATTCTAGATCCCAGACTTGGAAGAGGTCAACTCTTCAAAATTTGACTTACTTGGGATCCTTGCATGAGCATTCTCCTACTTGCTATCCTTCATGATTGATTTAAACAATTTGCAGACTCCATGGAATATGGTAAGTGGTGATCCTTGACTTGATTATCTTTGTTTTACGGAGTTTCCATAAGAGGATCATCGACCTTTTTTTCATTTAGCAGTAGTGGAGGGAGGTGCTCCTTTCTCAGAACTGAAGAGTGAGTAGAAGAATTGAGATGCAGGTGGAAGACTATTGGGTGCATAAATGGATTCATATTATTTATCACCTCTAGATGGATACTCACAAAACTTGACACTGCTGTGATAAAATAGATTTCTCAAGTTCATCAAAGAAAAAGGCATGAGATGGTGTGCTTACCTTCACTTGACAAGGTTGCCGAATACTCCTCTCATACACCTCTATTCCTTGAATCTTGGACTCTATGTTCAGAGCAATGGCAGCATTCCAAGTCATGAAGCCTTTGGAATGCTCCTAAAATCTGATTTCTCTAATGCTTCTTTGGGAAGATAGTCCCATTCAAATGGACAGGGTCCCTCTTCAACTGATGCCAAATGCTTTCATTTGTAGCGATGAGACCTAGTTCTCTCATCTCCATGATGTTGGGCCTTTCATCTTTGATGGATCCTTGATCTTTCCAAAATACCAGGATCTTGCATCTGATTGTCATCAGGTTCAATGCACATCCTTTATGATTCTATGGAATGTTCCTTGGTTAAAACTGATTTTTTAGAGCGTTGCCTACCTCTGATGATTGAGCATTTATGAAGAATCTCTTGATATTTTTATGAGATGAAAAATGCTGATCTTCCAGTATCCTGCGATAGAAACATGTTCAAAATGAGCCACAAGAGTATGTTCATAATTACACTTTCTCCTTTTTTCATTTGATGGAAACTGACAGTCATGATTGGTCCTAACAGTCTTCAGTTGAATTTAAATCTCTCTTTGAATGCATCCTTGAATGTCATTCCAACTCGTGATGGACTGGGTAGGTAGGAGGTAAAAACAGGTCTGCAACTTCAGAACTGGGTTTCTGATCAGAGGGACTTACTCAGATGTGTTTGCAAGCGCCTCCAAAGGCTGAAATCTTCACAGGACACACCAACCTATAAAATATGAAGTGGAAGACCTCTAAGGACCCACCGGGCATGCCAAAATTATTGTTGCAAATCAGCAGCACCCCTGGATGCAAATCAGGTTTCTAAATTGATGTTTTAGGCATCCAGTGTGATTGCACAAAATTGAAACCTCTCTCCAAGTGTGGGACTTGTAAAAATGAGAGAGGAATCTCTATATTAGAGGTTGGTTCCTCAAACTCCTCTGATTAGATCTATTATTTACATAACTACAGAGGTTCAGATCCTAATTTTATCCTAGATTGCAAGGAGACAGGGATAAGAGATGCAAAAATTGAAACTAAACTCATAAGGGTGATACACCAAATGAGTGGTGAACATTTCTTGTTCATACAAATTGACACAAATAAGAAATTGCAACATAAAACATCATGCATAGGTTGATAAGCTGTAATCAAGGGTTTGAAATGAAGCAAACAACACATACAAAGGACTGAAAGCATTCATAGATCCTGCATGGTGATTTTCAACATCAAAATCCTTGTATTCCAACACCAAAGAGGCAGAAAAACTTGTTACAATCCCTGGAAGGTCTGATACTTCCAAAATCACTTGTTAAAGGTGAAAACAGAAGCTTGCCGTGTAAAAAGTTGTTCCCCTTCGAAAAATGAGCCAAATCTGGCTTTTACAGTGCATAGGTCGAGCCTAGGAGAGAGAAAATGTGAAAAAACGTGGGAGCCATTCCCCATTGACCAAAATGCATTAAAAATAGTATGGAGGTCCTTACAAACCCATGCCCTGACATTTTTGACCATGCTGGAGAAGAATGCGACCCATTTTGCATTAAAATTGGTTGTTGAAACGTCAGTTCTGTCCATGGGCGCCTACCAGAAGTATTTTTAGATTTTTATCCCTCCAAACTGAACCAAAATTCAAAATTTACCATGGAATCTTGTAGAGAATTTCACCAGATTTCCATTGATATAAAGAACGTGAAAATCTGATCTCTGGATCGAAATTTATGGCGATTTGAAGTTTTATGACAAAAACAAGACAAAATCAAATTGGCGGGCAAAAAGTTTGAATTTTTACCCATTTGGTCTTTGGAACATTTTTCAAATTTTCCTCACGCTCCACCACTCCAGGTGCCACATGGCACGTTCTAATTGGGTGCGGGCCCTTCCTGACCATTTTTTCCCTCGGGTTGCTTGGTGTTTTTTCACCCTTGGACACATGGCAACTCCTGATTGGCTGCAGGCCTTCTAGGGAAAAATTTCCCACCAAAACTCCGCTGCGCCATAACTTGAAAAATACGTGGAGTTAGGAGGAAAAATTTACCTTTCTGGAAATCTGAGAAAGAGTTCTATCCAATGGTGCCATTTCCAGAAGGTTTTGAGTTCCTGGAAAATAAAATATTCTGACTGAGGCACAAGGGAAGGAAAGATGTAAAGGAGTTAGCCAAAAAATGAGCAGGGGGCACATTTGGATAACAAAAGTATCGCAAGTGCTGGTTACGTTGTCCTAATCACCTAGTTTAAGATGTAGGATGTCAGATGAATATCAGTAATAAATATTCAAATAGGCTTCTTAAATGGATCACTTTGATAACCGAAAATGGTAAAAGAACCCTGTATATTCATTATACTGTGCATGAATTAACATAAAGGATCAGTAAGTCGCTGAGTCAAGAAATGAGAGATCACTGAAACTTTGAGCCATAAAGTGGGAGGTCGGTAGTTCTTCGAGTCATTTACAGCAGCATATGGTATCTATTATATGATTGAATGGCACTGAATGTGTGTTCCATATTGCAAATATGTGAATAGAGAACATTAGTTTTAAAAGGAAATTGTGTGATCCAAACTGCATTAATTAGACAGAGAACAATTATTAAAACTTGAACGTGTGTTTGAATTATATAATTCATAATAGGGAACGTTGTATAAAAAAAAAAAAAAATTCCCTTGTTCTAGTATCTTACAATGGGGATGTTACATATCCTATGCTGCCGATCATGATCATCCTTTTTCAGAGGACAGTGACTCGCGTAATGGTCCTTTCCACAGTTGAAGCATCCTCCAACTGGCCCTTTCCTAGGCTCAAATTTTTTACCAGCTTTGAAGTTATCATTCTGGCTCCCATAGGACTTTTGTCCATTACCACTAACTTTTGCGAAGCTGTTCCGCACACTATTTACAGGTTTGTTCATTACAGATTTCTTGTTATTATCTACAACAATTTTGTTTTTCACACCAAACCTTTTCCAAGGCCCCCTTTTGGGTGTGAGATATGAAGAAGAATTGGGAATCTTCTTCCTTATCTCTTCCCTATGAGTAGAAATTGCTCTCAATTTTTGTTCCTGTCTTATTACCTTTTCGACAACTCCTTCCATGGTGGTTGGACCGTGGACATCCACTTCGCCACCAATGATGGGATTTAGTCCGATTATGAACTTTCGTAATCTGAACTTATCGTCAGCTTGGTACTGCGGCACATACTTAAGGAGTTTAGTAAACCCTTCCCAGTATTCTGTCACCGTCAGCCTTCCTTGTGACCAGTTCTGAAATTTAGTCATTTTCCTATCAAAATAGAGTTGCGGCAGCCACCATTGCATAAAGTAACCCTTTAATTGATCCCAAGTTATGTATGATTCGACAATATTCAACTCAACCTTACGGTTGTCCCACCATGATGATGCTTCATGAGAAAGCTGATATGCTCCCCATATCGCTTTGGTCTCCTCGGAGAAGTTTCTTATTGCAAAGTACTTCTCCATTTCACTGAGCCAATTCTCAGCTCCATCCCCAAGGGTTGTTCCATCAAACTTTGGAGGACTTATTCTCTTTATGTCATTTGTAATTTTAGCTACTAATCTTGCCCTTTTATTTTCAGGATGATTAGGAGCATTCACATTACTATTATCAACACCTGGATTCCCTCCATTGGTGTTGTCCACAGGAGGTGGCTGATCATTTATATCAGCTTCTTCTTCCTCCTCTTCATTTCCCATTGACTGATGTTACAATACAGTCAAACGATCTCTTGTGTCTAGTAGGGCAGCAAGGATTTCATCCAGCTTTTGAGCAGTAGCTGCTTCTCCACCCAGTAACAGGTTGTTCGCAGCATTTCTTCTTGTTCTGACCATTTTCTGTTCAATAAGAAAATGTAAACCTTATTAAATTGTGGACTCATTAGGTCCAAGAGCTGCAACCTTTAGCTCTTATACCAAGATGTAACATCCCCATTTTAAGATACTGGGACAAGGGAAAAATTGTTTTTTTTTTAATACAATGTTCCCTGTTATGAATTATATAATTCAAACACACGTTCAAGTTTTAATAATTGTTCTCTGTCCAATTAATGCAATTTAGATCACACAATTTCCTTTTAAAAATAATGTTCTCTGTTCACATATTTGTAATATGGAACACACATTCAGTGCCATTCAATCATATAACAGATACCATATGCTGTTGTAAATGATTCGAAGAACTACCGACCTCCCACTTTATGGCTCAGAGGTTCAGCGATCTCTCATTTCATGACTCGGTGACTTACCGATCCTTCATGTTAATTCATGCATAGTATAATGAATATACAAGTTTCTTTTACCATTTCCGGTTATCGAAGTGATCCATTTAAGAAGCCTATTTGAATATCTGTTACTGATATTGATCTGACATCTTACATCTTAAACCAGGTGATTAGGACAACACAACCAGCACTTGCGATACTTTGGCCAAAGATTTTCACATGCTTTGCATGATCATATTCCTAGATGTGATACACACCAATGGAATATGTCCTTCACCTCACTTTGTCTGTTATCTAGAATGGTCTTTCCTGGTCTCTACCAGTCCTTCCATTTAAGGTCAAACTCTAACCTCAACTAGCAATAAGAACGAGTATAGGAAGTTACTCATGGTAACTAAAGATACGCAGACATACAGTGTCTTTCCTAGACGACTCCGTGTGTCTAGTTACCTTTAGTCCTCCGGATTCACTCCGTATACCTGATCACATTCCTATCCCCAGCCAATAACTTATTATCCAGCTTATGTAAACTTAATGATTTAATTTGGGAGGGCATTGTAATATGTCAGCTATAACATTATGTCGTCATGAAGGCCCCACCTTCACGAAGAAACCATATTGTAGCTGGCATATGTCAATGTCCTATGGAATCCTCTCATCGAGGGTACACATCCAACTCAATTGTGATTTGGTTATAATCTTAGTATTTAAGATCAACTTTCAACAACCATGCTGATCCTTTATCCTTGTTCTTGTTACAATTATATGTAGCTAAGAGAGAATTAATCCATCTTCTAGCATAATACGCATCTCCTCCTTCATACCGAAGGGTTACATATTCACTTCTTGGTTCCTTTATTATTCTTTGGACTAATCAATCCATTATCGATAAACCTAATAAGTTTAACCTATTAAACTTAACCAAGTTTTTCCACAATTGTAAACAAATTCAAAATTCCATCTTATTAGACATCATTTAAACGAGGTCTAATTCTAAATGAATTTATTCATTTATCCTCCTTAACCTTACTTAGTTAAGGTCTGTTAACAATAGATATGATTTCCCATATCTTTATTTTCTGAATTTAAACATTCGAGGCTATTAACAGAGTCTGAATACAAGGTTCAGCTGTTCCTAAGTTATTTTATATCCCTTAGTTTTCAAACTAATCCTGAATACCTTCCAATTAGGATTTCGTGTTTATCTAAATCTTTTTAATGTCAATTCAAAATTCATCTTAACCTACGTATGAACTAATTTCACATTTCAACGTAAAAGTTGCATTCAGGTAAAGAATAGATGTTATTTCCTTTTAAATTCATCCATTAACATTTGAATAATTCCAAGTCAAGGAATAATTTTATATTCTCAAACTTATTCAACAATATCAAACTGATACAGTTATTGAAAATATCACACTTTTACTTGTATTCATCCATCAGATTTACAATCTATACATTTTCCAGTCCAAACGACTGGACTTTGTTTATATCAAACAACATTACAACTCATAAAGATAGAAGAATGTAACTTCTTCCTTTCTCATTTCCTCGTGGAGGAGTAATAGCTATCAATACAATCCATCTTCAGTTAATCAAAGAAGTATCAGAAAACAACCATGTCTTCATTTATACTCAAGTTTCATCTGTAAAATTACTTGCACAGGTTAGTTCATTGAACTGAGCATATTAAGCACTTGTCTTTAAAATGAGGTGCTTTTAATTAACTGTCTCAATAAAAGAACCCTGCTTTTATGAAATGTTAATATGAACATCATTCAAGAATTAAATACCAAAAAGGATGAACATCATATCAACTCAATCATCCAATAACCCTCCCAATCAGACAAAGGATTACTGCCCTCTTTCCCAAATAATTATTACAAGAAGTAATTTCCTTCAATAGTTCCAGATTACAAACATCTGTAAGAACTAAAAACACAACTATGCAACTTCTGTTCTAACATAAATGCTATCAATTCCATTCTCTTACAATAGTTGTGAATTCAAAAGATAGATCTTAACTAAAATCTAGACCGAATTATTGTCCCTTCCTTCATACAACTCATCTGATTTCAAGTAATCAAACACTGAAGAGAACAAGAAAACAACAATTAAATACAAATGCTTAACCCAAGCAGTATGAAATTTGTTCCATAACAATTATAGATTTCCAACTGTATGAGAGAAAAATGATCATTAATTCAAATTATCCATTCACACTCTCTTTCTTTTCCTCATGGCTGTACTAGAAGTTTTTAATCCAAACGTGATATCAATCAATGATAACAGTCCAAAGAGAAATAAATGAAAATAAATAATCAAATATAAGGGAGCAAAATCATATCACCTCTTCTTACTGTCTATCTAAATACCTCTTATTTAGAGCAGACATATTCCAATAGTATAATTCATTCAGATTAGTATATTCAGTAATTGAAAACTACTATTACCTTTCCAAAAAGTTGACCAGAGTTCATTGCAACTGGTCTATAAACATTAGTACCAAAAGGACCTATAACACAATCATTTCCTTTTAAACATTTCACTCTACAGACATTCACGTCTTTATAACATGCAAGAGTGTACAACGACTACAACCAGTCACACTTTCATCCTAATAATGAGAGTTTTCACTTTCCAACAACAAAGAATAATTCCATTCATATTCTGTTCTTAATGAAAATGATGAAAGGTCCACAATCCTTAAAAGTATATAAATATATATATATCTTTGAGTTCAGCAAGACACAATATAATTTGCATGCTCTACTCAGTCTATTATATAGACTGATTTTCTATTCCTTCCAAATAGTCCTATATGAATACCAAGAACTAGCAGGTAGAATACCATATCAAATTAGTACATCAAAGTAAGATGCTACAATAACCTTACTGTCCCAGGGAACCCGTTTTTTATGCAATAAAAAAAATATCAAGGAATTATAACTCACATAATAGTCTATTAATAGCACCACAACTTTGTTTTTCCCAAATGTTTCCACACATTGAATGCAGAAATACAATATTCGCATAACAATGCCTTTATCAATGCAAACCCACATAGGGTAATAGATGTGTAAGTAAGGTACAATCAAAACAATCTCAACAGCAAGCCAAATCTCATTTGTTTCATTCATTTACACAGAAACACTAAGCCATGTTCATTTTCATGATGTCAGTTCAGACTAGAAGATCAAACCGCATCCAAAATGCATAATAAAATCCTCTTTCCCATTACCTTCATATTTCGTAGCAGCAAAGAGAAAACATAATTCATTAATGATTTCAATAAGAAGAACGATCATTTTCTTCAAACATCCGAGAATACCCAAGTCGTGTTCATTATTTTAAGGACAGTTCAACCAGACATATAAATCATCTCATCTTTTCATTTTCACAAGAATGCTCAGAACTCAGAAGTGATATTTATTTAGCTAATGTATTTATTCACACAACCCCAAATGGTAATAAAGCGAATACCCAACACTGTCGAAATGAACCACACAACAAGGATAGTGTATTCAACTGAATCATTATGCAAAGAATGGTCAAGCCACGTACAGCAAAAGAAAATGACTCAACTCGAAATCATCTCAACGTAACAGCCAAATCAAATAACCAAAACCCCCATCATAAGAGCAAGGTTGTTTTAATGAGACTATTAAGCAAAAGCAAGTGGTTTAAGGAGAAGGGCTTAACATGCCTGTTAATTTTTCTTGTGGCTCGAAGAAAACCACGCCCACTGGAGTTGTTTCTCTCCACGACGTCCTCGGCCAGGCTTTCTAACTAGTCACTAACTTCCACAGGCTCAAGAATAGCCTTTTTTTCCCCAAAGAATAGAGATAATAATCAAAACACAGCTGGTTCGACAGAACTAGGGAGAAACAAAATGTAGAGAAACTAAAATCCAAATGCACATAGTAACAAACAATTTTCCTTTTTCCTATATCCTCTTTCCAAGGCGAGCTGGTTGCTAAGTCCAAGATAATTAATGCATTGAATGCACTGCTTTTCCTCATTCCTCACGCCACCGCCGACTCGGGTTGGTGAGTTTCCAAATTTCAAATTTGCATATAAATTCCATTTAGTTTCTACGCTAGTTGGACGCCTCCAAATTTTCTTTGTTCCCTCCAAACTTGGCGCTGTACATATAAGGACTTCATTTACTGTCCCATTAAATTTCCTACCTCCCCCCGTATCCTTTCCATCCACATGGGTCTATGTGTCCCCTTCCTTACGTTAGGATTAGTTTAGGATTTTAATAGTCCATATCTAGGTCATTCGCCTAGTTCATAGGTTAATGGAATTTATATCTATTTTCTCCTTTATGAAATCTAAAATCCATATAGGATAGTAGTTAGGGTATAAGATAAAACTTAGGGGTAGGTTAGGGTTTAATCCCCTAATATTTAATTAACTAGTTTCCATATCAAGTCTTTCCGCTTAACAGTCATATTCAACATTAAGCAGGACATTTCATCCTAAGTTCCACATACCTATGCCACTTGCATCCAGGCCCTTATCATCTTACGCTGTCTAGCATTACAACGGTGTGTGGTTCGAGAATCGAACCTATTTCATTGGCATCTACGTACCAGATATTCATACCTGAAATCAGGTGCTGCAGCATTTATATCAACCTTCAGTCTGGTTTAAAAGTAAATCGACAAGGTGATCATAAGAAGGCCACAACATACCTTGGATCAATGGAATTGATTCAAGGTGTGCTGTCAATAAGAAAATAGAGTTCATCAAGCATACGATAAGTCTATTGTCTCATTAGCAATCACACAAGCAATAATAACTTCTGTCCCAAATATAAAGTTACAGCAAACAAGGGTCCAGATCAGCAACACATTCCTCTAAGATCAAAATATGTGTCTTAACATATCTATCTTCATTTCTACAGTTACAACATCATGAAAGGTAATTACCATGATAACTTACAAAAATCAAGGCATTACAGTGTGTGTGCGTGTGCATGTGGGTGTGCGTGTGAGTGTGTGTGTGCGTGTGCATTTTACATGCGTGTTCGTGTGCGTGTGTGTGTGTGCATTTTACGTGCGTGTTTGTGTTCGTTTCCATGTTCGTGTGATGTGCGTGTGCATTTTGCGTGCATGTTCATGTACGTGTGCGTGTGCGTGTGCATGTGCATTTGTGTGTGTGCGTGTGCGTGTGTGTGTGCGTGTGCGTGTGCGTGTGCTTGTGCGTGTGCGTGTGCGTGTGTGTGTGTGTGTGCGTGTACGTGTGCGTGTGTGTGTGTGTGTGCGTGTGCATGTGCATGTGTGTGTGCGTGTGCGTGTGCATGTGCCGGTGTGTGTGTGGGTGCGTGTGTGCTTTTATGTGTGCATATGTCCTTATGTGCCTATGCATTTGTGTGTGTGCTTTGTTCTGCATGCGTGTGCGTGTTCGTGTCCATGTTCGTGTGATGTGTGTGTACGTTTTGTGTGCGTGTTCGTGTACGTTTGCGTGTGTGTGTGCGTGTGCGTGTGCCTGTGCGTGTGCATGTACGTGTGCATGTGCGTGTGCATGTGCGTGTGCGTGTGCGTGTGCATGTGCATGTGTGTGTGTGTGTGCATGTGTGTGCGTGTGCGTGTGCGTGCGTGTGCGTGTGCGTGTGCGTTTGCGTGTGCATGTGCATGTGCCTATGCGTGTGTGGGTGCGTGTGTGCTTTTGTGTGCGCGTACGTCCTTATGTGCCTGTGCATTTATGTGTGTGCTTTGTTGTGCGCGCGTGTGCGTGTGCGTGTTTGTGCATGTGGGTGCATGTGTGTCTGTGGGTGTGCATGTATATGTGCATGTGTGTGTGCATGTACGGGTGCATATGCTTGTGTGCGTGTGTGTGTGTGCGTGTGCGTGTGCATGTGCTTGTGTGCTTTTGTGTGGGTGTGTGTCCCTATGTGTTTGTTTGTGTGTGTGTAGGTGTGTGTTTGTGCATGTGGGTACAAGTGTCTGTGGTTTTGGGTGCATATGTGCACGTGTCTGTGTGTGTGCGTGTGTGTGTGCTTGTGCCTATGTGTGTACGTGTACGTGTGCTACTGTGCTTTTGTGTGCACGTGCGTCCTTATGTGTGTGTTTGTGTGTGTGTGGAAGTGCGTGTTTGTGCGTGAGGGTACATGTGTGTGTGGTTTTACGTGCATATGTGCATGTGTCTTTGTGTGTGTGTGCATGTGCGTGTGCGTGTGCGTATGCTTGTGTGTTTTCCTATGTGCTTTTTCGTGTGTGCGTGTGCATGTGCATGTGCATGTGTGCTTATTTGTGAGCGCGTGTACATGTTCGTGTGCGTGTGCGTATGCCGATACGTTTACGTGTGTGCTTTATTGTTCCTGCGTGTGTGTGTGTGTGTGTGTGTGTGTGGGTGTGTGTGTGTGTGTGTGTGTGTGTACGTGTGTGTGTGTGCATGTGTATTTGTGTGTGTACTTTGTCATTCCCGCATGTGTGTGTGTGTGTGTGTGCGCGTGCGCGCGCGTGTGCATGTGCATGTGCGTGTGCATGTGCGTGTGCGTGTGTGTGTGCGTGTGCTTGTGCGTGTGGGTGTGTGTATGTGTGCGCGTGTGTGTGTGGGTGTGCATGTGGGTCTGTGTGTGTGCATGTGGGTGTGCATGTGGGTGTGTGTGTGTGTGCATGTGCGTGTGCATCTGGGTGTGCGTGTGTTTGTGCGTGTGCGGGTGCGTTTGCGTGTGTATTATTGGAGCATGTGTGTGCATGTGCATGTGTGTTTTGCGTGCGTGTTCGTTTGTGTGTGTGTGCGTTTGTCAGTGCATGTGCTTGTCCATGTGCGTGTGTGTGTGCGTTTCGCGTGCGTGTTCATTTGCGTGTGCGTGTTCGTGTTTGTGTTTTTTTGTGTTTTGGGTGTGTGCTTTTACGTGTGCATGTGCATGTGCATGTGCATTTGCATGTCTGTGTGCATGTGCGTGTTCCTTTTGGGTGCGTGCATGTGCATGTGAATGTGTGTGTGCGTGTTCTTGTGTGTGTGCGTGCGTGTGTGTGTGTGCATGCGTGTGCGTTTGCGTGGTTTTACGCGTGTGTGCTTTTGAGTGCACATGCATCCTTATTTGTGTGTTTTTGTGTGTACGTAGTTGCGTGTTTATGTGTGTGCATGTGGGGGTGTGCGTGCATATGTGCATGTGCGCGGGTGTGTGTTGTGCTTGTGTGCAGTTGTGTGCGCGTGCGTCCTTATGTGTGTGTTTGTGTGAGTGCGTAGGTGCGTGTTTGTGTGTGTGGGTACGTGTGTGTGTGGTTTTACGTGCATATGTGCATGTTTCTGTGTGTGTGCGTGTGCGTGTGCATATGCGTGTGCGTGTGCATGTGCGCGTGTGTGTGTGCGTGTGCATGTGCATGTGTGTGTGAGAGTGCGTGTGCGTGTGCATGTGTGCGCGTGTGTGTGCGTGTGCATGTGCATGTGTGTGTGAGAGTGCGTGTGCGTGTGCATGTGCTTGTGTGTGTGTGTGTGTGTGTGTGTGTGTGTGTGTGTGTGTGTGTGTGTGTGTGTGTGTGTGTGTGTGTGTGTGTGTGCGCGTGTGCTTGTGCATGTGATGTGCATGTGCATGTGCGTGTGCGTGTACGTTTTTCATGTGTTTTCGTGTTCGTGTTCGTGTGTGTGTATGTTTTGGGTGCATGCATGTGCGTGTTTGTGTGCGTGTGCGTGCACGTGCGCATGCGTGTGCGTGTGTGTGTGCGTGTGTGCTTTTGTGTGCCCGTGCGTCCCTATTTGTGTGTTTTTGTGTGTGCGTAGGTGCGTGTGGGTGCGTGTGTGTGTGGGTGTGCCTGCATATGTGCATGTTCGTGTGCGTGTGCATGTACGTGTGTGTGCGCGTGTGCGTGTGATTTTTTGTGCGTGTGCATCCTTATGTGTGTGTTTGTGTGTGTCTATAGGTGCGTGTTTGTGCATGTGGGTGCGTGTGTGTGTGTTGTGTGTATGTTGTGGTTGTCTGCATGTGCGTGTGCGTGTGTGTGTGCATATACATGTCTGTGCGTATGTGCTGTGTGTGTGTGCGTGTGTGTGTGCGTGTGCATGTGCATGTGTGTGTGCGTGTGCGTGTGTGGGTTGGTGGGTGTGTGGGTGTACGTGTGCATGTGTGTGTGTGTGTGCATGTTCGTGTGCGTGTGCATGTGCGTGTGCGTGTGCATGTGCGTGTGTGTGTGCATGTGCGTGTGCATGTGCCTATGTGTGTGTGATGGTGGGTGGGGGTGGGGCATGGAGTTGGTGTGTGGGTGTGCGTGCATGTGTGTGTGTGTGTGTGTGTGGGTGGGTGGGTGTAAGTGTGCATGCGTATGTGTGTGCATGTGCATGTGCGTGTGCGTTTACGTGTGCATTTTTGGTGCGTGTGTGTGCATGTGAGTGTGTGTGTGCATGTGCATGTGCGTGTGAGTGTGAGTGTGTGTGTGCGTGTGTGGGTGGCTGGGTGTGTGGGTGTACGTGTGCATGTGTGTATGCATGTGCATGTTCATGTGCGTGTGCGTGTGCGTGTGCATGGGAATGTGTGCATGTGCGTGTGCGTGTGTGTGCGTGTGTGTGTGTGGGTGTGGGTTGGTGTGTGGGTGTGCGTGTGTGTGTGCATGTGTGTGGGTGTACGTGTGCGTGTGTGTGTGTGTGTGTGTGTGTGTGTGCGCGTGTTTATGTGAGTGTGTGTGTGCGTTTATGTGTGTGTTTTTGGTGCGTGTGTGTGTTTGTGCGTGTGCGTGCGTGTGTGTGTTTGTGCATGTGCTTATTCGTATGTGTGTGTGTGCGTTTTGCGTGTGCATGTGCGTGTGCGTGTGCGTGCGTGTGTGCATGTGTGTGTGCGTGTGCGTGTGGGTGTGTGTGTGCCATTACATGTGCGTATGGGTGTGTGTGTGGGCGTGCGTGTGGGTGTGTGTGTGCATGTGCGTGTGCGTCTGGGTTTGCGCGTGGGTGAGCGTCTATTTGTGCGTGTGCGTGTGCGTTTGTGTGTGTATTTTTGGAGCATGTGTGTGCGTGTGCAAGTGCGTTTTGCGTGCGTGTTCATTTGTGTGTGCGTGTGCGTTTGTGAGTGCATGTGCTTATCCGTGTGCGTGTGTGTGTGCGTTTTTCAGGCATGTTAATTTTCATGTGCGTGTGTGTGTTCGTGTTCGTGTGCGTGTGCGTTTTGGGTGTGTGCATTTGTGTGTGCATTTGCATGTCCGTGTGCGTGTGCGTTTTGGGTGTGTGCGTGTGTGTGTACGTGTGCGTGTGCGTGTGCGTGTGCATGTGCGTGTGCATGTGCGTGTGGGTGTGTGTGTGCCATTGCATGTGCATATGGGTGTGTGTGTGGGTGTGCGTGTGGGTGTGTGTGTGCATGTGCGTGTGCTCCTAGGTGTGCATCTGGGTGTGCGTGTGTTTGTGCATGTGTGGGTGCGTTTGCATGTGTATTTTTGGAGCATGTGTGTGCGTGTGCATGTGCGTTTTGCATGCGTGTTCGTTTGTGTGTGCGTGTACGTTTGTGAGTGCATGTGCTTATTCGTGTGCGTGTGTGTGTGCGTTTTTTGGGCATGATCATTTGCATGTGCGTGTGCATGTGCTTGTGCCTTTTGGTTACGTGCATGTGCATGTTCCTGTGGGTGTGTGCGTGTGCGTGTGAATGTGTGTGCACCTGTGCGCATGTGTGTGTGTGTGTTTGCAAGGTTCTACGCGTGTGCGTGTGTGCTTTTGTGTGCGCATGCGTCCTTATTTGTGTGTTTTTGTGTGTGCGTAGGTGTATGTTTGTGTGTGTGTGTGTGGGGGAGTGTGCATGCATATGTGCGTGTGCGTGTTCGTGTGCTATGCTTGTGTGATTTTGTGTACGCGTGTGTCCTTATGTGTGTTTTTGTGTGGGTGCGTAGGTGCGTGTTTGTGCGTGTGGGTACATGTGTGTGTGGTTTTGCGTGTATATGTGTGTGTGTGTGTATGTGTGTGTGCGTGTGCGTGTGCGTGTGCATGTGTGTGTGTGTGTGCGTGTGCATGTGCGTGTGCGTGTGCGTGTGCGTGTGCGTGTGTGTGTGTGTGTGTGCGTGTGCGTGTGCGTGTGCGTGTGCATGTGCATGTGCCTGTGCCTGTGCGTGTGCCTGTGCATGTGCGTGTGCCTGTGCCTGTGCTTTTGTGCTTTTGTGTGTGCGTGTGTCCTTATATGCCTTTGCATTTGCGTGTGTGCTTTGTCATGCACGCATGTGCGTGTGCATCTATGTGTGCGTGTGCATGTGCATGTGGGTGTGCGTGGGAGTGTGCGTGTGCATGTGTGTGTGCATGTTCGTGTGTGTGTTCGTATTCGTGTTCATGTGTGTGTATGTTTTGGGTTCGTGCATGTGTGTGTTCGTGTGTGTGTGCGTGTGCATGCACGTGTGCGTGTGCGTGCGTGTGTACATGTGTGCTTTTGTGTGCTCGTGTGTCCTTATTTGTGTGTTTTTGTGTTTGCGTAGGTGCGTGTTTGTGCGTGTGGGTGCATGTGTGTGTGTGGGTGTGCCTGCATATGTGCATGTTCGTGTGCATCTGCATGTACTAGTGCATGTGCGTGTGTGTGTGCTTGTGTGCTTTTGTGTGCGTCTGTAGTTGGCTATTTGTGCATGAGGGTACGTGTGTGTGGTTTTGCGTGCATGTATATGCATGTCTCTATGTGTGTGTGTGTGTATGTGCGTGTGCGTGTGCGTGTGCGTTTGAGTGTGCATGTGCATGTGCATCTGCATCTGCATATGCGTGTGTGTGTGTGGGTGGGTGGGTGTGTGAATGTACGTGTGTGTGTGTGTGTTCGTGTTCGTGTGCATGTGCATGTGCATGTGTGTGTGTGTGTGGGTTGGAGTGTGGGTGTGCGTGTCGGTGTGTGTGTGTGGGGGTGTACGTGTGTGTGTGTGTGTGGGCACGTGCATGTGCATGTGCATGTGCGTGTGTGTTTACGTGTGTTTTTTTGGTGTGTGCATGTGCGTGTGCGTGTGCGTGTGTGTGCGTATTCGTGTGTGTGTGTGCGTGTGCATGTGTGTGCGTATTCGTGTGTGTGTGTGCGTGTGCGTGTGTGTTTTGGGTGCGTGCGTGTGCGTGTGCATTTTTTTTCCCTGCATGTGTGTGTGTGCACTTTTAGGTGAGCGTGTGTCCTTATGTGCATGTGCGTTTTGGGTGCGTGCGTGTGCATGTGCGTGTGCGTGTGCGTGTGCGTGTGCGTGTGCGTGTGCATGTGCCTGGGGGTTTTCAATGTATGCGTGTGTGTGTGTGTGTGTGTGTGTGCACGTGTGCGTGTGCGTGTGCGTGTGCGTGTGCGTGTGCGTGTGCGTGTGCGTGTGCGTGTGCATGTGCGTGTGCGTGTGCATGTGCGTATGTCAGTGTGTTTGCCTGTGTGTTTTATCATTCCCGCGTGTACGTGTGTGTGTACATGTGCGTGTGCGTGTACGTGTGGGTGTGTGTGTGCGTGTGTGTGTGTGCGGGTGGGTGTGCGTGTGGGTGTGCATGTGGATGGGTGTGTTCATGTGTGTGTGTGTCTAGGTGTGCGTGTAGGTGTGGGTGTGCGTGTGCGTGTGTTTGCGTGTGTATTTTCGGAGCATGTGTGTGTGTGTGTGCATGTGTGTTTTGCACGTGTGTGTGTGTTTGCGTGTGTATTTTCGGAGTATGTGTGTGTGTGTGTGCATGTGTGTTTTACGCGTGTGTGTGTGTGTTCAAGTTCGTGTGCGCGTGCGTTTTGGGTGCGTGCATGTGCGTGTGAATGTGTATGTGCGTGTGCGTGTGCATGTGCGTGTCCGTATGCGTGTGCCTTTTGGGTGTATGCATGTGCATGTGCCTGTTGGATGCATGCGTGTGCGTGTGAATGTGTGTGCGTATGCGCTTGCGCGTGTGCATGTGTGTGCGTGTGCATGTGCGTTTGCTTGGTTCTGCGCATGTTCATGTGTGATTATGTGTGCGCATTCGTCCTTATTTGTGTGTTTTTGTGTGTGCGTAGGTGTGTGTTTGTGTTTGTGTGTGTGCGTGTGCATGTGCGTGTGCGTTTACGTGTGTGTTTTTGTGCGTGTGTGTGCATGTGCGTGTGCGTTTACGTGTGCATTTTTTGTGCGTGTGTGTGCATGTGCGTGTGCATTTTGGGTGCGTGTGCGTGTGCTTGTGGGTGTGTGTGTGCCGTTGCATGTGCGTATGGGTGTGTGTGTGGGTGTGCGTGTGGGTGTGTGTGTGCATGTGCGTGTGCGTCTGGGTGTGCGTGTGGGTGTGCGTCTATTTGTGCGTGTGCGTGTGCGTTTGCGTGTGTATTTTTGGAGCTTGTGTGTGCGTGTGCTTGTGCGTTTTACGTGCGTGTTCGTTTGTGTGTGTGTGTGCATTTGTGAGTGCATGTGCTTATCCGTGTGCGTGTGTGTGCGTTTTTCGGGCCTGTTCATTTGCGTGTGCGTGTGCGTGTTAGTGTTCGTGTGTGTGTGCATTTTGGGTGTGTGCATTTACGTGTACATGTACATTTGCATGTGGGTTTTCATGTCCGTGTGCGTGTGCGTGTGCCTTTTGGTTGCATGCGTGTGCATGTGCCTGTGGGTGCGTGTGTGTGCATGTGAATGTGTGTGCACGTGTGCTTGCGCGCATGCGCGCATGTGTGTGTGTGGGGGGGGGTGTTCATGCATATGTGCGTGTGCGTGTGCGTGTTTGTGTGCTATGATTGTGTGCTTTTGTGTACGTATGTGTCCTTATGTATGTTTTTGTGTGGGTGTGTAGGTGCGTGTTTGTGTGTGTGGGTACATGTATGTGTGGTTTTGCGTGCATATGTGCATGTGTCTATGTGTGTGCGTGTGTGTGTGCGTGTGTGTGTGTGTGCGTGTGTGTGTGCGTGTGCGTGTGCATGTGCTTGTGTGCTTTTATGTGTGCATGTGTCCTTATGTGCCTTTGTGTTTACGTGTGTGCTTTGTCATGCACACTTGTGCGTGTGCATGTGCGTGTGCGTGTGCATGTGCGTGTGCATCTGCGTGTGCGTGTGCATGTGTGTGTGCGTGTGGGTTTGCGTGGGAGTGTGCGTGTGCATGTGCGTGTGCGTGTTCGTGTGTGTGTTCGTATTCGTGTTCATGTGCGTGTATGTTTTGGGTGCGTGCATGTGTGTGTTCATGTGTGTGTGCGTGTGCGTGCACATGCGTGTGTGCGTGCGTGTGTGCGTGTGTGCTCATGTGCGTTATTTGTGTGTTTTTGTGTGTGCGTAGGTGCGTGTTTGTGTGTGTGGGTGCGTGTGCGTGTGTGGGTGTGCCTGTATATGTGCGTGTTCGTGTGCGTTTGCATGTACGTGTGCATGTGCATGTGCGTGTGCTTGTGTGATTTTGTGTGCGCGTGCGTCCTTATGTGTGTGTCCGTAGGTGCGTGTTTGTGCGTGTGGGTGTGTGTGGTTTTGCATACATGTATATGCGTGTCTCTGTGTGTGTGCGTGTGCATGTGCGTGTGCGTGTGAGTGTGTGTTTTCATGTGCGTGTGCGTGTGAGCGTGCGTTTGAGTGTGCGTGTGCATGTGCATGTGCGTGTGTGTCTGTGGGTGTGTGGGTGTGTGAATGTACGTGTGTGTTTGTGTGCGTGTGCCTGTTCGTGTGCATGTGTTTCTGTGTGCGTGTGTGTGTGTGGGTTGGAGTTTGGGTGTGCATGTGTGCGTGTGTGTGGGCTCGTGCATGTGCATGTGCGTGTGCGTGTGTGTTTACGTGTGCGTTTTTGGTGCGTGTGTGTGCATGTGCGTGTGTTTGTGTGCATATTCATGTGCGTGTGCATGTGCATGTTCGTGATGGTGTGCGTGTGCTTGTGCATGTTCATGATGGTGTGCGTGTACGTTTTGGGTGCGTGCATGTGCGTGTACATTTTTGGTCCCTGCGTGTGTGTGTGTGTGTGCGTATTCGTGATGGTGTGCATGTGCGTTTTGGGTGTATGCATGTGGGTGTGTGTTTTTGGTCCCTGCGTGTGTGTGTGAGCACTTTTGTGTGAGCGTGTGTCCTTATGTGCATGTGCATTTTGCGTGCATGCGTGTGCGTGTGCGTGTGCTTGTGCGTGTGCCTGTGGGTTTTCAATGCATGTGTGTGTGTGTGTGTGTGTGTGTGCATGTGCTTGTGCGTGTGCGTGTGCGTGTGCGTGTGTGTGTGTGTGTGTGTGCGTGTGTGGGTGGGTGGGTGTGTGGGTGTACGTGTGCATGTGTGTGTGTGCGCGTGTTCGTGTGCGTGTGCGTGTGTATGTGTGTGTGCGGGTGTGCGTGTGCTTGTGTGTGTGTGTGTGTGGGTGTGTGTGTGCGTGTGCGTGTGTGTGGGTGTACATGTGCGTGCGTATGTGTGTGTGTATGTGTGTGTGTGTGTGTTCATGTGCGTGTGCGTTTACGTGTGTGTTTTTGGTGCGTGCATGTGTGTGTGTGTGTGTGCGTGTACGTGCCTGTGCATGTGTGTGCGTGTGCGTATTCGTATGCATGTGCGTGTGCGTGTTCGTGATCGTGTGCGTGTGCGTTTTGGGTGCGAGCATGTGCGTGTGCGTGTGCGTGTGCGTGCGTGTGTGCATGTGTGTGTGTGTGTGTGGGTGTGTGTGCCGTTGCATGTGCGTATGGGTGTGTGTGTGGATGTGCATGTGCGTGTGTGCCTAGGTTTAGGTGTGGCTGTGCGTCTATTTGTGCGTGTGTGTGTGCATTTGTGTGTGTATTTTTGGAGCGTGTGCATGTCCGTTTTACGTGCGTGTTTGTTTGTGTGTGCGTGTGCGTTTGTGAGTGCATGTGCTTATCCGTGTGCGTGTGTGTGTGTGCGTTTTTTGGGCATGTTCATTTGCATGTGCGTGTGCGTGTTTGTGTTCGTGTGCATGTGCATTTTGGGTGTGTGCATTTGCGTGTGCATGTGCATTTGTGTGTTCGCTTGCATGTCCGTGTGCATGTTCGTTTTGGGTGTGTGAATATGCGTGTGCGTGTGCGTGTGCATGTCCGTGTGCATGTTCGTTTTGGGTGTGTGAATATGCGTGTGCGTGTGCGGGTGTGCGTGTGTGGGTGTGTGTGTGTGTGCATGTGCATGTGCTCTTGGGTGTGCGTGTGGGTGTGCGTCTATTTGTGCGTGTGCGTGTGCGTTTGTGTGTGTATTTTTGGAACATGTGTGTGCGTGTGCGTGTGCGTTTTGCGTGCGTGTTCGTTTGTGTGTGTGTGTGCATTTGTGAGTGCATGTGCTTATCCGTGTGCGTGTGTGCATGCGTTTTTTGGGCCTGTTCATTTGCATGTGCGTGTGCGTGTTCGTGTTCGTGTGCGTGTGCGTTTTGGGTGTGTGCATTTGCATGTCCGTGTGCGTGTGTTTGTGCCTTTTGGTTGCGTGCGTGTGCACGTGCCTGTGGGTGTGTTCGTGTGCGTGTGAATGTGTGTGCACGTGTGTGCACGTGTGTGTGTGTGTGTGTGTTTGCATGGTTCTGCGCGTGTGCGTGTGTGCTTTTGTGTGCACATGCGTCCTTATTTGTGTGTTTTTGTGTGTGCGTAGGTGCATGTTTGTGTGTGTGTGTGGGGGTGTGCGTGCATATGTGCATGTGTGTGTTTGTGTGCTATGCTTGTGTGCTTTTGTGTACGCGTGTGTCCTTATGTGTGTTTTTGTGTGGGTGCGTAGGTGCGTGTTTGTGCGTGTGGGTACATGTGTGTGTGGTTTTACGTGCATATGTGCGTGTGTCTGTGTGTGCGTGTGCGTGTGCATGTGTGTGTGTGTGCGTGTGCGTGTGCATGTGCTTGTGTGCTTTTGTGTGTGCGTGTGTCCTTATGTGCCGTTTCGTTTGCGTGTGTGCTTTTTCATGCGCACATGTGCGTGTGCATCTACGTGTGCGTGTGCGTGTGCGTGTGGGTGTGCGTGGGAGTGTGCGTGTGCATGTGCATGTGCGTGTTCGTGTGTGTGTTCGTATTCATGTTCATGTGCATGTATGTTTTGGGTTCGTGCATGTGTGTGTTCGTGTGTGTGTGCATGTGCATGCACGTGCGCGTGTGCGTGCATGCCTGCTTTTGTGTGCCCGTGTGTCCTTATTTGTGTGTTGTTGTGTGTGCGTAGGTGCGTGTTTGTGCGTGTGGGTGCGTGCGTGTGTGTGGGTGTGCCTGCATATGTGCGTGTTCATGTGCGTCTGCATGTACGTGTGCATGTGCGTGTGCATGTGCTTGTGTGCTTTTGTGTGCGCGTGCATCCTTATGTGTGTGTTTGTGTGCGTCTGTAGGTGCGTGTTTGTGCGTGAGGGTGCGTGTGTGTGGTTTTGCGTGCATGTATATGCATGTCTCTATGTGTGTGCGTGTGTATGTGCATGTGCGTGTGCGTGTGCATGTGCATGTGCGTCTGCATATGCATGTGTGTGTGTGGGTGGGTGGGTGTGTGAATGTACATGTGTGTGTGTGTGCGTGTTCGTGTTCGTGTGCATCTGCATGTGCATGTGTGTGTGTGTGGGTTGGAGTGTAGGTGTGCGTGTGCGTGTGTGTGTGTGTGCGTGTGTGTGGGTGTGTGCATGTGCATGTGCGTGTGTGTGTGTTTACGTGTGCGTTTTTGGTGCGTGCGTGTGCGTGTGCGTGCGCGTGTTCATGATGGTGTGCGTGTGCTTTTTGGGTGCGTGCGTGTGCGTGTACATTTTTAATCCCTCTGTGTGTGTGTGTGCACTTTTGTGTAAGCGTGTGTCCTTATGTGCATGTGTGTTTTGGGTGCATACGTGTGCATGTGCGTGTGCGTGTGCGTGTGCCTGGGGGTTTTCAATGCATGCATGTGTGTGTGTGCGTGTGCATATGCATGTGCGTGTGTGTGAGCATGTGCGTGTACGTGTGCGTGTGTGTGTGCGTATGCCAGTGCGTTTGCATGTGTGCTTTGTCATTCCCGCTTGTGCATGTGCGTGTGCATGTACGTGTGGGTGTGTGTGTGCGTGTGTGTGTGCATGTGGGTGTTCGTGTGGGTGTGCATGTGGGTGGGTGTGTTCATGTGCGTGTGTGTCTAGGTGTGCGTGTGGGTGTGGGTGTGTGTGTGCGTGTGCGTTTGCGTGTGTATTTTTGGAGCATGTGTGTGTGTGTGCATGTGTGTTTTGCGTGTGTGTGCTTGTTCAGGTTCATGTGCGTGTGCATTTTGGGTGCATGCATGTGCGTGTGCATGTGCGTGTGCCTTTTGGGTGCATGCGTGTGCATGTGCTTGTTGGATGCGTGCGTGTGCGTGTGAATGTGTGTGCGCAGGCACTTGCGTGTGTGCGTGTGTGTGCATGTACGTGTGCGTTTGCTTGGTTCTGCGCGTGTGCGTGTGTGATTTTGTGTGCGCATTCGTCCTTATTTGTGTGTTTTTGTGTGTGCATAGGTGCGTGTTTGTGTTTTTGCGTGTGTGCGTGTGCATGTGCGTTTACGTGTGCATTTTTGGTGCATGTGTGTGCGTGTGTGTGTACGTGCATGTGCATATTCGTATGCGTGTTCGTGATCGTGTGTGTGTGCATGTGCATGTGCGTGTGCGTGTGGGTGTGTGTGTGCCCCTTGCATTTGCGTATGGTGTGTGTGTGGTTTGCGATGGGTTTTGTTTTTTTTTTTTTTTTTTTTTTTGTTTGTTGCAGTGGGTGTGTGTGTGATGTGCGTGTGTGTCCTGGGTGTCCGTTGTGGGTTTTGTCTACTGGTGCGTGTGCGTGTGTGTTTGCGTGTGTATTTTTGGAGCATGTGTGTGCATGTGCATGTGCGTTTTAAGTGCGTGTTCGTTTGTGTGTATGTGTGCGTTTGTGTGTGCATGTGCTTATCCGTGTGCGTGTGGGTGTGTTTTTCGGGCCTGTTCATTTGCGTGTGCGTGTGCGTGTTGGTGTTCGTGTGCATGTGCATTTTGGGTGTGTGCATTTACGTGTGTATGTACATTTGCGTGTGCATTTGCATGTCCATGTGCGTGTGCATGTGCCTTTTGGTTGCATGGTGTGCATGTGCCTGTGGGTGGGTGCGTGTGCGTGTGAATGTGTGTGCGCATGCGCTTGCGCGCGTGCGCGCATGTGTGTGTGTGTGTGGGGGGGGGTGTGCGCGCATATGTGCGTGTGCGTGTTCGTGTGCTATGCTTGTGTGCTTTTGTGTACACGTATGTCCTTATGTGTGTTTTTGTGTGGGTGCGTAGGTGCGTGCTTGTGTGTGTGGGTACATGTATATGTGGTTTTGCATGCATATGTGCGTGTGTCTGTGTGTGTGCGTGTGCGTGTGTGTGTGTGTGTGTGTGCGTGTGCGTGTGTGTGTGCGTGTGCATGTGCTTGTGTGCTTTTTTGTGTGTGTGTCCTTTTGTGCCTTTGCATTTGCGTGTGTGCTTTGTCATGCGCGCATGTGGGTGTGCATCTGCGTGTGGGTGTGTGTGGGAATGTGAGTGTGCATGTGCGTGTGCGTGTTCATGTGTGTGTTCGTATTCATGTTCGTGTGTGTGTATGTTTTGGGTGCGTGCATGTGTGTGTTCATGTGTGTGTGCGTGTGCGTGCACGTGCGCGTGTGCGTGCGTGTGTGAGTGTGTGATTTTTTGTGCTTGTGTGTCCTTATTTGTGTGTTTTTGTGTGTGCGTAGGTGCGTGTGTGTGCGTGTGGGTGCGTGTGCGTGTGTGGGTGTGCCTGCATATGTGCGTGTTCGTGTGCATCTGCATGTACGTGCGCATGTGCGTGTACATGTGCTTGTGTGCTTTTGTGTGCGTGTGCGTCTTTATGTGTGTGTTTGTGTGTGTCCATAGGTGTGTGTGTGTGCGACTGTGGTGTGGGTGTGGTTTTTGTGTGCTGTAATATGCGGTGTCTCTGTGTTGTGCTGTGTGCTGTGCGTGTGCTTTAGTGTGCGTGTGCGTGTGTGTGTGCGTTTGAGTTGCGTGTGCGTGTGCATGTTGTTGTGGCAGTGCTTGTGTGTGGGGTGGTGGGGTGTGTGAATGTAGTGTGTGTTTGTGTTCGGGTGTCCTAGTTCGGTGCATGTGTGTTGTGTGTTGCGTGTGTGTGTGTGTCGGTGTGCATTTGCGTGTGTTTGTGGTGTGGGTGTGAACGTGTTTGTGTGTGTTTGTGTGTGTGTGTGTGTTGGTGGTGTGTGTTGTGTGTGTAGTCGTGTGTGTGTGTGTTTGTGTGTGTGTGTGTGTCGTGTTGTGCGCGATTTTTGTGCCGCGCGCGTGCCCTGTGCCTTGTGTTTGTGTGGTGTGTGGGGCGCTTTATTTGTGCGTTGCGTGGGCCGTACGTAGTGTTTGCTGTGTGGAGCTACTTCGTGCTGCGTGTGCCTTCTGGGTGGTGCATTGCATTGCTGAATGTGATTTTTTGGGCCCTGCGTGTGTGTTTGCGTCTTCGTTGTGTGTGTTGGGTGTGCCCTGCCCTTTATTGTCCCTGCGTGTTTGTGTAGTGGCACTTTTTGTGTGAGCGTGTGTCCGCTTATGTGCAATGTGCGGTTTTTTTGGGTGCGTGCGTGTGCATGTGCGTGTTCCTGTGGGTTCTCAATGCATGCATGTGTGTGTGCATGTACGTATGTGTGTGCGTGTGCGTGTACATGTGCGTGTGCCTGTGGGTTTTCAATGCATGCATGTGTGTGTGCATGTGCGTATGCGTGTGCGTGTACATGGCTGTGGCCGTGTGCGTGTTCATGGCCGGATTTCTTGTTGCGTGTTGCTTTGTCGTTCCACGCTTGTGGCGTGTGCGGTGCGTGGGTGCATGGTGCCGGTGCGTGTGCGTGCGTGCTTTGTCGTTCCCGCGTGTGCGTGTGGCGTGTAAGTGCATGTGCGTGTGCGTGTTGTGTTGGTGTCGTTGTGTGTGTGTGCTGTGGTGTGGGTGTGGTGTGCATGTGGTGGTGGTGTTTCATTTGCAGGTGCTTCTAGTGGCATGTGGGTGTGGGTGTGTCTTTTTCTTTGTGTATTTCGGAGCTGTGTTGTGCATGTGCATTCATTTTACCGTGGTTGGCGTGTTTCAGGTTCGTGTGTCGTTTGCGTTTTGTGGGTGCGTGCATGTGTGTGTGCATGTTCGTGTGGCGTTGTGCGGTTTTCCTTTTGGGGGTGCATGCCGTGCTGTGCATGTTTGATGCGTGCGTGTGCATGTGATGTGTGGGCACATCGCTTGCATTGTGCTTGTTTTTGCGTGTGCGTTGTTGCTTGTTCTGCGCATGTGCTGTGTGCTTTTGTGGTCCGTATTCGTCCCTTCTGTGTGTGGTTTTTGTGTGTGCTGTGTGAGTTGTTGGGTTTGTGTGTGGGTGGGGCATGCTATTTGTGTGTGGTAGGGAGAAGAATAGAGCGTGTGCTGTGCTTGTGTGCGGTGGTGTAGGCGGTGTCTAGTGTATGTTTTTGTGTGGGTGCGGAGGGCGTGTTTTGTGCTGTGGGTACATGTGTGTGTGGTTTTGCTTGCATATGGTGTGCGTTGTTCTGTGTGTGTTGTGTGTGCGTGTGCATGTGCGTGTGCATGTGTGTGTGCATGTGAGTGTGCGCGTGCGTGTGCGTGTGCATGTGCGTGTGTGATGGTGTGGGTGCGTGTGTCCTTATGTGCCGGGAGTTTGCGTGTGTTGCTTTTGTCATTCGCGCATGTGCGTGTGGCGTGTGCGTGTGCGTGCGTGCTTTGTCGTTCCCGCGTGTGCGTGTGCGTGTGCGTGTGCATGTGCCGGTGCGTGTGCGTGTGTGCTTTGTCGTTCCCGCGTGTGCGTGTGCGTGTGAATGTGCATGTGCGTGTGCGTGTGGGTGTGTGTGTGCGTGTGTGTGTGTGTGCGTGTGGGTGTGCGTGTGGGTGTGCATGTGGGTGGGTGTGTTCATGTGCATGTGCGTCTAGGTGTGCATGTGGGTGTGGGTGTGCGTGTGCGTGTGTATTTTCGGAGCATGTGTGTGCATGTGCATGTGCATTTTACGTGGGTGTGCGTGTTCAGGTTCGTGTGCGTGTGCGTTTTGGGTGCGTGCATGTGTTGTTTCAGGGGTTTGCGTGTGCAGTGTTCCTTTGGTGCATGCATGTCAATTGTGCATGTTGGATCGGCGGTGTGCATCTGAAGTGGTGCCACGCTTGCACGTGTCTGTGTTGCGTGTGGCGTTGCTTGTTCTGCGCATGTCGTGTGTGCTTTTTTGGTCCCGTATTCGTCCTTATTTGTGGTTTTTTGTGTGTTCGTAGGTGCGTGTTTGTGTGTGTGTGTGGGTGGTGCATTCTATGTGTGGTTTGCGTGTGCTGTGCTTTTGCTTTTGTGTGTTCGTGTGGTCCTTATTTAATGTTTTGTGTGGGTGCGATAAGGTGCGTTTGTGGCGTGTGGTTAAATGTGTGTGTGGTTTTTGCGTGCATATGTGCTTGTGTCTGTGTGTGTGTGTGTGCGTGTGCATGTGCGTGTGCATGTGTGTGTGCATGTGAGTGTGCGCGTGCGTGTGCGTGTGCATGTGCGTGTGTGATTTTGTGTGTGCGTGTGTCCTTATGTGCCTGTGAGTTTGCGTGTTTGCTTTGTCATGCGCGCATGTGCGTGTGCGTGTGCGTGTGCGTGCGTGTGTGTGTGTGCATGTGCGTGTGCGTGTGCATGTGTGTTTTGCGTGCATGTTCATGTGTGCTTTTTTTGCGCATGTGCATGTGTGTGCGTGTGTGCATGTGCGTGTGTGTGTACTTTTGTTGTGCGTGCATCCTTATTTGTGTGTATTTGTGTGTGCATAGGTGCATATTTGTGCGTGTGGGTGCGTGTGTGTGTGTGGGTGTGCCTGTATATGTGCATGTTCATGTGCATGTGCGTGTATGTGTGCATATGCGAGTGTGTGTCCATGTGCGTGTGCTTGTGTGCTTTTATGTGCATGTGCGTCCTTATGTGTGTGTTCGTAGGTGCGTGTTTGTGTGTGTGGGTGCGTGTTTGTGCATGTGTGTGTGTGGTTTTATGTGGATATGTGCGTGTGTGTGCATGCATGTGCCTGTGCGTGTGTGTGCGTGCGTGTGCCTGTGCGTGTGTGTTTGCATGTGCTTGTGCATGTGCGCCGGCATGTGCTTCGGCTGTCTTGTGTGTGTGTGTGTGTGCGCATGTGCGTGTGCGTGTGCGTTTGCATGTGTGTTTTGTCGTGCGCGCGTGTGTGTGCGTGTGCATGTGCGTGTGTGTGTGTGTGCGCGTGTGCATGTGTCTGCTTGTGCGTGTGCGTGTGTTTGTGCGTGTTGGTGTATGTGTGCGTGTGTGTGTGTGCGTGTGCATGTGCATGTGCGTGTGCATTTTTGGTGCGTGCTTTTGTGCATATGCAATTATGTGGTGCTTGTTCGTAGTTGGTGTGTGTGCGTTTTTGTGAAAGATGTAAAGGAGTTAGCCACAAAATGAGCAAGGGGCACATTTGGGATAACAGAACCCTGCTTTTATGAAACGTTAATATGAACATCATTCAAGAATTAAATACCAAAAATGAATAGCATATCAACTCAATCATCCAATAACCACCAACAAACATGAATGTCGACACACACGCTGCGACATAGGCAAGCACCCACCACACATAGACCCATACCCTACACACACACACTACACACACGCACACACACACACAAGAAAACACACATTACACTTAGATGCACACATACATAAACACACACACACACACACACACACACACACACACACACACACACAGACGCCACACACACACACACACACGCATGCACACGCACGCACGCACGCACGCATGCATGCACATACACTGACACTCACACACACCCGTACCCACGCATGCAAACACGCTCGCACACGTAAAAACACACGCACATGCACAAGCTAACGCACACGTAAACACACAGATGCACACACACAGGCATAGGCTAACGCACACGCAAACATGCAGATGGAAACACACACACATAGGCTAACGCACATGCACACGCATAGGCTAACACACACATACACGCACACGAATAGAGACATACACGGACATGGATGTACATGCACATGCACACACACATGCACACACACACACACGCGCGCGCGCACGCACAAGCACATGAACACGCACACACACAGACATACACGAACACAGACATACATGCACACACACACACAACCACGTACATGCACACATGTACACGCACAAGCACAAGCACAAGCACATGCACACGCACATGCACACGCACACGCATACACACACGCACATGCACACACATATGTAAACACACACGGATGCACGTGTTGCATGGACACACACACATACACAAATACCCACACGCATACGCCCACACACATTCACACGCACACGCACACACACATATATGCACACACACACACACACACACACAGAGACACACATACACACAAAAACAAATACATGCACACACACACAAACCCACACACACAGACACACGCACACACCCATGCACAGACGCATGCGCACATGCATGCGCACGCACACCCACACGCAGATGCACATGCACATGCAACAACATATGATAACGCATATGGATGCACACGTTCACATGGACACACACACACACAGACATACACGCACACAGACGTACACAAACACACACATACGAACACGCACACAAACATAAATGCACACGTACAGTCACACACACACGAACACGCACACTCACACGTAAATGCAAATGCACACACATATGTCAACGCACATGGACGCACATGCTCGCACAGACACACACACACACACACACACACACACCCACCCACCCACACACGCGCGCGTGCCCACACACTCACACGCACACGCACACATACAAACACAAAGATATACACGCACATGGATGTACACGTACACACACACCCGCGCGCGCGCACACACACACAATGTTGTGGCAAATCAAAAGCACCCCCTGGATGTTGATCAGATTTCTAGTTTGATCATACTAACATCTAGTGTGATTCCACAACATTGAATCCTCTTCCCAAGTGTGGGACTTGCAAAAATGGAAGAGAAATATCCATATTAGAGGCTAGTTCCTCAACTCCTCTGATCAACTATTTTACTTGAACAATTGCAGAGGTTTAAACTCCTAAATCTACTCTAAATTCCAAGGAGACAGAGATAGAGAATGCAAAAAAAGAAAGAACTAATGCTAATAGGTGATGCACCAAAGGAGTTGTAGACACCTGATGCTGCATGAAATATACAATCCACAAGGAAACACAACACAAAACATGCACAAATGCTCAAAATGTAATGAAAGATTAAGAAAGCAATGATAGATATATGAAAGGATTGAGGGATTTTAATCACAGAACATATATCAACATCTCAGATCCAATACAGTACATTACAGTGATCCAGAGGCAAGAAAAGGTGCTGTATTACATGGAAAGGTAAAATTTCTTCACAAATTCTGCCAAGGAGGAAGAAAAAGGAAGTTGCAGAGTTGAAAAAATGTCTCTCCTTTGCAAAATGAACTCATTCTAGCTTTTACAGTGCAAACGACAACCCCAGGAGAGAGAAACGTGGGAAAACGTACAAGGGGTTCAACCATTGACCAAAATTCCATCAAAATATCATGGCCACCCTGAAAAACCCATTCCATAACATTTTTGACCATGCTGGGAGATAATTCAAACCATTCTTCATTAAAAACGGTGGTTGAAACATCATTTCTGTCCATGACCACGTGCCAGATGTGTTTCTTGATTTTATCTCTCCAAACTCAGAAAAAATAAAAAAATAACCCCGAAATCTTGTAAATAATTTCACCAGATTTCCATTGATATAAAGAACGCAAAAAACTGAGCTCTGGATCGAAAGATATGGTGATTTGAAGTTTTAGGGCAAAACAGAGCCAAATCGGGTCGGTGGGAAATTTTTTTGAATTTTTACCTTTTTGGTCATTTGGAATTTTTTTCAAAATTTCCCCGACCCCCACCACTTCTTTGGACACATGGCATGTCCTGATTGGCTGTGGGCCTTCCAAGGAAAATTTCCCACGAAAACACCACCGAGCCATAACTTAAAAAATACATGGAGTTAGGAGGAAAACTTTACCTTTCTGGAAAGATGAGAAAGAGATCTGTCCAATGGTGCCATTTCCAGAAGGTTTTGAATGCCTGAAAAGCAAAATATTATGTCTGAGGCACAAGAGAAGGAAATATGAAAGGGATTTAGCCACAAAATGAGTAGGGGGCACATTTTGGATAACAATTTTGGCGACTCAGAGGGGTCATCTGTCTGCTGGATGAAGTTACAGTTGCCTGAAGCATCCATTGGGCATGGAGTCATGATTTGTAGCCTGCAAAATGATCTGAACTTTGAAAAATCCTCTTTGAGCCACTTGAAAACCCAATGAAATGGACTGTGCAAGAGCAAAATTAGCACCACAAAAACTATGTACAAAACTTAAGGTCATACATGCTCCAAAATGGAACATGCAGAGTGTGCACAAGCACTTCTTTTACTGAAAGCAAAACTACCTATCCTACTCTAACTGGAAGTAAAGGTGGGCTAAACAAACCCTGCAACTGGTTGAGAGAAATAGCTTCCCTTTCTCAAAAGTTGCAACCATGCAACTAATTTGGCACTGAACATGGCTGATTGGATGAGTGGAAAATCAACAAGAAGCTGGTCTTCTACCCAAATCATCAAGGTGTCAACTAAAAACAAATCCAATACTTCTTTTATTTGCTCTACATTTGGATTGAAGAGGTATGACAGCTGATCCTTGGTACTTTGTAGCTCACCCTCATGCTTAGAAGCAAGCATGACTGGTTGTGACTTCTCCTTTGACTCCAATGAAGTCAAATACCTTATTAGGAAAGGTATGATCCATTTGATATGCCCATAGCTCTGATTTTCAACTCTAAAAATGGAGTCTTCTTGTAGACCTTCTTGGGTGGGTGATGTGGAAGCAATGGTAGGACTTTTCTTCCCTTTCTCTTCCTTCATGGCAACCTAGAACTCTTCTATAGTGTGCAACTCCTTGTTATTGATTGCAACATCTAATGAAGTTGCTTTTGTATTGTTGTTACTTGCTGCAATACATTGTTGGATTTGGAGCTCCTCCATTGTAGCTTTTAGAAGATCAAATTCTTCTAGCTTTGATTCAAGAGGCATGTTACAAACTGTAGGTTGTTGTCCTTGAACTCTTTTGTCCATGGCAGCAAGTTCTTGTTGTTGGAGAACAAATGGCGAAGAAGGAAACATTGTAATTTCAGCTAGCTCTTCATCTAAACATTCTTCTAAGTCTGATGGAAAATCAAACTCTTGAATGTTTTGCTGCAACAGAGTCTCTCCCTCTTGTATGGTGGCCTCCAAATCTACATTTTCTTCACCCTGTATAACTTCATTTTCAAACATGAAACTTGTCAATCCAAACTCATCCCAAAAATTAGATTGTTGGAGAGATGAAGTGGGAGAGAAGCATGAAATTTCTTGTGCCTTTTGCTCACAATTTGGACCTGTTTTTTTCACCTCCATAATGGCTTCATCAATCAAATCAGCCCCTTCAAATGAAAGCAAAAATGTATCAATAATGCTTCCTTCTTCTACTGTTGTAAAAACTGACTTGACCTCATCCATTTGCTCCTCAAAGATGGGGTTTTGAGACGATTTTCCTTCCTTCTCGATGGCTGATTTTACAGTGCAAACTAGATCAGCATTTTCTTTGGGCAAAGTGCCAACATGGACACCCAACTCATCACCAACAAACTACTATTTTTCTCGCTTCACTGTTGTTATAAAATCAGCCTTGTTTTCCACTTGTTCTCCAACTTCAACATCCTCTATTGGTTTCACCATCAAGGGGATTTTTGTAATCCCAAATTTAAGAGCCCAACTCTTCAGACTTTGAATTTCTTCATCCTTGTTTGGCTCTTCTTTCTGCTGCTATTTTTCCTTGATTGAAATTCTGATTTTTATCCTCCCAACATGGATTTGGGAATGCAAGAGGAGAAGTGGATTGTAACTCAATTGATTTTGCAATTTTTTGTGGTGGTGGAGGAGGTAGGAACTCTTGTTTCTTTGGAGGGAATGGCTGTTTGGAAGGGAAAAGGGAAAAAAGAATTGAGATGGAGTGGAAGACTAGGGAATGGAGAAATGGATTCAACACTTGGGACAGTAGATGGAGATTTTAAAACTTGACACTGCTGAGATAAAACAGATTGGGAAAGAGGGAGAGAAAAGGCATGAGATGGTGTGTTTACCTATTGACAAGGTTGTTGAATACTCCTCTCATACACCTTTATTCCTTTAGTCCACTTTGTAAGCAATGGTAGTGTTATAATCATGAAGGATAGCTTCTCTTGAGGGTTGTAATGCCTTGGAAAAGGTTCCTGTTATCCAAATGTGCCCCCTGCTCATTTTGTGGCTAACTTCCTTTCATTCTTTCCTTCTATTATGCCTCAGTCATAAATTTTTACTTTTTAAGCACTCAAAACCTTTTGGAAATGGCACTATTGGATAGAGATCTTTCTTAGCTTTCCAGAAAGGTAAATTTTTCCTCCTAACTCCACATATTTTTCAAGTTATGGCTCAACGGAGTTTTGGTGGGAAATTTTTACCTAGAAGGCCCACAGCCAATCAGGAGCTGCCACGTGTCCAAGGGCGAAAAAAACACCAAGCGACCTGAAGGAAAAAATGGTCAGGAGGGGCCCGTGCCCAATCAGAACGTGCCATGTGGCACCTGGAGTGGTGGAGCATGGGGAAAATTTGAAAAATGTTCCAAAGACCAAACGGGTAAAAATTCAAACTTTTCCCTGTCGATCCGATTTTGGCCTGTTTATTCCCTAAAACTTCAAATTGCCATAACTTTTGATCCAAAGTTTGTATTTTCATGTTCTTTATATCAATGGAAAGCTGGTTAAATTATCTACAAGATTCCATGGTAAATTTTGAATTTTGGTTCATTTTGGAGGGTGAAAATTAAAAAATGCTTCTGGTATGTGCCAATGGACAAAACTGACGTTTCAACAACCAATTTTAATGTAAAATGGGTTGCATTCTTCTCCATCATGGTCAAAAATGTCAGGGCATGGGTTTGTAAGGACCTCCATGTTGTTTTTAATGCATTTTGGTCAATGGGGAATGGCTCCCACTTTTTTTCACGTTTTCTCTCTCCTGGGCTCGACCCATGCACTGTAAAAGCCAGATTTGGCTCATTTTTCAAAGGTGGAACACCTTTTTGCACAACAAGCTTCTGTTTTCACCTTAAGCAAGTGATTTTGGAAGGATCAGACCTTCCAGGGATTGTAAGAGGTCTTTCTGCCTCTTTGGTGTTGGAATACAAGGATTTTGATGTTGAAAATCACAATGCAGGTTCTATGAATGCTTTCAGTCCTTTGCATGTGTTGTTTGCTTCATTTCAGACCTTTGATTACAGTTATCAACCTATGCATGATGTTTTATGTTACAATTTATGATTTGTGTCAATTTTCATGAGAAAAAAATGTTCACCACTCCTTTGGTGTATCACCCTTATTAGTTTAGTTTCATTTTTTGCATCTCTTATCCCTGTCTCCTTGCAATCTAGGATAAAATTAGGATCTGAACCTCTGCAGTTGTGCAAATAATAAATCTAATCAGAGGATTTTGAGGAACCAGCCTCTAATCTGGACATTCCTCTCTCATTTTTATAAGTCCCACACTTAGAGAGAGGTTTCAATGTTGTGCAATCACACTAGATGCCTAAAACATCAATTTAGAAACCTGATTTGCATCCAGGGGTGCTGCTGATTTGCAACAACAGTTTTGGCATGCCTGGTGGGACCTTAGAGGTCTTCCACTTCATATTTTTCAGGTTGGTGTGTTCTTGTGAAGATTTCAGCCTTTGGAGGCACTTGCAAACACATCTGGCGACTCCATCTGATCAGCAACCCATTTCTGAAGTTGCAGACCTATTTTTCATCCATTTCCATCTATTATTCTTTCCATCTCTTTCATTCTTTTCCATTCCATGAAGTTGTGCAATCATGACTTCATTTCCATCATGGAACTCACATTTACAACAGCAGCAATGTTTCCCACCTCCAACATGTTTTTTAAATCCTCCAAATCAACATTTTAAACAAATTCAAAATCAGCATACATACCTATATGAGCAGCGATGCCAAAATCAGTTTGGCTATAGAGCTTTCCAAGAGTAAGGGTGTGCATACAATGAAGACAATCAGATGCAAGATGCTGGTCTGTTGAAGAAAATCCAAAAGATGGAGGTAAACATGGTGCAATTCAGGGCTCAAACACAAATGAAAGCATTTGGAATCGGTTGTGGAGCACCTTGTCCATGGGTGGGACCTTTCCCAAGGCATTACAGCCCTCCAGAGAAGCTTGACTTCATGATTGCAATGCTACCATTTCTTGCAAAGTGGATTAAAGGAATAGAGGTGTGTGAGAGGAGTATTCAGCAACCTTGTCAACAGGTAAGCACACCATCTCATGCCTTTTCTTTTCTTCTTTCCCAATCTGTTTTATCTCAGCAGTGTCAAGTTTTAAACTCTCCATCTGTTGTCCCAAGTGTTGAATCCATTTCTCCACCCCCTAGTCTTCCACCTCATCTCAATTCTTCTGTCCTTTTCCCTTCTAAATAGTCATCCCCTCCACAAGAGCTAAATGAAACACCCTCTCCTCCAAAGAAACAAGAGGTTTTACCTCCTCCACCACCACAAAAAATTACAAAAATCAGTCATGAAGGACAGCAAAAAGAGAAGCCAAACAAGGATGAAGAAATTCAAATTTTGAAGAGTTGGGCTCTTAAATTTGGGATGAAGAAGATCCCTTTGCTGATGAAACCTTCAAAAGAGGTTGGAGTTAAAGAACAAATGGTGGTCATGATTGATTTTGTTGCAGCAGAAGAAGAGCAAAAAGGAGTTGCAGATCAGCAATCAATTTGTTCAGAATATAGTGTCCATGTTGGCACCCTATTTGAAGGAAATACTGATCCAATTCAAATTGTAAAAATCAGTCATGAGGGACAACAAGAAGAAGGAGAACCTACTCTAAATCCAAAAGAAGAGGATCACATTCCAGCTGTGGGGATAAAAGTGCGGATCCAAAGGCTTTGAGCACAAAGCAGGTTATAGAAGAACCTTCAGTTCTTCTCTCTACTTCATCTCTCTCAAGTTCTAGTACTGAAGAAGAGTTTGATCCCTCAAACTCAATGCTGGAGGATGAAAGAAACCATGGTGATCAAGTTGCAGATCAAGAGAACACCATGGGAGAGGTTGAACATTTGCAACAGGACAGTAATGAGGCAATTTACCTGTCTGATTTGGAGGATTGTTTTGATGAAGAAGAACCGGTTGAGTTTCCACCATTCTCTCTTTCATCATCCATCTTCCAAACACAAGAGCCTGCTGTCATGGAGGAGAGTATTCATTTGCAGCAGCCTGCATCTTATAGAAGCTCTTTGGAACCAAGATTGGAAGATTTTAATCTTTCATGTCCTTCATTGGAGGAAGAGAAAGGGCAGAAGGGTTCTACCATTGCTTCCACACCATCCATTCAAGGTCTACAAGAGAACTCCATTCTTGGAGTTGAAAATCAGAATTATGGGTGTACTCAATGGATCAGACCTTGCCCAATTAGGTATTTGGCTTCATTGGAGCCAAAGGAGAAGCCACAACCAGTCATGCTTGCTTCTAAGCATGAGGATGAGCTGCAAAGTTCCAAGGATCAGCTGTCATACCTTTCCAATCCAAATGTAGAGCAACTAAAAGAGGTATTGGATTTGTTTTTAGTTGACACCTTGCTAATTTGGGTAGAAGACCAGTTTCTTATTGATTTTCCACTCATCCAATCAGCCATACTCAACTCCAAATCATTTGCATGGCTGCCAATTTTGAAGTAAGGAAGCTATTTTGCACAACCAGTTGCAGGATTCGTTTAGCTCACCTTTGCTTCCAGTTAGAGTAGAGTGGGTAGGTTTGCTTTCAATAGAAGAAGTGCTTGTGCACACTCTACATGTTCCATTTGGAGCATGTATGATTTTCAGTTTGTACATAGTTTTGGTGCTGCTGGTTTCACTCTTGCATAGTTCGTTTTGATGGCATTTTGGTGGGAACAACTCCATGTCCAGTGGGAAGTTTTCAAAGTTCAGATCAGTTTTCAGGCTACTACTCATGACTCCATGCCCAATGGATTGCTTCAGGCTACTGATCATTCATCCAGCAGGTAGATGACCCCTCTGAGTTGCCAAAATTGTTATCCAAATGTGCCCCCTGCTCATTTTGTGGCTAACTCCCTTTCATTCTTTCCTTCTATTGTGCCTCAGTCATAAATTTTTACTTTTTAGGCACTCAAAACCTTCTGGAAATGGCACCATTGGATAGAGATCTTTCTCAGCTTTCCAGAAAGGTAAATTTTTCCTCCTAACTCCACGTATTTTTCAAGTTATGGCTCAGCGGAGTTTTGGTGGGAAATTTTTCCCTAGAAGGCCCGCAGCCAATCAGGAGCTGCCACGTGTCCAAGGGTGAAAAAAACACCTAGCGACCCGAAGGAAAAAAATGGTCAGAAGGGGCCCACGCACAATCCGAACGTGCCATGTGGCACTTGGAGTGGCGGAGTGTGGGGAAAATTTGAAAAATGTTGCAAAGACCAAACGGGTAAAAATTCAAACTTTTTGCCCGCCGATCCGATTTTGGCCTGTTTTTGCCCTAAAACTTCAAATCGCCATAACTTTCGATCCAAAGCTTGGATTTTCACGTTCTTTATATCAATGGAAAGCTGGTGAAATTATCTATAAGATTCCATGGTAAATTTTGAATTTTGGTTCATTTTGGAGGGAGAAAATTAAAAAATACTTCTGGTATGCACCCATGGACAAAACTGACGTTTCAACAACCAATTTTAATGTAAAATGGGTTGCATTCTTCTCCATCATGGTCAAAAATGTCAGGGCATGGGTTTGTAAAGACCTCCATGCTGTTTTTAATGCATTTTGGTCAATGGGGAATGGCTTCCACGTTTTTTCACGTTTTCTCTCTCCTGGGCTCGACCCATGCACTGTAAAAGCCAGATTTGGCTCATTTTTCAAAGGTGGAACACCTTTTTACACAACAAGCTTCTGTTTTCACCTTAAGCAAGTGATTTTGGAAGGATCAGACCTTCCAGGGATTGTAAGAGGTCTTTATACCTCTTTGGTGTTGGAATACAAGGATTTTGATGTTGAAAATCACAATGCAGGTTCTGTGAATGCTTTCAGTCCTTTGCATGTGTTGTTTGCTTCATTTCAGACCTTTGATTACAGTTATCAACCTTTGCATGATGTTTTATGTTACAATTTATGATTTGTGTCAATTTGCATGAGCAAAAAATGTTCACCACTCCTTTGGTGTATCACCCTTATTAGTTTAGTTTCATTTTTTGCATCTCTTATCCCTGTCTCCTTGCAATCTAGGATAAAATTAGGATCTGAACCTCTGCAGTTGTGCAAATAATAGATCTAATCATAGGAGTTCTAGGAACCAACCTCTGATCTGGAGATTCCTCTCTCATTTTTACAAGTCCCACACTTGGAGAGAGGTTTCAATGTTGTGCAATCACACTGGATGCCTAAAACAACAATTTAGAAACCTGATTTGCATCCAGGGGTGCTGCTGATTTGCAACAACAATCCCACCATGGACAAGGTGCTCTACAACCGATTCTAAATGCTTTCATTTGTGCTTGAGCCCTGGATAATACCATGTTTACCTCCATCTTTTGTATTTGTTCCAGTAGATCTACATTTTCTTCTTGACTGCCCTCACAACCAGCATATCCTTGTGCTTGACATGCTTCATATCCAAACTGACTTTGGCACTGCTGCTTATATGGGTAGATATACTGGTTTTGAATTTGATCAAAATGCTGATTTGGAGTATTTGTAAAACATGTTGGAGGTGTGATATACTGCTGTTGTAAATGTGAATTCCATGATGGAAATGAAGTCATGATTGCACAACTTCATGGAATGGAAAAGAATGAAAATGATGGAAAGAAGAATGGATGGAAATGAATGGAAAACAGGTCTGCAACTTAGACAATGAGTTGTTTACCAGATGGAGTCACCAGATGTGCTTTTGAAAGTGCCTCCAAAAGGCTGAATCTTTAACAGGAACACACCAACCTGTCAAAGATAAAGTGGAAGACCTCTAAGGTCCCACCGGGCGTGCCAAAACTGTTGTGGCAAATCAGCAGCACCCACTGGATGTTGATCATATTTCTAGTTTGATCATACTAGCATCCAGTGTGATTGCACAATATTGAATCCTCTTCCTAAGTGTGGGACTTGTAAAAATGGAAGAGAAATCTCCAGATTAGAGGCTGGTTCTTCAACTCCTCTGATCAGCTATTTTTCTTGCACAATTGCAGAGGTTTAAACTCCTAAATCTACTCTAAATTCCAAGGAGACAGAGATAGAGAATGCAAAAAAAGAAAGAACTAATACTAATAGGTGATGCACCAAAGGAGTTGTAGACACCTGATGCTGCATGAAATACACAATCCACAAGGAAACACAACACAAAACATGCACAAATGCTCAAAATGTAATGAAAGATTAAGAAAGCAATGATAGATATATGAAAGGATTGAGGGATTTTAATCACAGAACATATATCAACATCTCAGATCCAATACAGTACATTACAGTGATCCAGAGGCAAGAAAAGGTGCTGCATTACATGGAAAGGTAAAATTTCTTCACAAATTCTGCCAAGGAGGAAGAAAAAGGAAGTTGCAGAGCTGAAAAAATGTCTCTCCTTTGCAAAATGAACTCATTCTGGCTTTTACAGTGCAAACCACAACCCCAGGAGAGAGAAACGTGGGAAAACGTGCAAGGGGTTCAACCATTGACCAAAATGCCATCAAAATATCATGGGCACCCTGACAAACCCATTCCCTAACATTTTTGACCATGCTGGGAGATAATTCGAACCATTCTTCATTAAAAACAGTGGTTGAAACGTCATTTCTGTCCATGACCACGTGCTAGATGTGTTTCTTGATTTTATATCTCCAAACTCAGCAAAAATTAAAAAATAACCCCGGAATCTTGTAAATAATTTCACCAGCTTTCCATTGATATAAAGAACGCAAAAAACTGAGCTCTGGATCGAAAGATATGGTGATTTGAAGTTTTAGGGCAAAACAGAGCCAAATCGGGTCGGTGGGAAATTTTTTTGAATTTTTACCTTTTTGGTCATTTGGAATTTTTTTCAAAATTTCCCCGACCCCCGCCACTTATTTGGACACATGGCACGTCCTGATTGGCTGCAGGCCTTCCAGGGAAAATTTCCCATGAAAACTCCGCCGAGCCATAACTTAAAAAATACATGGAGTTAGGAGGAAAACTTCACCTTTCTGGAAAGCTGAGAAAGAGCTCTATCCAATGGTGCCATTTCCAGAAGGTTTTGAATGCCTGAAAAGCAAAATATTATGTCTGAGGCACAAGAGAAGGAAATATGAAAGGGATTTAGCCACAAAATGAGTAGGGGACACATTTTGGATAACAATTTTGGCGACTCAGAGGGGTCATCTGTCTGCTAGATGAAGTTACCAGTTGCCTGAAGCATCCATTGGGCATGGAGTCATGATTTGTAGCCTGCAAACTGATCTGAACTTTGAAAACCTCCTCTCTGAGCCACTTGAAAACCCAATGAAATGGACTGTGCAAGAGCAAAACTAGCACCACAAAAACTATGTACAAAACTTAAGGTCATACATGCTCCAAAATGGAACATGCAGAGTGTGCACAAGCACTTCTTTTACTGAAAGCAAAACTACCTATCCTACTCTAACTGGAAGCAAAAGTGGGCTAAACAAACCCTGCAACTGGTTGAGAGAAATAGCTTCCCTTTCTCAAAAGTTGCAACCATGCAACTAATTTGGCACTGAACATGGCTGATTGGATGAGTGGAAAATCAACAAGAAGCTGGTCTTCTACCCAAATCATCAAGGTGTCAACTAAAAACAAATCCAATACTTCTTTTATTTGCTCTGCATTTGGATTGAAGAGGTATGACAGCTGATCCTTGGTACTTTGTAGCTCACCCTCATGCTTAGAAGCAAGCATGACTGGTTGTGACTTCTCCTTTGACTCAAATGAAGTCAAATACCTTATTGGGAAAGGTATGATCCATTTGATATGCCCATAGCTCTGATTTTCAACTCTAAAAATGGAGTCTTCTTGTAGACCTTCTTGGGTGGGTGATGTGGAAGCAATGGTAGGACTTTTCTTCCCTTTCTCTTCCTTCATGGCAACCTAGAACTCTTCTATAGTGTGCAATGGTAGTGTTGTAATCATGAAGGATAGCTTCTCTTGAGGGTTGTAATGCCTTGGAAAAGGTCCCTGTTATCCAAATGTGCCCCCTGCTCATTTTGTGGCTAACTCCCTTTCATTCTTTCCTTCTATTGTGCCTCAATCATAAATTTTTACTTTTTAGGCACTCAAAACCTTTTGGAAATGACACTATTGGATAGAGATCTTTCTTAGCTTTCCAGAAAGGTAAATTTTTCCTCCTAACTCCACATATTTTTCAAGTTATGGCGCTCAGTATGATTGGTGTTTCCCATGCAATGAACCTCATAACCAGTCCATGTGCTTCAACGGTGCCTTGAATCAAGCATTAATGGTGACAGCAACTGGTGTGGAGGGTGAAGGTAGTCAAGGAAATAACCCAACAACAAGAAAAACATTCCAGTAGCAATCAGCTCCAAATGATACCACACTTGTAAACTGGCAGGCAGAAGATTTTTTGTGGCATGAATCAAACGATTTCCCAAAGTGTTGCAGCCAACACAAGGTCAAAGAGAAGAAATTTGGGTGAAGAACAGCCATTGGCCCCAAGTAATCACATGACTCTTGTCACTCCACAAAACTATTGGCAAACAAAATGCAATCCCAAGCACACAAGGATTGCCTAAAAAACCCCTAGGCCAACCAAATGCCAGTTGTTGCTGCCCATGTGCAAGGAATGAATGTGCAGGCCAAGGGGGACAGCAGAGGGATACTTCATCTCCATTCATGCATAATCATTGATCAGATGAAGAAGACAAATGTAAACATATCAATGTGGGAATCACTATCTATCCCAGGCCAAAGAGATTTGCTACAAGCTGCCATGAAGGACTGGTCAACTTCAAATCAGCAAGTCCAAATGCAGAGAAGGTGCTCACAAATGCTGCCCAGCCTGAGGGGAATCATGGAGGAAAGCAAGGTAAAATTGAAGCCCCCTCCATTCTATGTTTCATTGATCATTGGAAACCATTAGTACACAATTGCATGATTGATTCCGGGGCAAAAGTTAGTTCAGTAATGCCCAAGCAAATAGCTGATCATTTGGGAATTCAGAATGAAACCATATCCAAAGGGGTGGTGCAATTGGATGGGACAGCAGTAACAAACAGTTGGGGTGATTAAAACTTAAGTCTTACCCATTATCCATTCCACCACCCTCAAGGTAATTTTGATAACAATGCATCAAATCAAATTTAGTCCCAAGCAAAGATTGATTTCAAGCCCTAGAATCAAATCATGTTTTGGGGGCCCCCCTCGGCTTCTCTCTAACTCTCCCCCTCCAAGAAGAAATCCCAACGAGTTAGAAAAAAATGGAAAAAATGCAAAAAAAGGTTGCAAGACTGTTTTAAAGCATTTCGGGTCTGAAGGGTTCGGGTCGTACTAAGGTTCATTTAATACCAATTTGGGGCATTTGATCAAAAAACAAACCCAAGCACTGGATAAGCTCAGACATTTTTGTCCAGGCGGTATCCGATGGGAAAGTTGGGACGTCGGGACGCGAAAAGCCGAAATCGGCCGATGAAAGATCCTTATCAAAAATTGAAGAATCAGTTTTTTGTTTCGCGTGGTTTGGGACAGCGCGGGACAAAAGTACCGCGTGGGACGTGAATCGGCCGATTTTCCGAAAGATGTCCATTATGTTTTTCAGATTTTTGTCCGAGACAGTCGGGACAAAAGTACGAGAGAGACGCGCGGGACTTGAAAACGTGAAAAGGTGAAAAGGCCCAAAAAGACAAAGCCCGAATCAGCCGATGCAGGAGATTTTTGTCTGGGACAGCCGAGACAAAGGTATGCACGGGACGTGAGGGACAAAAAAGCCGAAACGAGCCGAAGGTAAAGAAAAAAAGTCAACGTTTGACACGTGAAACTTCAAACGGCCATAACTTTTGACTCCGAGCTCCAATTTTCACAAAATTGGACTTTCTGAAAGAGACATCCACTGCAACAAAAAAAATTGGAATGAACAAGGGTAGGTATATATTTAAAAAAGAAACATATTCGGCTCCAGTCAGTTAATGCTCATTCCCATCAAATGACAAAAATACCTGACCAGACCCAAAATAGCTGCCCGCACTCAGAAGGCCATAAACTTTTTGCATTTCTCAACAAAATCACACAAAATTGGTACCGTTGGAATCATGGCTCTCCAAGCCAAACACAAAAAATCAAGAAATTCCAGATTTGATGAGATATTGGTGGGGATTTTTCAGAAAACGTGGACGGGTTCATAACAGTGTTTTATTTGGTGGTTGGGAGTGCAATTAAGAGGCATGGTCATCATTCTTTCTTCTGCTGCAGCAAGCACCTGGGACAGTATGGGGAGCCTTTTGCAAGTAATATATAATCATTTTACTCCATTTAATCCTCTTACAAGTGGTTGAAGGAGATTTTGGGATTTCCATTTTCCCTTCTCTTTCTCTTCTCATTTTTTCTATAAATTGGAGTGTTTGGGCTCATTGTAAAAGGAGGTAGTTTTTTTTTGTAGCAAAGCTCTACCAAAATTGCTTTGTGTGAAGCCAATGTTTACAGGCCCTTGTTGTGGACTCCTTGCATGGTGATCCAGGCCCTTATCTTGTAATAGATTGAACTGTGCATCATCATGAAGCAATAAAATATAAGTTTGTGGATGTATCTTCCCCTGCTGTGTTTTCTTGCATTCTTCTTGCCCCTTTCAACCTTGATTACAAGAATATTTTGTCTATTATTATGTTCTTGAAGGGATCCATTATTTGTGTATGTTTGAAATATTGTTGTGAATGTTTTGCTAGATTATGGAGAACTGTCATCACCTCTTCTAGTGTGCACTTTGCTTCTGTATTTCACGCATTTGAAGACTACTCTCACACCCTCCTTTTCTGGTGTATCACCGCTTTAGTGTAGGCTTTCATTTTATGCATTCTCTCTCCCTGGTCTCTTGGAAATTTAGATTAGAATAGTTAGTTTCCCCTCCCCTGCATTAGAGTAGATTGTGGCAGGTATTTAGGAGCAAAGAACCAGCTTTCTCTGGAGGTTTATCTCAAGTAGCAAGTCCCCCACAAAATAGAGATCAGTACCCATGTTATCCAATCACATGTGAGCTCAAGTATATATGCGCTTGTATAAATATAGGGTGCTAAAAATGATTGGTGATAACACTTGAGTACTTTGCATGTCTGTCCCAACGTGGTTTTTTGCAACCAACTCAACACATACACCCAAGTACTCACATTCACATTAACACCACTACACTCACCGCACACTCACTACATTTACATTCACACACACGTACCCCACACAAACACACACATAATTACAAGACCCCAACACACAAAAATTACACACTCTATCACACTCACACGTACCCTCACCACACTTCACACCCACACTCACACACACCTTCACAACACCACAATCACCCAGCTTCCACACCCTCCCATGCACCCACCCATTCCCATCATTCCCTCACAATGGACCCACGCCACACTCCCCCACCCCCCCCCCCCTCCCCCACACATCTTCCCCACAACTCACCCAAAATCACACACTCACCACTGGCCCACACAATAAAAATGTCACATTCACATAGCACACGCACACTCAATTCACACACATTCACACTCACATACGGATCCTCACACATTCATACTCATAAACACATTCCCCCACACGCTCACTCACAACTCACACTCTTCACTCCCACCCACCTTCACACCCCCACACCCCCCCCTCACCCCCATATTCCAACACCCGCACATAAAAAACAACACTGCACAGCACGCACACACGAACACGACCACGAACATGCACATGCAAACTCACTGCACACTACAGCATACTCACACGCACACTTACAGCGCACGCACACGCACATATACATGGACACCCACCACACCCACTCACACCATGCACCAGAGAGCACACGCATAAGGAACACGTAACACACAAATCACACACAGATGCACATGCACATGCACATGCACACACACACGCTACGCCCACGGCACACGTTAAACTCCCCGGCACCCACATATTCACACACTCACCACATCCATCCATCCTTCATACACCTACACACACGCCCCCCCTTCACCCACCCACACACACACATTGAAGCAACCGCACACCACAAAAGTACATATGCACATATGCATCACCTACGCACATGCACCTGCACACGCACACGTATACGGCACACAAACACACACACACATGCAAATGCATGCACACGCACACACAACACACACACAGCAAACACAATCACACACATCCCCACCACAACACACCATCCTACACACACACACACACAACATCAATTCCCCCACAAACAAACCCACACCACACTTATTACACATTCACTAACAAAATACACACACACATGCACACACACACTCACATTCACACCCACGCAAACCACACTCACACGCACTACACACACACATCACGCCTACACCCCATTTCCCATGCACACTTTCACACAAAATCACACACACACGCACACTCATACGCATGACACACACACACACCACGCATACATGTGCACTCGCACTCACACACTCACGATTCCAAGCACACGCACACATAAACGTCACCACCCACGCACACCGCCCACCCACGGACGCACACTCACTACGCACATACCTGCCTCACACGAACAACATCATATCTTCCACCACCAGCAACCCATTTACCGCCTCCCCCTCCCCTCCGTCACCTCCCTTTCCCTCTTTTCCACCTTCCCCCCCCCCCCCCGCTTCACCCCCTCAAGCCTTGCTCCCCCCATCCCCACCCCTCGACCCCCCACCCCGCTCCTTATCCCATCCCCCCCCCGCACCACGAGGCGCACCCCACATGCACACCCACAGGCACAGGCACATACATAGGCACACACACACGCGCACGCACATGCACACGCAACTGCACACGCACAGGCATAGGCACAAGCACACACACACACTAATGGACACGCGCGCGCACACACACACACACACATAAGGGCATACACGCAGGCACATGCACATGAATGTGTACACGCACATGCACATGTACATGCACAAGCACAGGAATAGGCAAAGGCACATGCACACACACACACACCCACACACACATGCACACACACACATACACACACCAACACACACATAAGGAAACACGCGCACATAAAAGCACACACATAGACGCACATGCACATGCACAAGCACACGAACACGAACACGCGCACGCACACACACACACACTGCGCGCGCGCGCGTAAACATACACGCACATTCACATGCACATATACATGCACACCCACACACTCACACACACACAGAGACACTTGCATAAGGACACACACACACACAAAAGCACACACACACGCACATGCCCACGAACACACACATTCACACGCACACACATACAAACATGAACCCATGCACACAAACAAAAATACACATAAGAAAGCACAAACACACAAAAGTACACATGCACATACGCACGCACACGCACACGCACAAGCACAAACACACAAAAGTACACATGCACATACACACACATGCACACGGACACGCACATGCACACGAACACACACACACACACGCACACGCACACGCACACACATTCCCACACAAACACACAAACAGACACGAAATGACACACGCACTAACAAAAGTACACATGCACACACACACGCACACACACACACACGCAAATACACATGCACATGCACACGCACATGCACACACACGCACACGCACACGCACACCCACACGCACACGCACACGCACATGCACACGTAAATGCACACACACATGTACACCAACACACACATGCACATGCACACAATCACACAAAAGCACACACACACGCGCACTTGTGCACACAAAAGCACACACACACACACACGCACATAAGGACGTACACGCACACGCACACGTACACGCGCAACACAAGGCAAACATGCACACACACACACACACATAAATGCATACGCACAGGCACACAAACACAAACATACACACATGCACGCGCACGCACACACACATGCACAAGCACAGGCATAGGAAAAGGCACATGCACACACACACACACACACACACACACACACACACACACACACACACACACACACACACACAAGGAAACATGCGCACATAAAAGCACACACATAGATGCACATGCACATGCACACGCACACGAACATGCACACGCACACACACACATGGAAACGTACATGCACACTCACATGCACATATACATGCACACCCACACACTCATACATGCGCAGAGATACATGCATAAGGACACACGCACACACAAAAGCACACATGCACGCACACGCACACGCACACGCACACGCACACGTGCATGCACATGCACATGCACACGCCCATGAAAACACACATTCACACACACACACACCCACACGCACACACATACAAACATGCACCCATGCACACAAACAAAAATGCACATAAGGAAGCACAAACACACAAAAGTACACACGCACATACACACGCCCACGCACACGCACACGCACATGAACAGGCACACACACACGCACACAGACATGAACATGCACATGAACACACACACACGCACACACAAAAGCACACATGCATGCACACGGACACGCACACGCACACAAACACGCACATGGACATACGCATGCACACGCACGCGCACACGCCCACGAACACACATATTCACACGCACAAACACCCACACGCACACACATACACACATGCACCCACGCACACACACAAACACACACATAAGGAAGCACACACAAGCAAAATTACACACGCACATACGCACGCCCACGCAAACGCACATGCACACACACACAAAAACACGCACACACACACACATGCACATGCACACGAACACACACACACACGCACACGCACATGTGTTCGTACACGCAAATGTGCACGCACACCCACACCCACACGCACGCACATGCGTATAAACATACACACACACACAAACACGTAATGACACACACACTAAAAAAAGTACACACGCACTAACAAAATTACACACGCACGCACACATGCACATGCACACGCACACGCACACACACATGCATACGCACACACAAACGCACACGCACACACACATGCACACCTACACGCGCACACAAAAGCGCACACACACACACAAGCACATAAGGATGCACACGCACATGCACACACACGCACACGCACACACACACGCACATGCATACGCACACGCATATACACATGCACACCTACACGCAAATGCACATGCACACGCGCACACAAAAGCACACACACACACACGCACACACGCGCACACAA
>CM034148.1:467115277-467127777 GCA_019776745.2 Taxus chinensis
CAAACACACAAACACACACGTAGCGACACACGCACTAACAAAAGTACACACACACGCACAGGAACACACACACGCACATGCACATGCACACGCACACGCACATGCACACGCACACGCACACGCACACGCACACGCACACGCACACGCACATGCACATGCACATGCACACGAACACACACATGCACACGCACACCCACACGCACATCCACATGCACACACACTTGCACACCTACAAACACATGCACATGCACACGCGCACACAAAAGCACACACACACGTGCACACATGCACACAAAAGCACACACACACATGCACATAAGGACACACGTGCACACGCACAGGCACACTTGCAACACAAAGCACACACGCACGCACATGCACATGCACACGCACACGAAGACACTGTGATGCCTACTTCAACTACTACTTGAGACCAAGAAACAAATTAGGAAAATTATGGAATAATTTTTTTTTTATAGGAAGAGTCTACAACCAAGTTGCAAGACACTAGTTTGAAACTAAATAGGTTCCAGAATAAATTCTGATTAACCAAACACAATATTTACATTTTTATCTTATAACAAGTTTACTAGGTTCCAATTTGGAGGTTACAAGTTTTATTAAGGTTCAGGGAGAAATTTATCGTAGGCCTGCTCTTTATCAAGCCCTGAACTTCAACTAGATTTCTCACACAATTATAGTTATCAAAATTTTCCTAAACTAGACTCATTGGATAGGAAATTTCCTCACCTTTTCAACCATATAAAGAAATCCTCCTAACTCCTTGTAAAACTCAAGTTATGGCTGGGTGGAGTTTTAGGGGAAAATTTTCCCTTAGAGGTCGCGGGGATAGGTAGAAAACTGGGAAAATTTTCCCAAGTGCCACGTGTCATCACGTGATTGATGCGGGAGAGCGGGTCGTGGAAATTTTTTTGAAATTTTTCCCAAAACCAGAGTCTCTATTTTCCAAAGGAAAATTTTCCTCCATACCCCCGCACTTGCTCAAATGGCCACGTGGCGCTTTGTGATTGGCCAAGGGCCGGTGGAAGAAAAAGTGAAGTTTTTCCAAAAGAGCAAAAAGTTAAGTTTTCAATTCTAAATCCTCATTCCTCCCTGCCATGTGTTAGCACGTGATTGGTGCGGGGCCAAGGAATTTTTAGAAAATTTTTCCAAAGTTTAAAATTTAAATTTTTCTAAGGTCGAATTATTTCTTTTTTTTTGTTTGGGATGGCTATTTTGAAGTAAAACTTCAAATGGCCATAACTTTTGATAGGAAGCTCCATTTTAGGAAAACGAGGACTTTCCGGAAAGATCTCGGAGTCCTCTTTGCATAGAAATTATCAATTTTGGAATTTGGTAAAGTTTCAAGGGTCAATTTTAAAAAATCGATCTGCAGGGTTTATAATTTTAAAACTGGTAATTTTCAACTTATAAGATTTGATTCAATTTTGATATTTCTTCTTCTGAGCATGTAAATTGAGCATTGGGAAATGGTCATGGGTAAATTTAGGTATATTTTCAAGGTCCAATTTGGACATTGGGTTGCATTTGGTAAATTTTTAAGTTTTTTGACAGTAAGTTGGATTGTGAAGTTAAAATTGGATTTGATAGAGTTTTTGAGATATTTTTGTTGTTGCAAATCAGCAGCACCCCTAGATGTAAATCAGGTTTCTAAGTTGATGTTTCAGGCATCCAGTGTGATTGCACAACATTGAAACCTCTCTCCAAGTGTGGGACTTGTAAAATGAGAGAGGAATCTCTAGATTAGAGGCTGGTTCCTCAAACTCCTCTGATCAGATCTATTATTTGCACAATTGCAGAGGTTTGAATCCTAATCCTACTCTAAATTCCAAGGAGATAGAGATATAAAGTGCAAAAATTGAAACTAAACTAATAGGTGATACACCAAAGGAGTGGTGAACACTTCTTGTTCATGCAAATTGACACAATTTCATAAACTGCAACATGAAACATCATACACAGGCTGATAAGATGCAATTAGAGGTCTGAAATGAAGCAACACAATACAAACAAAGGACTGAAAATTGATCACAGAGTCTACACTGTCATTTTTCACTGTCAAAATCCTTACATTTGCAACATCAAAGAGGCAGAAACATGTTACAATCATGAAGAAGGTCTGATACTTGCAAAAATCACTTGTTGAAGGTGAAAGAAGAAGCTTGCTATCCAAAAAAAATGTTCAACCTCAAAAAATGAGCCAAATCTGGCTTTTACAATGCATGGGTCAAGCCTAGGAGAGAGAAAATGTGTAAAAAATGTGGAATCCATTCCCCATTGAATGAAGATGCATTAAAATAGCATGGGCATCCTTACAGACCCATGCCCTGACATTTTTGGCCATGCTGAAGAAGAATGCGACCCATTTTACATTAAAATTGGTTGTTGAAACGTCATTTCTGGCCATTACCATGTGTCAGAGGAGTTTCTTGATTTTCTCTGTCCAAACTCAACCAAAATTCAAATTTTACCCTGGAATCATGTAGATAATTTCACCAGTTTTCCATTGATATGAAGAACGTGAAAATCCAAGCTCTGAATCGAAAGATATGGCAATTTGAAAATTTAGGGCAAAAACAAGCTAAAATCGGATCGACGAGCAAAAGTTTGAATTTTTACCCATTTGGTCTTTGGAAAAAATTTCAAAATTTCCCCACGCTCCGCCACTCTAGGTGCCATGTGGCAACTTCCTATTGGCCACGGGCCTCCTAAGGGAAGATTTCCCACAAAAACTCTGTCAAGCCATAACTTGAAAAATATGAGGAGTTAGGAGGAAAACTTTACCTTTCTGGAAAGCTGAGAGAGAGCTCTATCTAATGGTACCATTTTTAGAAAGACTTGAGTGCCTAAAAATAAAAAATGGAGACTGAGGCACAAGAGAGGTAAGAACACAAGGAGTTAGCCACAAAAATGAGCAGGGGCACATTTTGGATAACAATTTTTGCGACTCAGAGGGGTCATCTGCCTGCTAGATGAAGATACCAGTTGCCTGAAGTAGCCCATTGGGCATGGAGTCATAAAATTTTCTTTTCAGAACCGCAACTGACTTAGAATTTTGTAAGGAGGAAGATGGAATATCACCTGATGGAAGCAAGGACTACAAAACATCTCCAGGGACAACAAGCCTGTGCCAAAGAACTTAGGGAAAACAAAACAACCTACAACAAAACAATGTGCACAAGCACTTGGAGGAATGAAAACCTAAGCTGATATTTACAAGGTGGAGAATTTCTCTTTAGTAGCAATGCTTTAGATAGATTCCATTGACTGTAATCTACAGTTCTTCGCCATCCAATGAAGATAATTGGAAGGCATTGTTGTCCTTACACTTTGTGACCATGTATGGGCCACTCCAAATGGCATCAAATTTTGAATGCCTTCCTAGTTTTTCTCTATCTGCATCCCATTTTGACACTAGATCTCTAACTTAGAAAGATCTACTCTTGGCCTTCCTATCAAAGGTCTTCTTGATCAAAGCTTGATCCTTCTCCATTGCTTGGGATGCCTGATCTCTGATCCTTTGGAGCTCCATCAACTCTGCATATCTCACCTCCATGGGCCCAAACTCTAGCAACTCTAACTGCTTCATGAGTTCCAATGTTGGCAACTCAAGTGACATGGGAAAGATTGCCTCTCTTCCATAAACAAGCCTGAATGAAGCGTTACCTGTGGATCTCTTGGGAGTTATCCTATCAACCCATAAGGCTAAATTTAGTTTGGTATGCCGAGACCTCTGATTCTCATCAAGAGTCCTTCTAATGATCCTCAACAAGTTCTTGTTTGTAGATTCAGCCTAGCCATTACCTTGAGGGTACTAGTTTGATGAAGTACTTAGGTAGATCCTGTTCTTGACAGCCCACTCAGTCACCTTGGATCTAATGAATGCTAATGCATTATCTAAGATTACTGTAGCAGTTATGCCAAATCTGGTTACTATCCCCTCATAGAAGTCTAGGATGCTAGACTTATTTGCTTCCTTGAGTGCTACTGCTTCAGTCCACTTGGTGAAGTAGTATGTGGCTGTCAAAATCCACTTATGCCCTTGGCTTGAATTGGGATTAATGACTCCAATGAAGTCCAAACCCCATTGCATGAATGGCTGGTCAACTGAAATCGGATGCAATGGAAGGGCAGCAAGCCTCTCTTTACCTGTGAAGAATGCACAATTCTTGCACCTTTTGATCCACGCAAAGCAATCACTGAAAATCTTGGGCCAATAATAACCAGCCTTCATGATTTTTAGAGCTGTCACTCTTGGTGCAAAATGACCACCAGCTGGTCCACCATGGAACTCTTCCAACACCCTATGAATCTGATTTGTGCTAATGCATCTCAGCAGCACTCCATTCACATCTTTCTTGAACAAAACTCCATCAACAATGGCATATGGGATATCATGCAATCTGAAGTATCTTCTTTGGGTCTTGTTCATCTCCGAAGGGCATAGGCCTGTGCTTAGGAAGTGCATTATACCTTGGGTCCAGCAAGGAGTGGGGACAACATTATTTTCTTCTTGAGTGCCATTTGGCTCATGGCTATCTTGAACTATCAAAAAAACCTCTTCTTCATTACATACTTCTTTTTGCTTACCCAAAATCATCTTCTCACACAATCCTTTTCCTCTTACGAGCTTAGTGACCTTGATCTCAATGTCATACTCCATGACACGAGTGATCCAACCTGCCCTTTTCTCATTCAAATCTTTGTTGAGGAGGAAGTCTTTAACCCCAGCATGAGAGACCAACAACTGGACCTTGTTGTTTGAGACTAAATGCTTGAATTTCTTCAAGCTTTTGATTATTGCAAGTACATGCTTCTCAATAAAAGAATACCTCACCTAATAGTCATCTAGGCTCTGGCTGAAGAAATAAATTGGCTGCTCATCGTTGTCCTTGTTCTGTTGTACTAAAATGGAAGAAATAGTATCATTACCTCCAAATACAGAGGATGAAATCCTTGGAGAAGTCTGGGTTGATGAGGGTTGGTGCTTGAGAGATGGCTTCTTTGATTGCTTCAAAACTCTCCTTGCCTTCTATTGTCCACTTGAAAGCCATGTTTTTCTTTAACATTTTGGTGATAGGTTTGACAAGGGCTGCAAAATCTGGGACAAACCTCCGAACAAAATTTATCCTCCCCAAGAAACTCTGAAGGGCTTTCTTGTGGCTTGGCAATGGTAGTGCTCTTATGGCTTCAACCCTCTTTGGATCAATTGCTAATCCTTCTTTGGAGACAATATGGCCAAGGAGCTTTCCTTCATGTGCAAGAAAGATACAGTTCTTAGGATTCAAAGACACTCCAAATCTCCTGCACCTCGTGAAGACTTATCTCAAATGAGAGAGGTGGTCTGCTACATTTTTGGAAACAACAGTGATATCATCAAGGTATATCAACACCATGTTGTTAATCAAACCTTTGAACGCTATGTCCATTGCTCTTTGGAAGGTAACTCCAGCGTTGGACAGCCCAAATGGCATTTTCCTGTATGCATAAGTTCCCCATTTGGTTGTGAAGGCTGTCTTGAACTGATCTTCTTCCTTCACCATAATCTAATTGTACCCTGAGTAGCCATCAAGCAATGAAAACCTTTCGGAGCCAGCAACAACTTGTAAAATCTGATCCATAGAAGGAAGTGGGTAATGGTCCTTGAGAGATGCTCTATTCAAATCTCTGAAATCAATGCACAATCTGATCTCTCCACTCTTCTTTCTGATTGGAACTAAGTTAGAAACCCAACTAGAATGCTTGATTGGGAATATGATTCTTAACTCAATCAACTTGTTCAATTCCTTCCTCATGAGAGGTTCCATGTGTGGATTGACTGGCCTTTGTTTCTGCCTGATGGGCTTAGTATTTGGATCCAACTCAATGGTGTGCTGAGCTAACTTGGGATTGAAACCTTTCAAATCTTTGTAGCTCTAATAAAACACATCAGGGAACTCTTGACACAGCTGTATGAACTCATACCTTTCTTGTTCAGTTGTCATCTTTCCAATTTGCAATGGTTTGTTCTCTTCCACCAAGATGGATACTGAATCTTCTCTCTTGACCTGAATGTTTGCTTTCTCTTTCCTAAACTAATCAATGGGATTGAAAATGGACTCAAAAGTGATAAGTCCCTTGGGTACCTTGTTAGTTCTCAGCTGTACTACTTGGTCACCATAATGTTGTTCCAATTTTTCTTGATTTTTAGCTGAGAACTAAACTTCTTCTTATAAGAAATGGATGATTTGCTGGTCATTCTTAAACACTTGCCAACTTACATTGTTATCCGGCACTAAAGGCCTCACAATCACATGGATGTTTGACTGTACCTTGTCCTTTTGAATGCTTTCCACAATATCAAAGGCTGCCCCAATTGCTGCAAGCCTGTCAGCAGCTTGGTTTTCTTTTCTAGGAATGGATTTTATGTTAAAGCCCTCAAAATATTTAATGAGGTTCCACACCTTGTTCTTGTAGCACTTGAGCAGATTATTCTTGACAGCATGTTGCCCCTTAACTTGGTTTACAATCAATTCATTGTCACCAAAGACTTGCAAGTTCTTTATTCCTCTCTTTATTGCCCAATGCATCCCTTGCACCAAGGCTTCATATTCAGTAGTGTTATTAGAGCATGCAAACTGAAATCTAAAAGTTGAATAGTACTTTACTCCTTGAGGTGAAATAAGCATAGCTCCACCTCCTGCACCTTGTCTACTCCTTGATCCATCAAAAAATAGTTGCCATACCTCATTGTCATCCTTGTCGTTTGGCTTGGTGATGCTACGAATGGGCTGATCTTCTTGATGTATGCAATAGACCCCTAGCTCAGATTCTTCTACTTCTTGATAAGGATCAAAAGCATGCACCTTGTTTGCCAATTCATCAAGAGTTAGATCTGGGATGCTTCCAACCTTGGTGTCAGCTTCATCAGTGCTTGGGTGATCTTCTTGATCAAATTCCGAACAGTTGGCATTGATCTGACTTGGAGTGTAGGGCTCAATGTGGAAGTTTGCAATAGGTTTAGACCTGATTGTAGCTTTGGTTCCATACCTCGTTCTGAAAAGCATGTGTGACCATCAGAAGACAAATATCCTCCAATCTTGGCTATGAAATCTCTTGACAAACATAGGGAAAAGAGTGGTGGAAGGTCTATAACTGATACATCTTGTAAAACAACAACATTTGGACATGCATGAAAGGTAAGACTCAAGTTTCTAATCACCCCAATTGGTGTTACTGTTGTCCCATCCAGCTACACTACCCCTTTGGATATGGTTTCATATTGAAGTCCTAGCTGATCAACTATTTGCTTGGCCATCACTGAGCTACTTGCCCCGGAATCAATCATGCAATTGTGCACCAATTGGTTTCCAATGATTAATGAGACATAAAAAGGAGGGGGCTTCAACATTTTACCTTGCTGTCCTCCATGATTCCCTTCAGGCTGGGTAGCATTTGTGAGCACTTTCTCTTGCATTTGGACTTGCTGATTTGAAGTTGGCCAGTCCTTCATGGCAGCTTGTAGAAAATCTCTCTAGCCTGGGATAGACAGGGATTCCCACATTGATATATTTACATTTGTCTTCTTCATCTGATCAATGATACTAAATGGTGATGAAGGATCTCTTTGTTGTCCCTTGGTTTACATATTCATCCCTTGCATGTGGGCAGCAACAACTGGTATTTGAGTTGGTCTAGGAGCTGTTCTTGGCTGCCCTTGTGCATTTACAACTGGATTTTGTTTTCCAACCATTTTTAGAGCCATAAAAGGTTGTGGATTGGTTGGAGCTAATGGCTGTTCTTCACCCAAATTCCTTATTTTTTACCTTGTGTTGGCTGCAACACCTTGAGAGACTATTTGATTTATGCCACAAAAATCTTTTGCCTGTCAGTTCACAAGTGTGGTGTCATTTGGAGCTGATTGCTGCTAGAATGTTTCTTGTTGTTGGTTGTTTTCTTGACTGCCCTCACCATCCACACCAGTAGTTTTCACCATTAATGCTTGATTCAAGGCACCGTTGAAGCACATAGATTGGTTGTGAGGTTCATTGCATGGAAAATACCAATCATACTCCTGAGCAACATTGTTTTGTGTTGGCACCAATGCCTTAGAGGCAGATATAGCATTTGGATTATAGGGCTGAAATAGTCTGTTGGTAGGAGGCCTTGCTTGATTTAGATTTGCAGCTGGATTGGGTGGTCTATGAGGTTGATATGGCTACCTGTTAGGCTGAGCTTGAGGCTAGAAGGAAGGTCTAAAACTTTGGGCTTGTTGCCTCTTGAGATTAACCAGCTCATTTACCTAAATTTTACAATTGCTTCATGACTTCTTGAAGCTCATTTGGGGCACTTGGAGATGAAGTAGAAGCTTCATTTGAACTCTGATTTCTAGGAGTGGGAGAAGGAGCCAAATTAGGTGCTTGATTAGTGTTTGGGCTCTCTAAACTTGGAAACAATGGCATGGGAGGTCTAGGGGCTAGTTTTCTAGCTTGGATCAAACAATTTTCAGCTCTAATGGCAATGTTATAAGCCATAGGGATAGTTATGCCTCCCATGGACTGAATCAACATAGAAATATTAGAATTTAGAGCTTTGAGATAGTAAAGAAAAGCACCTTCTGCTATTGGCCTGACTACCACTGAAATTCTCTCCCAAGTCCTTTGAAATCTGAAATTAAAATCAGTCAGCTGCTCATTGGGAGTTCTTTTGATAGTTGTCAGTTGGTCCAAAAGGGACAAGTTGTCTCCCTTTTCCCAAAACTGCTCATGGAGGGCTATAAATAGCTGATTCTAATTTTGAATAGAATCTGAGGCAAGACTCCTGAACCATTGCAAAGCTTTCCCTTTGAATGAAGATGTCAGCAGTTTGACAGCCGCTTGCATCTCATTGATCTCATGAATTGCACAAATGTTAGCAATATCCTTAACATGATCACCAGGTGAGGTTTGATTTTCTCCAGTGAAGTATGAAATGTTCTTCAATGCTGCAACTGGGATTAGATTTTATGCATTGAGAGCAAGTGGGCTGCTGCCAGTGAAATTGACATAGGGGTTGTTTTGTGCCATTCTAATTGGTCTTAGAACCCTTGTTGACTGAATGAAAGGCCTACCAGGTGGAGGAGTTGAGAGAGTTCTGTTTGGTGGAGATGGAGACCTTTGGATTCTCCTCCCACTTTGCCTTATTCTTGGAGATAATTGCAGATATTCAAATAGCACCTCTTCCTCTCCAGCTCTTGACCTTGTGTTGATTCTTCTCATGAGTTTTCAGGTCTGCACTACCAAAACTAGATGATTCTTCCCCTTGGAGTCACCAGATGTGCAATTTATAGCTCTTTTAAGCAAGAAAATTGCAGCAGATGCACATCAACTTTGCTGCAATGAAAATGAGACCTCTAAGGTCCCACCGAGCGTGCCAAAACTGTTGTTGCAAATCAGCAGCACCCCTGGATGTAAATCAGGTTTCTAAGTTGATGTTTCAGGCATCCAGTGTGATTGCACAACATTGAAACCTCTCTCCAAGTGTGGGACTTGTATAATGAGAGAGGAATCTCCAGATTAAAGGCTGGTTCCTCAAACTCCTCTGATCAGATCTATTATTTGCATAATTGCAGAGGTTTGAATCCTAATCCTACTCTAAATTCTAAGGAGATAGAGATAGAAAGTGCAAAAATTGAAACTAAACTAATAGGTGATACACCAAAGGAGTGGAGAACACTTCTTGTTCATGTAAATTGACACAATTTCATAAAATGCAACATGAAACATCATGCATAGGCTGATAAGATGCAATTAGAGGTCTGAAATGAAGCAACACAATACAAACAAAGGACTAAAAATTGATCACAGAGTCTGTACTGTCATTTTTCACTGTCAAAATCATTGCATTTGCAACATCAAAGAGGCAAAAAGCTGTTACAATCATGAAGAAGGTCTGATACTTGCAAAAATCACTTATTGAAGGTGAAAGAAGAAGCTTGCTATCCAAAAAAAATGTTCAACCTCAAAAAATGAGTCAAATCTGGCTTTTACAATGCATGGGTTGAGCCCATAAGAGAGAGAACGTGTAAAAAACATGGAAGCCATTCCCCATTGAATGAAGATGCATTAAAACAGCATGGGCATCCTTACAGACCCATTCCCTGACATTTTTGGCCATGTTAAAGAAGAATGCGACCCATTTTGCATTAAAACTGATTGTTGAAACGTCATTTCTGGCCATTACCACGTGCCAGAGGAGTTTCTTGATTTTCTCTATCCAAACTCAATGAAAATGAAAAATTTACCCTGGAATCATGTAGATAATTTCACCAGTTTTCCATTGATATAAAGAACTTGAAAATCTGAGCTCTGGATCGAAAGATATGGCGATTTGAAAATTTAGGGCAAAAACAAGCCAAAATCGGATCGGCGGGCAAAAGTTTGAATTTTTACCCGTTTGGTCTTTGGAAAAATTTTCAAATTTTCCCCACGCTCTGCCACTCCAGGTGCCACATGGCGGCTTCCTATTGGCCGCGAGCCTCCTAAGGGAAAATTTCTCACAAAAACTCCGCCGAACCATAACTTGAAAAATATGAGGAGTTAGGAGGAAAACTTTACCTTTCTGGAAAGCTAAGAGAGCTCTATCCAATGGTGCCATTTTTAGAAAGATTCGAGTGCCTAAAAATCAAAAATGGAGACTGACGCACAAGAGAGGTAAGAACACAAGGAGTTAGCCATAAAAATGAGCAGGGGCACATTTTGGATAACAATTTTCTTAAATATGAAGTTCAATGTGGGTTCAATAGGAGCTGATACATCTAAAATACTTTGTTTCCTTTATCAATTTTAACTAAAAATCTGAACTGTACATTTTTTATGGAAATTCATTGCCAGAATTAAAGAAGGAAACAAAGATAATTTTCTAACAAGTTTATTAACCAATTTGCATCTTCCAAATATGGGAAGGCGTTTTCAAATCTTATCCAAGGCATTCGATTGATTCAAACAATTAATTGACAGTTCATATTCAAGTTTAAACTCCAGTTTTGATTTCAAACACAGTACATTTACTGACAATGCTATTTCTTAATATCTTTCAAAGTAGGTTTTCATTTCACAACAACTCGGATCTAATACAACAATGAAATTTTGAGAAAGGAATGTAATTCTTTATTTGATTTCCAATAATAATTCGACAGTTTATCTCTTTCTTTAAAATTCAAATTACAATGCACAATACATATTTCTTTCTTTCACATTCTTCTCATAACACAGTATGGAATAATAATTCTTTACAATTCACTTATCACTTTCAACCTTTTAATTTCAATACAAGATATCTTCTCATTACAATTAACAATACAAATCATCCACTTCAAAGTGGGAAGGTTATAATGAACTTGCTAAAAAGGAAATGACTGTCAAACTGATTTCTCTAAGCTCCAAACAGCAGCAGGCTGATTTCTTCATATTTTATCTTTTAATCACAACAAGGAGGGGAGAAAGGCAACACTCTCCACCCAACCAAGATACCCAATGTGAAAATAGAAGCCATCTTTCCCCATCGGCCCCCGAGCCCCAACCATATTGAAATGGAGCATGATAATACAACACATGGCAACATGGCTTCTTCACATACAAGCATAAATTCACAAACAAAAATAAACACAAAGCAAGAGGATGTAGTTATCAACTACAACAATCCATTCCAAACAAAACAAAAGCTCCTTCTCCAAGCAAGCAAGCCAAGCAAGAGTAAGAACTATGGAGGTCTCCTTATGCCTCTCAAGTTGAATTTTGGGCATCCACCAAGAGCAAACCGCCAAGATCATAGAAATCCCATCAACCTTATCCCTCATCAACCCCTCCTTATCCCTCCTCCAAATTTATCCCTTATACCTCCCCCAAAGTAGGAAATGCAAGCAATTTCCTTTCCTAGGTGGATTCCAAACCGACATTCCCTCCAAGAACAAATAACAATGGCAAATCCCTTATCCCTCCTCTGATAAACCTCATAGTCTTCTCTCCACACCATGCCCTAAGCATTCTACCCATCCCTCTAAGAATTGCAAACACAAATACATTCAAAATTCATGCTAAAAGAGGGAAAAACAACAATTTTAAAAAAATGAGAGCCTACCTCTCCATAATGGAGACTTGCTCCCAAAACAACAGTCTTTATTTCACCAAAAGCTAGTCCCAAATCAGCAAGGTAAATGTATGCACAAGTAAATCCACTTCTTCCACCAAGCAAGCTCCAAAATGCAAGAGAAATTTTGACCTAAGAGTGAAATCTCCAACCTTCAACAACCTCAAATGAGAGGAAATTTTAATTTTTAAAGGAGATAGAGGGAGAGGATGATGTGGATTCCAAGTGGGATGCCACATCATTGTTCCTCATCCCAAGAGCATTCAACATCAAGGAAAAATAAATCATAATAAATGAAAATGACAAAATTACTTACATACACAATGTAGCCCATACCCCAAAAGAAATGCATTTAAATTTTGTAAGACAAGTGC
>CM034148.1:467130277-467137777 GCA_019776745.2 Taxus chinensis
CACACAAACACGCACATGACACACGCATGCGCACACACATGTACACATGCATAAACACATACATGCACATGCACACACACACACATAAGAACATGCACACGCACACGCACATACCCACATCCACATGTAAACCACGCACACAAAAGCACACAAACACGCACACAAAACACACACACACACACGCACGCACGGACACTTACACGCACTCTCACACGTACATGCATAAAACTCTCACATGCACACACACACACACACGCACACGTAGTCGTACACGCACACGTAGTCGCACACGCACACGCACATGCACATGCACATGCACGTGCACATGTAAATGCACACGCATAGGCAGACACACACTCACAAACTCACACACACACACACACGTGCACACAGCAAAAGCACACGCACACGCACATGCACACGCACATGCACACACACACACACACATGCACATGCACAAGCATTCACACATGCACCCACGCACATGCACACACACACGCACACGCAACATGACACATGCACACAGCACACGACACATGCTGTTGTGGAACACACACACACACACATCAGCATGCGCGCGCGCACACACACACTAGATGTTGATCACCGCATTTCTAGTTTGTATGCATACCTACACACACACACATGTGAGACGCACACACACGTACCCATCACAAACCACACAAACAAACACGTAATGGGACTTGCACACCATGAGAAAGGACATCTCGCATTTTAGCAGGATGGTTCACTCACATTTCTCATGGTTAGATTTATGCACTTACACAGTTGCAGACGCATACAATATTCCTGAACCCTACCTTAAATTCACAAAGGAGACAGAGCATAGAGACATGTACACACACAAGCTACAAACTACATGCACATACACATACACACATGCACGCACACATAGACATGCACAAAGTATTTTTTACTTCATGCATATTGACACACGTGCACATACACACACATGCAACAAAGAACACTCATGCACAAACTGATAATTATACATGAAGGATCAGAAATTAACACAAACATCACACATGGACAGAGACATGCACAAACTACATGCACACGCAGGCAAGTACATGTTACACGTACACGCACACACAAATGCACTTGCATGCACACACACCTGAGAGGAAAAATGCAAAGTTTTAGCATCTTAGACAAAGGTTTGGTCATTCCACCATGCATCACTTCCACCGCGTGAGCCACACAGGGGACACTGCAATACACACACATACAAAGACATGTTCCACCTTTGACACACATGAGCACGTAATATGGGTTTTACAGTGCACAGGGACGATGCCCACGGAGAGAGCAAACATGGGAAAACATTGGGAGACTCTTTCACACACATTGACACAAGCCACATGCACATTCACAAATAGCATGGGCATCCTTACAGACGCACATTCCCTACACGTTTTTACACACATGCTAGGAGACGCACATGCACGAGCACATTCTTCACGCACACAAACATGTGGACACAAACCGTCATGTGGATGCTCACCCACACACGTGCACTGATGGAGACGTTTTTCACATGTGGACTCTCACCCAAACTCACACTAATAGACATGCACACACATTGTACCCCACACAATCTTATATCAAATTTCACACAGCGTAATGACACATTGCACAATATAAAGTACACGTGACACAAACATGCAGCTCTGGACACGCACACAGATATGGCACACTTTGACGTTTTAGGGACACGCATAGGGCCAAATCGGGTTGGTGGGCGAAAATTTGACATTTTTGCACCTTTTTGGTCATTTGGACAAATTTACACACACACACGCATTTCCCCATACACACACACGCACACACAAGTAAACACACACACACACACACTCTATGTGCACACATGGCAGCATCTCATTAGCCGTGGGCCTTTCAGGGGAAATTTTTCCCACAAAAACATGCACGTCGATGCACATACACTTAAACACAATACATAAGGAGTTACGTGCACAGAAAACTAACACACGCACATGGAAAGTTGAGACACACAAGCACTCTACACACACACACAAAGCCATTTTCACGCACAGGTTTTGAGTGCACTACGCAAAAGCACAGAAATGCATTATGCACACTTAGGCACACATGCAGACACATACGCACATGGACACGCACATGCTTAGCTCACACGCAAATGAGCAGGGGCACATTTTGCACATGCAGACGCACATTTTGCACGCACATACACCACAGGGGTACATCTGCACATGCTGGATGAACATTACCAGTTGCACGTGAAACAATGCCACATTGGGACATGGAGTCATTACAATCTATCTGTTTGGTACACACACACACAAGCACTAGCACATGTTTCACACGCAAAGGAACATGGACATGCACACGCACACGCACACGCACATGCACACGCACATGCACAAGCACATGCACAGTCACAGGCACAGGCGCACACACACCCACATCCACATGCACACACACACCCACACCCACACACATAAGGACACGCACACATAAAAGCACACAAGCACATGCACATGCACACAGACACGCACACGAACATGAACATGCACACGCACATGCACATGCACACACAAACACACTACACTACATATTTACAAGGTGGACATATACATTTCACACCCGCACACTCACATACGCACAGAGAAACTTTAGCATAAGGACACATCACGCACACACAAAAGCACACACGGAATCTGCACGCCACTTTGCACATCCACATGAAGACACATATGCCCAGGCACACACATTATTGTCACTTACGCACACACTTTGTCACACATGCACCCATGCACACACATAAACACGCACATAAGGAAGCACGGACATTCAAAATTACACACGCACACAAAAGTCTTCCCGGTTTTTCTCTGTCATGCATCATAAGGAACGCACATTTTAGTACACGCGCTAGATCTCAAAGCACACTTGCACACGCACACACACAAATACATATGCACAAGCACACAAACACAAACATGCACACACGCATGTGCACGCGCACGTACATGTAGACGCAGAAACACACACAAACACGTGCATGCACACGCACACGCACAAGCACAAGCACATGCACACGTAAACACACACCCACATGCACACGCGCACACACATGCACACACGCACATGCACCCACACACACACAAAAACACACACATAAGTAAGCATGCACAGACACGCAATGTTGGACACTCACACACACGACGCACACACGCACACATATATGCATACATGCACACACATGCACACGTACATGCAGTTACACACAGCACGCATGGACACACTGTAGATACGCACTTGCACAGGATACACACATGCACACAGCACACATGCACACGCAAATGCAGCATGCACACGCACATGCACATGCACATACGCCACACTCAAACATCACAACAAACTTGTAATGTAGAACAGCCTGCACACATTACCCTATGCGTAGACACGTTTGATGCACACGCACACGTACATGAGGACGCATGTAATGCCTGCTTCAACTACCACTTGAGACCAAGAAACAAACTAGGAAAATTATGGAATAATTTTTTTTTTATAGGAAGAGTCTACAACCAAGTTGCAAGACACTAGTTTGAAACTAAATAGGTTCTAGAACAAATTCTGATTAACCAAACACAAGATTTCCATTTTTATCTTATAACAAGTTTACAAGGTTCCAATTTGGAGGTTACAAGTTTTACTAAGGTTCAGGGAGAAATTTATCGCCAGGCCTGCTCTCTATCAAGCCCTGAACTTCAACTAGATTTTTCACACACTTAGAATTATCAAAACTTTCCTAAACTAGGCTCATTGGATAGGAAATTTCCTCACCTTTCCAACCATATAAAGAAGTCCTCCTAACTCCTTGTAAAACTCAAGTTATGGCCGGGCGGAGTTTTAGGGGAAAATTTTCCCTTGGAGGTCCGCGGGGATAGGGAGAAAATTGGGAAAATTTTCCCAAATGCCACGTGTCATCACGTGATTGTGCGGGCGAGGCGGGTCATGGGAAAAACATTTGAAATTTTTCCCAAAACCAAAGTCTCAATTTTCCAAAGGAAAATTTTCCTCCATGCCTCCGCACTTGCTCAAATGGCCACGTGGCGCTTTGTGATTGGCTGCGGGCCGGCGGAGGAAAAAGATGTGAAATCTTTTTTCCAAAAGGGCAAAAAGTTAAGTTTTCCATTTTGATCAGTGCACCCCCCCCTGCCACGTGTCAGCACGTGATTGGTTGGGGGGCAGGGTTAGCGGGGAAATTTTTTTTCCCAAGGGAAGTTTTTTTCTACCCCTCCAAGTTCAACTTCTGATAATTTAAATTTTTAGGAATTTTTTTCTAAAGTCAAAATTTTTCTAAGGTCGAATTATTTCATTTTTGGTTTGGGATGGCCATTTTGAAGTAAAACTTCAAATGGCCATAACTTTTGATAGGAAGCTCCATTTTAGGCAAACGAGGACTTTCCGGAAAGCTCTCGGAGTCCTCTTTGCACAAAAATCATCAATTTTAGAATTTGGTAAAGTTTCAAGGGTCAATTTTAAGAAAACAATCTGCAGGGTTTATAATTTTAAAACTGGCAATTTTCAACTTATAAGATTTAATTCAATTTTGATATTTCTTCTTCTGAGCATGTAAATTGAGCATTGGGAAATGGTCTTGGGTAATTTTAAGTATATTTTCAAGGTCCAATTTGGACATTGGGTTGCATTTGGTAAATTTTTACGTTTTTTGACAGTAAGTTGGATTGTGAAGTTAAAATTGGATTTGATAGAGTTTTTGAGATATTTTCTTAAATATGAAGTTCAATGTGGGTTCAATAAGACCTAATACATCTAAAATACTTTGTTTCCTTTCTCAATTTTAACTAAAAATCTGAACTGTATATTTTTGATGGAATTCATTGCCAGAATTAAAGAAAGAAACAGAGATCATTTGCTAACAAGTTTATTAACCAATTTGCATCTTCAAATATATGGGGAGGCATTTCAAATCTTATCTAAGACATTCAATTGATTCGAACAATTAATTGACAATTCATATGAAAAAGTTTAAACTCTAGTTTTGATTTCAAACACACTACATTTACTAGCAATGCTATTTCTTAATCTCTTTCAAAACAGAGTTTTCATTTCACAACAGCAACTCAGATCTAATACAACAATGAAATTTTGAGAAAGTAATTTAATTCTTTATTTGATTTCCAACAATAATTCAACAGTTTATCTCTTTCTTTGAATTTCTAGTTACAATGCACAATACATATTTCTTTCTTTCACATTCTTCTCATAACACAACATGGAGTAATAATTCTTTACAATTCACTTATCACTTTCAACCTTTTAATTTCAATACAAGATGTCTTCTCATTACAATTAACAATACAAATCATCCACTTCAAGGTGGGAAGGTTACAATGAACTTGCTAAAAAGAAAATGACTGTCAAACTGATATTCTTCTTTCTCCAAACAACAGCTTGCTGATTTCTTCATTCTTGTAACTTGGAATCACAACAAGGAAGGGGGAAAGGCAACACTCTCCACCCAACCAAGACATCCAATGGGAAAAGAGAAGCCATCTTTCCCCATTGGCCCCCGAGCCCCAACCATATTGGAATGGAGCATGATAAAACAACACATGGCAACATAGCTTCTTTCACATATAACATACATTCACATGCACAAGGAAATGCACAAACAAAAAGATGTAGTTCTCAACTACAACAATCAATTCCAATACAAAACAAAGGCTCCTTCTCCAAGCAAGCAAGCCAAGCAAGAGCAAGAACTATGGAGGTCTCCTTATGCCTCCCATGTTGAAATTGGGCATCCACCTAAAACAAACCGCCAAAACATAACCATCCCATAAACCTTATCCCTCCTCAACCCCTCCTTATCCCTCCTCCAAATTTATCCCTTATACCTCCCCAAAGTAAGAAATGCAAGCATATTCTTTTCCCTAGGTGGATCCCAACCAACACTCCCTCCACAAGACAAGTGCCAATGGTAAATCCCTTATCCCTCCTCTGATAAACCTCATAGTCTTCTCTCCACACCATGCCCTAAGCATTCTACCCATCCCTCTAAGAATTGCAAACACAAATACATTCAAAATTCATGCTAAAAGAGGGAACAACAACAATTTTAAAAAAGTGAGAGCCTACCTCTCCATAATGGAGACTTGTTTTCCAAAACAGCAATTCCTTGATTGCTCAAAAACCAGTCCCAAAACAGCAAGGTAAATGTATGCACAAGAAATCCAAGCTTCTTCCACCAAGCAAGCTCCAAAATGTAAGAGAAATTTGACCCAAGAGTGAAATCTCCAACCTTCAACAACATCAAAATGAGGAGGAATTCCAATTTTTAAAGGAGAGGGTGGAAGAGGATGATGTGGATTCCAAGTGGGATGCCACATCATTTTTCCTTATCCCAAAAGCAATCAACATCAAGGCAAAATAAATCATAATAAATGAAAATGACAAAATTACTTACATACACAATGTAGCCCATACACCAAAAGGAATGCATTTAAAATTTGTAAGACAAGTGCAATCAAATCTTACAATAAATCATGTCAAAATGCAATAAAACAAATTGATTTTGACTCCAAATTAATAAACATGATTGGTGGAGGATTTTGAGAGGTGTGGGACAAGTTTAACTTGTCCCACAAGCCTCCAAATTTGTCCTCCAAGCTCAAATTCGAATTTCAAGAGAGAGATGGAGTGTTTTACCTTCTAAAATCTTCTTACAACCTCTTACAATTTCTTACACAAACTATCACTTCACTTACACAACCCATACTTGGTAACTTACACACTCTTTTAAAATGCATTTATTTCTATGACATTTATTTATTACAAACTTTAGACACAACCATATATTTAATTACCATATGGTTATAAAATATATAAATAAATTTCATTTTCAACCAAGACAATAACATTTAATTTCACCTTCCACATCCTATTTAATTTAATTAAATTTTAACTATATGACTCTCACATTATACTATCACTTTTAAATAATTAAAATAAAAGCACATTACAAATAAAATACATACAACAATAATTTTTAAAAAGGGACACAACAAATAAAGCACACATATGCCCCTATGGTCACAATAATGGAAATCCCCCCCATGGGAAATCCTAACAACTATTTACACATAATCAAACACAGTTGCCATGGTGACCTTGTTGATTTCACACTGAATTCCAATATGGTTAGTCTCCAGTCCCCCAACATTGTTGTGATTTTAACCTGCAAAATGCAAAATACCTCCTTCGGCCTCGTGGCCATATCAGAACATCCAAATGATATAAGCAACATAAACATTATTAATCCAAATCACAACAATATCAAGGATTTAACATTTATCATTAAAATTCAATTTGCAACTATATCATCATCCAATAGATCTCTATACTAGAGTTATTCATAATAATCAATGTCACATGTCTACAATCAACATCAATAACCTGTCCATG
>CM034148.1:467147777-467212777 GCA_019776745.2 Taxus chinensis
TGCACATGCACACGCACACACATATGTTGTAATGCCTTGAATTTTGTAAGTTATCATGGTAATTACCTTTCATGATGTTGTAACTGTAGAAATAAAGATAAATATGTTAAGACACATCTTTTGATCTTAGAGGAATGTGTTGCTGATCTGGACCCTTGTTTGTTGTAACTTGATACTTGGGAAGGAAGTTATTATTGCTTGTGTGATTGCTAATGAGACAATAGACTTGTCATATGTTGTGGCCTTCTTATGATCACTTTGTCGATTTACTTTTAAACCAGACTGAAGGTTGATATAAATTTTGTAGCACCTAATTTCAGGGATGAATATCTGGTACGTAGATGCTAATGAAAAAGGTTCAATTCTCGAACCACACACTATTGTAACGCTAGATAGCGTAAGATGATAAGGGCCTGGATGCAAGTGGCACAGGTATGTGGAACTTAGGACGAAATGTCCTGCTTAATGTTGAATATGACTGTCAGGCGGAAGGACTTGATATGGAAACTAGTTAATTAAATATTACGGGATTAAACCCTAACCTACCCCTAAGTTTTATCTTATACCCTAACTACTATCCTATATGGATTTTAGATTTCATAAGGGATAAAATAGATATAAATTCCATTAACCTATGAACTAGGCGAATGACCTAGATATGGACTATTAAAATCCTAAACTAATCCTAACCTAAAGGGGACGCATAGACCCATGTGGATGGGAAGGATAAGGAGGGAAGGTAGGAAATTTAATGGGACAGTAAATGAAGTCCTTACATGTACAGCGCCAAGTTTGGAGGGAACAAAGAAAAGTTGGAGGCATCCAACTAGCTTAGAAATTAAATGGAATTTATATGCAAATTTGAAATTTGGAAACTCACCAACCTGAGTCGGTGGTGGCATGAGGAATGAGGAAAGGAAGTGCATTCAATGCACTAATTATCTTGGTCTTAGCCACCAGCTCACCTTGGAAAGAGGATAGAGGAAAAAGGAAAATTGTTTGTTGCTGTGTGCATTTAGATTTTAGTTGCTCTGCATTTTGTTTCTCCCTGGTTCTGTCGAACCAGCTGTGTTTTGATTATTATCTCTGTTCTTTAGAAAAAAAAAGGCTATTCTTGAGCCTGTGGAAGTTAGTGACTGGTTGGGAAGCCTGGCCGAGGACGTCGTGGAGAGAAATAACTCCAGTGGGTGCGGTTTTCTTCAAGCCATAAGAAAAATTAACAGGCATGTTAAGCCCTTCTCCTTAAACCACTTGCTTTTGTTTAATAGTGTAACGCCTTGATTTTTGTAATTTATCATGGTAATTACCTTTCATGAGGTTGTAACTGCAGAAATGAAGATAAATATGTTAAGACACATTTTTTTTGATCTCACAGGAATGTGTTGCTGATCTGGACCCTTGTTTGCTATAACTTGATACTTGAGATAGAAGTTATTATTGCTTGTGTGATTTCTAATGAGACAACAGACTTGTCGTATGCTTGATGAACTCTATTCACTGATTGATAGCACACCTTGAATCAATTTCATTGATCCAAGGTATGATGTGGCCTTCTTATGATCACTTTGTCGATTACTTTTAAACCAGACTGAAGGTTGATATAAATGTTGCAGCACCTGATTTCAGGTATGAATATCTGGTACATAGATGCTAATGAAAAAGGTTCGATTCTCAAACCACACACCATTGTAACGCAAGACAATGTAAGACGATAAGGGTCTGGATGCAAGTGGCACAGGTATGTGGAACTTAGGATAAAATGTCCTGCTTAATGTTGAATATGACTGTCAGGTGGAAAGACTTGATATGGAAACTAGTTAATTAAATATTAGGGGATTAAACCCTAACCTACCCGTAAGTTTTATCCTATACCCTAAACTAATATCCTATATGGATTTTAAATTTTATAAGGATGAAAATAGATGTGAATTCTATTAACCTAGGAACTAGGCAAATGACCTAGATATGGACTATTAAAAATCCTAAACTAACCCTAACCTAAGGAAGGGGATGCATAGACCCATGTGGATGGAAAGGATAAGGGGGGGAAGGTAGGAAATTTAATGGGATAGTAAATAGAGTCCTTACATGTGCAGCGCCAAGTTTGGTGGGAACATGGAAAAGTTGGAGGCGTCTAACTAGCTATGAAGCTAGACTATGATTTCATGCAAAAATTTGAAATTGGGAACTCACCAACCCTGAGTCGGTGGTGGCATGAAAAATTAGGAAAAATAAATGCATTCAATGCATTCAATTACCTTGGTCTTAGCAACCATCTCACCTTGGAAAGAGGATAAAGGAAAAAGGAAAATTGTTTGTTGCTGTGTGCATCTGGATTTTAGTTGCTCTGCATTTTGTTTCTCCCTGGTTCTGTCAAACCAGTTGTGTTTTTATTATTATCTCTGTTCTTTGGAAAAACAAAGGCTCTGGGTTTAACATGAAGAAAAACCTTCTCACCAAGATCAAACCTTCTATCAACCCGCTTAAGGTTAGCATAGCTCTTTTGTCTATCCACTGCTTCCTTTAATCATTCACGAATCAGCTTAACTTGCTGTTCCATTTCTGTGAGAATTTTTGGTCCAATTACCACTCTATCCTCAACACTGTCCCAACTAACAGGAGTTCTGCACTTTCTTCCATAAAGTGCTTCAAATGGTGCCATTTTGAGAGATGAATGATAAGTATTGTTGTATGCGAACTCCACTAATGGAAGATACTCTTCCCATTTATACTGTTGATCCATGCAATACATTCGCAACATGTCCTCCAACACTTGATTTACCCTCTCAGTTTGTCCATCCGTTTTCGGATGATATGCAGAACTGAAGTTTAGTTTCATTCCAAGAGCTGCATTAAGTGTTTGCCAAAACCTTGACGTCATTCTAGGATCCCTGTCAGATATAATCAATTCTGGTACACCATGCAACCTGAAAATTTTGTGTACGAATTTTTTGGCCAGCACTGGTGAATCATCCTTTAGGTTTCCAGTGATAAAATGAGCTACCTTAGTTTATCTACAACTACCAGGATAACATCATGTTTATTCCTGGACATGGGTAATCCTTGTACAAAATCCATGGTTATTACTTGCCATTTGTACTGCGGTATGCTATGAGGATATAACAGTCCAGCAGGGTGCATATGTTCTGCCTTAACCCGCTGACACTCCAAACAATGGGTCACAAAATTTATGACATCCTTTTTCATACCTTTCCAAAAGTATTGCTATTTCAGATCAGCAAGCATCTTTGTGATACCCGGGTGTCCAGAGAAAGGTGAATTATGAAATTCGACTAACAACTTCTTTCTCAAGTCATTCAACATAGGTACATATACCCTATTTTCATAACGCAAGATTCCTTCATTATCAAAATGAAAACCTTTATACCTTTCATCATTAGGTTATACAGCAAGCGCTGCTTTTACTTGCTGAAAGTAATTATCAGATTCTGAGGCACTCTTTACCTCCTCCTTGAACTGAGTTCTTAATGTTATAAGAGTAGAAATGTGCCTCCTACGACTTAGAGCATCAGCTACTCTATTCTCCTTCCCTTTGATATAGCTAATATCAAAATCATATTGTGATAAAAATTCTAACCACCTTCTCTGTCTGGCATTAAGATTAGGCTGAGTGAAAATATACTTCAGCCCTAAGTGATCAGTTTTCAACTCAAAAGGTTTCCCAAGTAAGTAGTGTCTCCAGACTTGAAGTGTATGAACAATGGCAGCAAGTTCCAAATCATGAGGGGCATAATTCAGCTCATGTAACTTGAGTTTTCTACTTTCATATGCAATGACTTGATCATTCTGTAGCAAAACACCTCCAAGGCCTTCCCCAGAAGCATCCGTTACAACTGTAAAACTCCCATTAGGGTCTAGTACAGCTAATATAGGTGCATAAGTCAACTGGTCTTTCAGACTTTTGAAAGCCACTTCGCACTTGTCGTTCCATATGAATTTCTTATCCTTCTTTTGCAATGAAGTTATTGGTGCAGCTACTTTAGAAAAATCCTTTACAAATTTTCTATAGTAACCAGCAAGACCCATGAAGCTTCTTACTTCATGCACATTCTTTGGTACAGGCCACTCAGTTATTGCCACTATTTTTGAAGGATCTATAGCAATTCCTTCTTTACTTATAACATGACCCAAATAGTGAACTTCTAAATCAAAGAAAGAACATTTGGATAACTTACCATACAACTTTCTTTTTCTCAGAATTCCCAAAACTATCTTCAAATGCTCATTGTGCTCCTCAAGGATTTTAGAATAAATGAGAATATCATCCAAGAATACAAGTACAAACTTGTCTAGATATTCTTGAAAAATATTGTTCATTAAGTTCATAAAGGCTGCGGGTGCATTGGTTAATCCAAAGGGTAGAACCGTGAATTCATAATGTCTGTACCTTGTTTAGAAAGCTGTTTTATGAATATCTTCTTCTCTAATCCTTAACTGATGATAGCCAGATCAAAGATCTATCTTAGAATAAACCGCTGCTCCACGCATTTGATCAAATAGATCGTCGATCCTAGGAAGTGGATATCTGTTCTTGATTGTTGCTTTGTTCAACATCTGATAATCAATACACAACCTTAGTGTTCCATCCTTCTTTTTCACAAATATTACAGGCACTCCCCAAGGTGAAACACTTGGTCTGATCAAACCTTTAGACAAAAGCTCTTGCAACTGTGCCTTAAGCTCAACTAACTCCATGGTAGTCATCCGATAAGGTGCTTTAGAAATAGGTTCTGTTCCCGGTTTGATTTCAATGGTGAAGTCAAATTTTCTCTTGGGTGGTAACCCTGGTAATTCTTCAGGAAAAACATCCCTGAAACTTTGTAACAGAGGAAATTGCTTCATGTTATCACCATCTTCTTCTGAAAATTTAGATATCTTTACTACATAAAGGGTACATCCTTTATTCTTAGCCTTTTTAAGTTGCATAGCTGACAGTTTTCTAACTGAAATTTCCCGTTTCACACCTTGAATCTCTGCTGATTCCTGCTGATCATCTAAACATTTTATGTTCTTTTCATAGCCGTCTACTTTTTCTTTATGGTCAGCTAACCAATTGACACCGATGACAATGTCATATGATCCAAAGGGTGTAACATAGAGATCAACTTCCGTGGAAAAGTTAGGTAAGTCAAGGACTGCCCCAAAAAGACACATACTCACTGTATGAACAGAGTTATTACCATACTGTACAGTACAAGATTTATCTATTTTTACAGCTTTTCTTTTAAGTTTAGAAGCAAGTTTATTAGAAATAAAACATTCAGTAGCTCCTGTATCAAAAAGAATAGTGACAGGTATGCCAAATAACTTACCTGGAACTTCTATAGGTGTCACTTGCTTTTCAGCTTGCTTGTCTGCTACTGCAGCATGTATCTTATGCTACTAATTACGATCATCCTTCTTCAAAGGGCACTGATTTGCGTAGTGATCTTTGCCACAATTGTAGCAGCCTCCTACAGGTCCCTTTTTAGGCTCAAAATTGCCTCCAGTTTTGTAATGGTCACGTTGTCCTCCATAGGGCTTCTACCCATTGTTATAATTTTTTACAAAATTATCCCTTACGTTTCCAGCAGGGTTATTTACTACTGCTTTCTTACTGTTATCTCCTGGAAACTTACTCTTGTTTCCAAACTTTTTCCGTGGTCCCTTTTTAGGTGCAAGAGAGGTTGAAGAAGGGTTTGCAGTCTTCTTCCGCGCTTCCTCTTTATGAGCAGAAATAGCCTTTAATTTCTGTTCTTTCCTTATGGCCTTTTTAACAACTCCTTCCATAGTGGTTGGACTGTGAACATCGACCTCTCCCCCTATCACGGGATTCAATCCCATGATGAATTTCCGTATTCTGAACTTCTCGTCAGTTTGATACTGCGGTACATACTTGAGGATTTTTGTAAACCGCTCCCAGAATTCAGTTACCGTTAGCTTCCCTTGAGCTAAGTTCTGAAATTCTATCATTTTCTGATCATAGAAAAGTTGTGGCAGCCAACGTTGCCTAAAATAGCCTTTAAATTGATCCCAAGTAATATTGGTCTCATCAATGTTTAGTTCAGCTTTACGGCTATCCCACCACGAAGATGCTTCGTGGGAAAGCTTATAGGCTTCCCAAATAGATTTGGTTTCCTCTGAGAAGTTCCTTATTGCAAAGTACTTCTCCATTTTGTTGAGCTAGTTCTCAGCTCCATCTCCTAATGTGGCGCCATCATACTTAGGTGGACTTATCCTTTTTATATCATTAGTGAGTTCTGCTGTCAATCTGTCCTTTTTGTTTTCTGGTTGGACAGGTGCATTCCCAGCATTAACATCAACACCCATATTGGGGTTGTCCTCAGGAGGTGGCTGATTGTCATTACCAACTTCTTCATCCTCCTCATTTCCCATCACCTACTGTTCAAGTACAGCTAAATGATCTCTTGTGTCCAACAGGGCAGCAAGGATCTCATCAAGTTTCTGGGTTGTTGCCGCCCCTCCTTTAGGTGGAGCATTATTCGCAACGTTTCCCCTTGTTCTAACCATTTTCTGTTACAAGAAAATTCAGGTTCTCATCAGATTATGGACACAATAGGCCCAAGAGCTGCAACCTTCAGCTCTGATACCAAGATGTAACATCCTCATTTTACACATTAGAACAAGTCAAATTTTTTTTTTTTTTGATAAATGCTTCCTGGTTCTAAATACATAATTTAGAACTCACAAATCAAATAACCATTCTTATAACAAATAACCATATGCAACTGTAATGACTCGGAGTACCTCCGATCTATTCATTCCATGACTCGATAATCTACCGATCTATTCATGAGTGATAAGAGTTGGAATTTGTATTTAACACCCCACTCTTGCGGTTCTCTTCCCTATTCTGGGAATCAGAATGCTCTATCCAAGGAACCTATCTAAATAATTGTTACTATTATTCATCGGCATCTCATTCCTTAGACTAGGAGATTTAGGACAACGCAATCAGTAGCTTGTGATACTTTGGCCAAAGATTTGAAACATACTGCTTATGTCTCGTATTCCTTAACAACATACTCGTCAATCTGGAATATGTCCCTCACCCCATTCTTATGTTAGGTAGAATGTCTTATACTGACTTCAGTCAGTCCCTCCTATCCCAAATTATTCACTCGGAAACAAATTAGTAAGGTGATAACGTTATATGGATTCCCACGAGGACTAGGGATACGATGACATACTGGTTCAACCCTAGTTAAACCAGTGTGTCAAGATACCCCGAATCTCCTAGGCAGCCTTATAACGTGACCACATTCCTAATCAGTCCCTGAGTAACTCGTTCGAGATCAAGATGTAAATCTTAGTGATCAATGCAAAGGGTGTCTTCATAAGTCACCTGCATTATTGTAACTTCGAGAAGATCCTAATCTTCTCAGAGGTACAACCCCGAAGTTAACTTGTGTCGTTAACCTTTAAATCCACCTCGAAAAGATCTACTTATTAATAAGTGTTACGCACACTAAGTTTAAATTACATTAAAGACGTTCCCCTAAGGTTAGCCTTTCCGAATCCCTGGGTTCCTCATCTAAGGATGACCTTTCTCAATAAAACCCATTACACAGAGGAGTTATTAAGGCCTAGGTCTCATCAAGGAGTTCATAGAATATACATAATTCTAAAACAACGGAATTGGACAATATCTCATAAACTTCACATGAGATTGCCATCTGAACCCCATTAGGTTTATATCAGTTCTCATAACTGAATTTATATCATACTTATTAGTATCAAGATATAAATGATTAAGAATCCAATTAAATGTTGTCCTGTCATAATCAGGACTAGGGATTAATAATTTAATTCAGCTTGTTTAGCGTTCTGCTTAGGTTTAGTTTAACCCTATCTTCCAAAAAGACAGTGGTCTAAATTTCAATTTAGCCTTCGATAGAACATACAAGAACTGTTAAACACTCATAAGAATTCAATCACATATTCTTGTAAGCTTTCATTGACAATCACAAAAGTCTCCAAATTATACAATGATAACAATGCCCCTCCGGTATATAAACCGAAGAAGGTCAACTATCAAAATAAGAATACAACACATAAGTAGCAAATACTTATTTCTATTCCTTTCAGAATTAATCAAATACATTTTATGCATTCAGCATACTTGATACAATGCTCAACGGAAAAAGAACATCTTTCCCCATATAGTACATTTAAAGAATCAAACTGTAATTCTACTTAAAATCAAATCTAAACAATCTGATCATCCTATCAGATCTGCATGCTTTTACCACTTATGACAACCATCTGCAAAATTAGTCAACATGGGTCAGTTTGATGAACTGAGCATGATAAGCACTAACTCTTAAAACAATTGCAATCCATCAATTGTTTTCATTAAACACCCTGTTTAAATGAGATCAATTCACCAAACAAGTAAACATAATTCAAACTATACTTTAGTAATTCAACATGTCTACAACGTGTAAATACAAATTTTCGTTACAGAATAGTCCTAGATACGTCTCAAATATTTCATCAAAATATTAGGGATCAAGAAGGACGAAAGTGTCCAAAAAACTATCCATTGTAATTCCCAAGATGAACAAACATCATACAGATCATTACATTCAACATAAGAAGAGGAAAATCATATCAAAACATGATTCCATCATTATATAAAAACAATTTCAGAAGTTAGATAAACATTTATATCAACTTACAATTTGCAACAGAAGAGGAATACATGAATTATACATATTTCCCTCAGAACTAGCTCATGACTGTACCACCTTTCCAAGAGCAAGGCATTCACCTTAAACACATGTGAATAAAACAGACCAGACCACCAAAAGCACCACTGTTCTGTTTAAGTTTACAATATAACAAACTAAAGTACAGTAGCTCTCATGCCAAATAGTGGAGACTAACTACCAAACAGACTCTGTATGACCTCCCACAAGAAGCGACAGACAAGAAGATGTTTACTGCTATTACCTGTTGAGGTGCAGTCGACAACTCATAAGTTTAATCATACTCAATAGTAGATATACCTGCCATAGAAGACGTAACACGCTAACAATCCCTTACATCAACCTACAGCCCATTCTAGTCCTTACTAAACACTGTAAGGCCTTTAGATCCAAAGTCGAAATCAAAATATCTTCTCTGTTATCGCAGTCAACAAGAGACTCAAAATCATTAAAGCAATGACATTACCCTATGTTTATGCAAAGATATTTTTAAACGAAATCCAAAAAAGCCAAAAACATTACATGTTCATAATCAGGCTTATACAGAAGCAGTGACACTGATTACCTATCAAGGATTTAAAACTAAATCCGTAGAACAGTATTCACGATTAAGCTTTTACAGAAGCCGATATACAAGATATCTTTCTATACTCAAGGAACCCAACAGTGTCGAAAACAACAGTAAACCAAACAGGCTTAATTTGAGGCAATTACACTGTTTATTTATCAAGAATTCAACTGAGTCTAAACAATAGTATACAAGATAAATAATAGTTAATGATTCCATCTGTGCCAACAATGACAAACATTCAAAATCAGGCTTATACAAAAGCTAAATTACGATTTTATAACAAGGAATCCAACTGAGCCCGCATAACAATATTCGCTCAAGCTTACATAGTGGAAACATAATAAGTACCCAAATGAGTCTGAACTACAATTCCTTGTAAAACGAAGGTATTCATTACAAAATAACAGAAGTTGCATTACCTGTTACTCCTTCCAGACTCTGTCAAATCAAATTATCAGACAATCATTATATTCATCTTAAAAAGAGGAATATCATATCAATCTAGTTACGGTCATTATATAAAAACAATTTCAGAAGTTAGATAAACATTTATATCAACTTACAATTTGCAACAGAAGAGGAATACATGAATTATACATATTTCCCTCAGAACTAGCTCATGACTGTACCGCCTTTCCAAGAGCAAGGCATTCACCCTTAAACACATGTGAATAAAACAGACCAGACCACCAAAAGCACCACTGTTCTGTTTAAGTTTACAATATAACAAACTAAAGTACAGTAGCTCTCATGCCAAATAGTGGAGACTAACTACCAAACAAACTCTGTATGATCTCCCACAAGAAGCGACAGACAAGAAGATGTTTACTGCTATTACCTGTTGAGGTGCAGTCGACAACTCATAAGTTTAATCATACTCAATAGTAGATATACCTGCCATAGAAGACGTAACACGCTAACAATCCCTTACATCAACCTACAGCCCATTCTAGTCCTTACTAAACACTGTAAGGCCTTTATATCCAAAGTCGAAATCAAAATATCTTCTCTGTTATCGCAGTCAACAAGAGACTCAAAATCATTAAAGCAATGACATTACCCTATGTTATGCAAAGATATTTTTAAACGAAATCCAACAAAGCCAAAAACATTACATGTTCATATCAGGCTTATACAGAAGCAGTGACACTGATTACCTATCAAGGATTTAAAACTAAACTTCCGTAGAACAGTATTCACGATTAAGCTTTTACAGAAGCCGATATACAAGATATCTTTCTATACTCAAGGAACCCAACAGTGTCGAAAACAACAGTAAACCAAACAGTCTTAATTTGAGGCAATTACACTGTTTATTTATCAAGAATTCAACTGAGTCTAAACAATAGTATACAAGATAAATAATAGTTAATGATTCCATCTGTGCCAACATTGACAACATTCAAAATCAGGCTTATACAAAAGCTAAATTACAATTTTCTAACAAGAATCCAACTGAGCCCGCATAACAATATTCGCTCAAGCTTACATAGTGGAAACATAATAAGTACCCAAATGAGTCTGAACTACAATTCCTTGTAAAACGAAGGTATTCATTACAAAATAACAGAAGTTGCATTACCTGTTACTCCTTCCAGACTCTGTCAAATCAAATTACCAATATTCAAGTATATAGCTTCCACAGTGGTCCATAGTACACGAATCATTCAATGGACTCTACAGAGTCGTTTCAAATACAATAATCATATATATATATATATATGCATGCTATCAACGGGTTGAATCCCATAACCTCAACGCAAGGGAAAAACAACTTCAACAAGGTTACAATGAAATACTGTAACACAGCAAGTTATCTATTCACAAATAACTTTAAATTTCAAACGAAACCCAACAAGAATCAATAACCACCACCAATAATAACCACGACAGAGCTTACAAAAAGTTCAATTAAACTGAATAATCAAACAAATGTCCAGCAGTATCCCTTCCGACGAGTATAAACAACAAGCATCGATGACAAGTGTCAACAACAAGCATTGACTATGAGTATAAATCAACAAGCATCACAGTAGCATGTACCCATCACGAGAACAATTCATGGGTTCTCAAAGAGCAGGCCTAGCATACATTCATTTCATATATTTCACAAACTTAAAGCCGGAATGTAAAACACAAGGAAATATAGCAACAGTTCGAAATACAATAAACACCCATCAAGGGTTAAATTAGAAAACCGAACCAGCATGAAGATACCGTGCCAAAAATCACACAAGATTACCATAGAAACCAACCAATTCCAAAAATCATCTAAACAGAGTTGTTCTAATGAAATCACTTGAAAGACAGCAAGATTTTTAAAGGTTAGGGCCTAACATGCCTGGATATTTGCTCAAAATTCCGAAGTAGACCACTGAAAGAGCTCGATCCTTCTCTTCCTTTTCCAAGTTAGAGCCACCAACAAAAATTTGCTATTTCCATGACTTATATATTTTCCTTGCCATAGGAAAGAGCTAGTTATGCTCATACTTGCCATGCAACACCAAGAAGACTGGTGCGAAGAACCAGTGAATAGACAGAAGGAAAACCGAAGCGCATGCAAAACTAAACAAACCATTAACTTTCCATTTTGCCTTCCTTTCCGTGAAATCTGAGCTCAACTACCGAGTTCATTGATTGCATTAATTCCCAGTTTCCCGCTCAAACTCCACTGCCACCGACCGCCATAGTTGGCGATAGACAAATGAAATTAAAAGACCATTTCCAACTTTGGCGACCTACCCCGTCGGCTCTAGTTAGCCGTTTTAAAACCTCCACCAAATTACCTGTCTCTCAAGCTTATCCAGGCATTTAATAACATAGAAACTGCCGCCCATGGTTCGCAGCCCTCCATAGGTCCCCTTTAATCCTTGCTCAATAGTTAGGTTAGTAACTTAGGTTAGGATTTAGGATAACACCTAGGCTAACCTCTTAGAACATAGATACTAACTTAGAGCATTAGCTCTTAGCCTAGGTCTAGGTTAGATTAACACTAATCTAACCCCTAGGTTAAGTTTAGTTTTAGGTTACTAACATTAATAATTCCAGTTAGGTCTAACATTTCATATGCTCAGAAAAAGAACCTACAACATACATTCTCGAACAGGGTTCACTCCTGTACTGCCATTAGGCTACAGAATTATATGTAACAGAATTATTACCTAGTCTGAAATCAAGACCTTCCAGATATATTACGATATCGGGAACCAATTAATTTAACATGATCAGCCTGAGTTATACTTCGGACTAGCTTATTCAATGCATCTAGACCTTGCAACCTGCTTAAGGTCAGTAATTTTTAATTCATCATGAATAACTTAAAGCACCACTTGGATCAGTACCACTGATCCAAGGCTAGGTCTTATAGATGGATAACTCCATAATTCGTTCCGAGATCAGATTAAACTCAGATGTAAAATGAAATAAATAAAAGAGTCCAATCATAATCCGACTCAGTCAAAGATCTGCAATCTGTAAAGAAGATACAGTACATATCAAGCATGACTTCTCAATCAAGGAACACATCCTTTTACAAAGAAATCACATATCAACACTTGTATGCTTAGGAGGAAGTAACAACAGTTCAAGGTGTTACACCGCGTACAGCAAAAGAAAACGACTCAACTCGAAATCATCTCAACGTAACAGCCAAATCAAATAACCAAAACCCCCATCATAAGAGCAGGGTTGTTTTAATGAGACTATTTGTAACATCCCCATTTTAAGATACTAGAACTAGGGAAAAATAAAATAAAATTATAAAACGTTTCCTGTTATGAATTATATAATTCAAACACACGTTCAAGTTTTAATAATTGTTTTATGTCCAATTAATGTAGTTTGGATCACACAATTTCCTTTTAAAACTAATGTTCTCTATTCACATATTTGCAATATGGAACACACTTTCAGTGCCAATCAATCATATAACAAATACCATATGTTGTTGTAAATGACTCGAAAAACTACTGACCTCCCACTTTATGGCTCGGAGTTTCAGCGATCTCTCATTTCGTGACTTGGCGACTTACCGATCCTTCATGTTAATTCATGCATAGTATAATGAATATACAGGGTTCTTTTACCATTTCTGGTTATCGAAGTGATCCATTTAAGAAGCCTATCTGAATATCTGTTACTGATATTCATCTGACATCCTACATCTTAACTAGATGATTAGGACAACGCAACCAGCACTTGCGATACTTTGGCCAAAGATTTCCACATGCTTTGCATGATCATATTCCTAGATGTGATACACACCAATGGAATACGTCCTTCACCTCACTTCATCTTTTATCTAGAATAGTCTTTCCTAGTCTCTACCAGTCCTTCCATTTAAGGTCAAACTCTAACCTCAACTAGCAATATGAACGAGTATAGGAAGTTACTCATGGTAACTAAAGATACGCAGACATACAGTGTCGTTCCTAGATGACTCCATGTGTCTAGTTACCTTTAGTCCTCTGGAGTCATTCCGTATACGTGATAACATTTCTATCCCCAGCCAAGAACTTATTATCCAACTTATGTAAACTTGATGATTTAATTCGGAAGGGCATTGTAATATGTCAGCTATAACATTGTGTCATCATGAAGGCCTTGCCTTCACGAAGACACCATATTGTAGCTTGTGTATGTCAATGTCCTACGGAATCCTCTCATCAAGGGTACACATCCAGCTCAATTGTGATTTGGTTATTATCTTAGTATTTAAGATCAACTTTCAGTAGCCATGCTGATCCTTTATCCTTGTTCTTGTTACAGTTGTATGTAGCTAAGAGAGACTTAATCCATCTTCTAGCTTAATACACATCTCCTCCTTCATACTGAAGGGTTGCATATTCACTTCTTGGTTCCTTTCTTATTCTTTGGACTAATTAGTCCATTATCGATAAACCTAATAAGTTTAACCTATTAAACTTAACCAAGTTTTTCCACAACTGTAAACAAATTCAGAATTCCATCTTATTAGACGTCATTTAAATGAGGTCTAATTCTAAATGAATTTATTCATTTATCCTCCTTAACCTTACTTAGTTTAAGGTCTGGTTAACAATAGATATGATTTCCCATATCTTTATTTTCTGAATTTAAATATTCGAGGCTATTAACAGAGTCCAAATACAAGGTTCAGCTACCCCTAAGTTATTTGATATCCCTTAGCTTTCAAACTAATCCCAAATACCTTCCAATTAGGATTTCATGTTTATCTAAATCATTTAAATGTCAATTCAAAATTCATCTTAACCCAAGTATGAACTAATTGCACATTTCAACATAAAAGTTGCATTCAGGTAAAGAATAGATGTTATTTATTTTTAAATTCATCCATTAACATTTGAATAATTTCAAGTCAAGGAATAATGTTATATTCTCAAACTTATTCAACCATATCAAACTGATATAGTTATTGAAAATATCACACTTTTACTTGTATTCATCCATCAAATTTACAATCTATACAATTGCGAGTCCAAACGACTGGACTTTGTTTATATCAAACAACATTACAACTCATAAAGATAGAAGAATGTAACTTCTTCCTTTCTCATTTCCTCGTGGAGGAGTAATAGCTATCAATACAATCCATCTTCAGTTAATCAAAGAAGTATCAGAAAACAACCAGGTCTTCATTTATACTCAAGTTTCATCTACAAAATTACTTGCACGAGTCAGTTCATTGAACTGAGCATATTAAACACTTTTCTTTAAAATGAGGTGCTTTTAATTAATTGTCTCAATAAAAGAACCATGCTTTTATGAAACGTTAATATGAACATCATTCAAGAATTAAGTACCGAAAAGGATGAACAACATAATAACTCAATCATCTAATTACCATCCCGATCAGACAAAGGATTACTACCCTCTTTCCCAAATAATTACTACAAGGAGTAATTTCCATCAAATAGTTCTAGATTACAACATTTGTAAGAACTACAAACACAATTTTGCAAACTACTGTTCTAGCATAAATGCTATAATTTCCATTCCTTACAATAGTTATAATTTCAAAAGATAGAGTATAACTGAAGATTCAACCAAACTACTTTCCTTTGCTTTCATACAACTCATCGAAATTCAAACAATCAAACGCAGAAGAGAAAAGTAAACAACAATTAATGCAGATGCTTAAACCAAAGCAGTACAAAATGTAATCCATAATAATTATAGATTTCCAACTATAAGAGAGAAGAAACGAACATTAATTCAAATTATCCATCCACACTCTCTTTCCTTTATTCATAGTTGTACTGAGAATTTTAATCCAAACGTGATATCAATCAATGATAACATTCTAAAGAGAAATGAACAAAAATCAATAATCGAATAAAAGGGAGAAAGATCATATCACCTCTTCTCACTATCTATCCAAATACCCATTATTTAGAACATACATATTCCAATAGTATAATTCATTCAAAATAGTATATTTCAGTATTCAAAATATACTATTACCTTTCCAAAATGTTGACCAGAGTTCATTGCAACTGGTCCGTAAACATTAGTACCAAAAGAACCTATAAACGCAATCATTTCCTTTTAAACATTTCACTCTACAGACATTCACATCTAGATATAGACAAGAAAGAATGCACATCTAGTTTTATCAGCTATCGTTTCATCAAAACCAGCATTTCAGCTAGACCTGAACAATATGAATGTATAGCCAGCTACAAAATTATGAGCTTCCTCATAATAATAATAAAAAAGAATCATTTTCCAAACATTCAAAGTAAGAATTCCACTTCAGTTTAGCCTTGATGAAATAACAAGAAATCTAAAGGGTAGTTCGTATAGGTATACAATCACATATTTATGCAAATAATTCATCATCCAATCCAAAGAAGACTGAAATAGTGAACTCTAATGTATCTAGTAAATATCCAGATAGTCAGTTCCAGAATCAAGAATTAATTCTTTTAAACAAAGTCTTTCATGGAATTCAACCAAACATGGATGCTTTTTAATCATTTTAAAAAGGAAGTGAGAGTAACACGATGAAACAAGCCCACTGTTCCAAGTATTTATATTCTATGCACTGTATACCCTCAAGAAAATAACTCACCCAATAGTTCCATCTATTATTCTCACGGTTCTTCAAAAACCATTCACGTACAGCATTCAGAAAAACAATCTCCTTATCAGTATTGTTTACATAAGACCGAATCCATAATACACAATAAAATCCACTTACCATTAGCTTCAGATTTCCAACAGAAAAAGAGAAAACTAGTTCATTAATAGTTTTAGTAAGAAAAACACTCATTTTCTTCAAAACACACAAGAATACTCAAGTTGTATTCATCTATATAATGACTGTTCAACCAGACATACAAAAAAAATCATCTCATCTTCCTATTTTCACAAGGATGCGCAGAACTCAGAATTGCTATATGCATAGCTAAAGTATTCATAAGCACAAACTCATAAAATAAAGAACGAATCCCCAATACTATCAAAATGAATCCACTCAGCATGGGCAGTGTATTCCACTCAATAATTATGCAAAGAATGCTTAAGTCGCATACAACAAAAGAAAACAACTCAACCCAAAATCATCTCAACAAAACAACCAAATCAAATAACCAAAACCCCCATCATAAGAGTAGGGTTGTTTTAATGAGACGCTTAAAAAAAAGCAAGCGGTTTAAGGAGAAGGGCTTAACATGCCTGTTAATTTTTCTTGTGGCTCGAAGAAAACCGTGCCCATTGGAGTTGTTTCTCTCCACGATGTCCTCGGTCAGGCTTTCCAACTAGTCACTAACTTCCACAGGCTCAAGAAAAGAGTTCTATAACTTTTGGCAAGGCTGCCAAGTTGTCACCTCGATTCATGGGACCTTTTGAAATTGTTGAAATAATCAATCCTGTAGCTTATCGTTTAGCATTACCACCTGCTTTATCTCGCATGCATGATGTTTTCCATATTTCTTTGCTTAAGAAATACATTTCAGATCTGTCACATGTTTTAAACTAGAATTCCTTGTAGGTCCAAGACCCAGGAATAATCGTGGTTAAACCCACACGAGTGCTGGAAACTCACCAATTGCATTTAAGAAATCGTGAAATACAGCAATGTAAGGTCCAATGGGACCAGTTTTAGCGAAGAAAGTGCAACTTGGGAAAATATCGAGGAAATGAAAATTGCTTTTCCTTCTCTTTTTCAACAGAATGAAATCTGTTGACAAAACATTTCTTTTATGAACTTATTTTTTTTAGTTTATATGAAAGCCGGATGGAGGCAAACATTATTCAGGCTGAATAAAATGTGTTGTGACATTGATTTCTGGAACTATTCAAGTTGGAAAATAGTCGCATTGTTTATGCACTAATAAATTGGTTGACCTGAAGGTTAATCGAATATGTGATCATCGGGACGATGAATCTTTTAGGAGGGAAGCATGTAACACTCTGAATTGTTATTACTTCCTCCTAAGCATACAAGTGTTGATATGTGATTTCTTTGTAAAAGGATGTGTTCCTTGATTGAGAATTCATGCTTGATATGTATTGTATCTTCTTTGCAGATTGCAGATCTTTGAATAAGTCGGATTATGATTGGACTCTTTTATTTATTTCATTTTGCATCTGAGTTTAATCTGATCTCGGAACGAATTATGGAGTTATCCATCTATAAGACCTAGCCTTGGATCAGTGGTACTGATCCAAGTGGTGCTTTAAGTTATTCGTGATGAATTAAAAATTACAGACCTTAAGCAGGTTGCAAGGTCTGGATGCATTGAATAAGCTAGTCCGGAGTATAACTCAGGCTGATCATGTTAAATGAATTGGTTCCTGATATCATAATATATCTGGATGGTCTTGATTTCAGACGAGGTAATAATTATGTAACATATAATTCTGTATGGGCCCTATGGCAGTATAGTGGATGGCTGATCTTTTCTGGCAGTATTAGGAGTGAACCCTATTCGAGAATGTATGTTGTAGGTTCTTTTTCAGAGCATATGAAATGTTAGACCTAACTGGAATTATTAATGTTAGTAACCTAAAACTAAACTTAACCTAGGGGTTAGATTAGTGTTAATCTAACCTAGACCTAGGCTAAGAGCTAATGCTCTAAGTTAGTATCTATGTTCTAAGAGGATAGCCTAGGTGTTATCCTAAATCCTAACCTAAGTTACTAACCTAACTATTGAGCAAGGATTAAAGGGGACCTATGGAGGGGTGTGAACCATGGGGCGGCAATTTCTATGTTATTAAATACGTGGATAAGCTTGAGAGACAGGTAATTTGGTGGAGGTTTTAAAATAGATAACTAGAGCCGACGTGGCAGGTTGCCAAAGTTGGAAATGGTCTTTGAATTTCATTTGTCTATCACCAACTATGGTGGTCGGTGGAAGTGGAGTTTGAGCGGGAAACTAGGAATTAATGCAATCAATGAACTCGGTAGTTGAGCTCAGATTTCACGGAAAGGAAGGAAAAATAGAAAGTTAATGGTTTGTTTAGTTTTGCATGCACTCCGGTTTTCCTTCTATCTATTCACTAGTTCTTTGCACCAGTCTTCTTGGTGTTGCATGGCAAGTATGAGCGTAACTAGCTCTTTCCTATGGCAAGGAAAATATATAAGTCATGGAAATAGCAAATTTTTGTTGGTGGCTCTAACTTGGAAAAGGAAGAGAAGGATCGAGCTCTTTCAGTGGTCTGCTTCACACATTTTGAGCAAATATCCAGGCATGTTAGGCCCTAACCTTTAAAAATCTTGTTGTCTTTCAAGTGATTTCATAGAACAACTCTGTTTAGATGATTTTTGGAATTGGTTGGTTTCTATGGTAATCTTGTGTGATTTTTGGCACGGTATCTTCATGCTGGTTCGGTTTTTCAATTTAACCCTTGATGGGTGTTTATTGTATTTCGAACTGTTGCTATATTTCCTTGTGTTTTGCATTCTGGCTTTAAGTTTGCGAAATATATGAAATGAATGTATGCTAGGCTCTGCTCTGTGAGAACCCATGAATTGTTCTCCGTGATGGGTACAGGCTACTGTGATGCTTGTTGATTTATACTCGTAGTCGATGCTTGTTGTTGACACTTGTCATCAATGCTTATTGTTTATACTCGTCGAAAGGGATACTGCTGGACATTTGTTTGATTGTTCAGTTTAATTGAACTTTTTGTAAGCTCTGTCGTGGTTAATTAATTGGTGGTGGTTATTGATTCTTGTTGGGTTTCGTTTGAAATTTAAAGGTATTTGTGAATAGATAACTTGCTGTGTTACAGTATTTCATTGTAACCTTGTTGAAGTTGTTTTTCCCTTGTGTTGAGGTTATGGGATTTCAACCCGTTTGATAGCATGCATATATATATATATATATATGATTATGTATTTGAAACGACACTGTAGAGTCCATTGAATGATTCGTGTACTATGGACCACTGTGGAAGCTATATACTTGAATATTGGTAATTTGATTTGACAGAGTTTGGAAGGAGTAACAGGTAATGCGACTTCTATTATTTTGTAATGAATACCTTCGTTTTACAAGGAATTGTGGTTCAGACTCAGTTGGGTACTTATTATGTTTCCACTATGTAAGCTTGAGCGAATATTGTTATGCGGGCTCAGTTGGATTCCTTGTTACAAAATCGTAATTTAGCTTTTGTATAAGCCTGATTTTGAATGCTTGCCATTGTTGGCACGGATGGAATCATTAACTATTATTTATCTTGTATACTGTTGTTTAGACTCAGTTGAATTCTTGATAAATAAACAGTGTAATTGCCTCAAATTAAGCTTGTTTGGTTTACGGTTGTTTTCGACACTGTTGGGTTCCTTGAGTATAGAAAGATATCTTGTATATCGGCTTCTGTAAAAGCTTAATCGTGAATACTGTTCTACGGATTTAGTTTTAAATCCTTGATAGGTAATCAGTGTCACTGCTTCTGTATAAGCCTGATTATGAACATGTAATGTTTTTGGCTTTGTTGGATTTCGTTTAAAAATCTCTTTGCATAAACATAGGGTAATGTCATTACTTTAATGATTTTGAGTCTCTTGTTGACTGCGATAACAGAGAAGATCTTTTGATTTCGAATTTGGATCTAAAGGCCTTACAGTGTTTAGTAAGGACTAGAATGGGCTGTAGGTTGATGTAAGGGATTGTTGGCGTGTTACGTCTTCTATGGCAGGTATATCTACTCTTGAGTATGATTGAACTTATGAGTTGTCGACTGCACCTCAACAGGTAATAGCAGTAAACATCTTCTTGTCTGTCGCTTCTTGTGGGAGGTCATACAAAGTCTATTTGGTAGTTAGTCTCCACTATTTGGCATGAGAGCTACTATACTTTAGTTTGTTATATTGTAAACTTAAACGGAACAGTGGTGCTTTTGGTGGTCTGGTCTATTTTATTCACATGTGTTTAAGGTGAATGCCTTGCTCTTGGAAAGGCGGTACAGTCATGAGCTAGTTCTAAGGGAAATATGTATAATTCGTGTATTCCTCTTCTGTTGCAAATTGTATGTTGATATAAATGTTTATCTAACTTCTAAAATTGTTTTTATATAATGATGGAATCATGTTTTGATATGATTTTCCTCTTCTTATGTTGAATGTAATGATCTATATGATGTTTGTTCATCTTGGGAATTACAATGGATAGTTGTTTGGACACTTTCGTCCTTCTTGATCCCTAATATTTTGATGAAATATTTGAGACGTATCTAGGACTATTCTGTAACGAAAATTTGTATTTACACGTTATAGACATGTTGAATTACCAAAGTATAGTCTGAATTATGTTTACTTGTTTGGTGAATTGATCTCATTTAAACAGGGTGTTTAATGAAAACAATTGATGGATTGCAATTGTTTTAAGAGTTAGTGCTTATCATGCTCAGTTCATCGAACTAACCCATGTTGACTATTTTTACAGATAGTTTCCGTAAGTGGTAAAAGCATGCAGATCTGATAGGATGATCAGATTGTTTAGATTTGATTTTAAGTAGAATTACAGTTTGATTCTTTAAATGTACTATATGGGGAAAGATGTTCTTTTTCCGTTGAGCATTGTATCAAGTATGTTGAATGCATAAAATGTATTTGATTAATTCTGAAAGGAATAGAAATAAGTATTTGCTACTTATGTGTTGTATTCTTATTTTGATAGTTGACCTTCTTCGGTTTATATACCGGAGGGGCATTGTTATCATTGTATAATTTGGAGACTTTTGTGATTGTCAATGAAAGCTTACAAGAATATGTGATTGAATTCTTATGAGTGTTTAGCAGTTCTTGTATGTTCTATCGAAGGCTAAATTGAAATTTAGATCACTGTCTTTTTGGAAGATAGGGTTAAACTAAACCTAAGCAGAACGCTAAACAAGCTGAATTAAATTATTAATCCCTAGTCCTGATTATGATAGGACAACATTTAATTGGATTCTTAATCATTTATATCTTGATACTAATAAGTATGATATAAATTTAGTTATGAGAACTGACATAAACTTAATGGGGTTTAGATGGCAATCTCATGTGAAGTTTATGAGATATTGTCCAATTCCGTTGTTTTAGAATTATGTATATTCTATGAATTCCTTGATGAGACCTAGGCCTTAATAACTCCTCTGTGTAATGGGTTTTATTGAGAAAGGTCATCCTTAGATGAGGAATCCACAGATTTGGAAAGGCTAACCTTAGGGGAACGTCTTTAATGTAATTTAAACTTAGTGTGCGTAACACTTATTAATAAGTAGATCTTTTCGAGGCGGATTTAAAGGTTGACAACACAAGTTAACTGCGGGGTTTTACCTCCGAGAAGATTAGGATCTTCTCGAAGTTACAACAATGCAGGTGACTTATGACGACACCCTTTGCATTGATCACTAAGATTTACATCTTGATCTCGAACGAGTTACTCAGGGACCGATTAGGAATGTGGTCACGTTATAAGGCTACCTAGGAGATTCGGGGTATCTTGACACACTGGTTTAACTAGGGTTGAACTAGTATGTCATCGTATCCCTAGTCCTCATGGGCATCCATATAACGTTATCACCTTACTAATCCATTTCCGAGTGAATAAGTTGGGATAGGAGGGACTGACTGAAGTCGGTATAAGACATTCTACATAACATAAGAATGGGGTGAGGGACATATTCCAGATTGACGAGTATGCCGTTAAGGAATACGAGACATAAGCAGTATGTTTCAAATCTTTGGCCAAAGTATCACAAGCTGCTGATTGTGTTATCCTAAATCACCTAGTCTAAGGAATGAGATGCCGATGAATAATAGTAACAATTATTCAGATAGGTTCCTTGGACAGAGCATTCTGATTCCCAGAATAGGGAAGCGAACCGCAAGAGTGGGGTGTTAAATAAAAACACCAACTCTTATCACTCATGAATAGATCGGTAGATTACCGAGTCATGGAATGAATAGATCAGAGGTACTCCGAGTCATTACAGCTGCATATGGTTATCTGTTATAAGAATGGTTATTTGATTTGTGAGTTCTAAATTATGTATTTAGAACCAGGAAGCATTTATCAAAAGAAAAAAAAATTGACTTGTTCTAATGTGTAAAATGAGGATGTTACACGCGGCTTGAGAATTCTTTGCATAATGAGTAAGTTGAATATACTGTCCTTGCTGTGTGGTTTGTTTCGGCAATGTTGGGTATTCACTTTATTACCATTTTGGGTTGTGCTAATAAATACATTAGCTGAATGAATATCACTTCTGAGTTCTGAGCATTCTTGTGAAAATGAAAAGATGAGATGATTTGTATGTCTGGTTGAACTGTCCTTAAAAGAATGAACACGACTTGGGTATTCTCAGGTGTTTGAAGAAAATGACTGTTCTTCTTATTGAAATCATTAATGAATTATGTTTTCTCTTTGCTGCTTCGAAATCTGAAGGTAATGGGAAAGAGGATTTTATTGTACATTTTGGATGCGGTTTGATCTTCTAGTATAAACTGTCACCATGAAAACAAACATGGCTTAGTGTTTCTGTGCAAATGAATGAATCAAATGAGATTTGGCTTGCTGTTGAGATTGTTTTGACTGTACCTTGCTTGCGCATCTATTACCCAATGCGGGTTTGCATTGATAAATGCATTTTTATGCGAATATTGTATTTTTGTGTTCAGTGTGTGGAAACGTTTGGGAAAAACAAAGTTGTGGTGATATTAATAGACTATTATGTAAGTTATAATTCCTTGATTTTTTTTTTATTGCATAAAACATGGGTTTCCTAGGACAGTAAGGTTATTGTAGCATCTTACTTTGTTGTACTAATTTGATATGGTATTCTGCCTGCTGGTTCTTGGTATTCATATAGGACTATTTGGAAGGAAGTTTTAATCTGACAAGGAACATAAAATCAGTCTATATAATAGACTGAGTCGAGCATGCAAATTATATTGTGTCTTGCTTAACTCAAGGATATATATATATATATATATATATATATATATATATATATATTAAGGATTGTGGACCTTTCATCGTTTTCATTAAGAACAGAATATGAATGGAATTATTCTTTGCTGTTGGGAAGTGAAAAATCTCATTACTAGGATGAAAGTGTGACTGGTTGTAGTCATTATACACTCTTGCATGTTATAAAGACGTGAATTTCTGTAGAGTGAAATGTTTAAAAGGAAATGATTGCGTTAGAGGTTCTTTTGGTACTAATGTTTATAGACCAGTTGCAATGAACTTTGGTCAACTTTTTGGAAAGGTAATAGTAGTTTTCAATTATTGAATATACTACTCTAAATGAATTATACTATTGGAGTATGTATGCTCTAAATAAGAGGTATTTGGATAGACAGTAAGAAGAGGTGATATGTTCTTGCTCCCTTATATTCGATTATTGATTTTTGTTTATTTCTCTTTGGACTGTCATCATTGATTGATATCACGTTTGGATTAAAAACTTCTAGTAAAGCTATGAGGAAAAGAAATAGAGTGTGAATGGATAATTTGAATTAATGATCATTTTTCTCTCATACAGTTGGAAATTTATAATTGTTATGGAACAAATTTCGTACTGCTTGGGTTAAGAATTTGTATTTAATTACTGTTTGCTTGTTCTCTTCAGTGTTTGATTGCTTGAAATCAGATGAGTTTTATGAAAGAAGGGACAATAATTCGGTTTAGATTTTAGTTAAGATCTATCTTTTGAATTCACAACTATTGTAAGAGAATGGAATTGATAGCATTTATGTTAGAACAACAGTTGCATAATTGTGTTTTTAGTTCTTTACAGATGTTTGTAATCTGGAACTATTGAAGGAAATTACTTCTTGTAATAATTATTTGGGAAAGAGGGCAGTAATCCTTTGTCTGATTAGGAGGGTTATTGGATGATTGAGTTGATATGTTGTTCATCCTTTTTGGTATTTAATTCTTGAATGATGTTCATATTAATGTTTCATAAAAGAAAGGTTCTTTTATTGAGACAGTTAATTAAAAGCACCTCATTTTAATGAAAAGTGCTTAATATGCTCAGTTCAATGAACTGACCCATGCAAGTAATTTTGCAGATGAAAACTTGAGATATGAAGACTGCGGTGATATCTGATACTTCTTTGATTAAATGAAGATGATTGTAATTGAAGCTACTTACTCCCCCCACGACGAAAATGAGAAAGGAAGAAAGTACATTTCTTATCTTATGAGTTTGTAATGTGTGTTGATTAAACAAAGGTCCAGTCATGTGGAATGGAAAATGTATAGATTGTAAAGTTGATGGATTGAAACAAGGAAAAGTGTGGTATTTCACTTTATTATCATTTTGGGTTGTGCTAATTAATACATTAGCTAAATGAATATCACTTCTGAGTTCTGAGCATTCTTGTGAAAATGAAAAGATGAGATGATTTGTATGTCTGGTTGAACTGTCCTTAAAAGAATGAACACGACTTGGGTATTCTCGGGTGTTTGAAGAAAATGACTGTTCTTCTTATTGAAATCATTAATGAATTATGTTTTCTCTTTGCTGCTTTCGAAATCTGAAGGTAATGGGAAAGAGGATTTTATTGTACATTTTGGATGCGGTTTGATCTTCTAGTATAAACTGTCACCATGAAAACAAACATGGCTTAGTGTTTCTGTGCAAATGAATGAATCAAATGAGATTTGGCTTGTTGTTGAGATTGTTTTGACTGTACCTTGCTTGCGCATCTATTACCCTATGCGGGTTTGCATTGATAAAGGAATTTTTATGTGAAATATTGTATTTTTGTGTTCAGTGTGTGGAAACGTTTGGGAAAAAACAAAGTTGTGGTGATATTAATAGACTATTATGTAAGTTATAATTCCTTGATTTTTTTTTTATTGCATAAAACATGGGTTTCCTAGGACAGTAAGGTTATTGTAGCATCTTACTTTGTTGTACTAATTTGATATGGTATTCTGCCTGCTGGTTCTTGGTATTCATATAGGGACTATTTGGAAGGAAGTTTTAATCTGACAAGGAACATAAAATCAGTCTATATAACAGACTGAGTCGAGCATGCAAATTATATTGTGTCTTGCTTAACTCAAGGATATATATATATATATATATATATATATATTAAGGATTGTCGACCTTTCATCATTTTCATTAAGAACAGAATATGAATGGAATTATTCTTTGTTGTTGGGAAGTGAAAAATCTCATTACTAGGATGAAAGTGTGACTGGTTGTAGTCATTGTACACTCTTGCATGTTATAAAGACGTGAATTTCTGTAGAGTGAAATGTTTTAAAAGGAAATGAATTGCGTTAGAGGTTCTTTTGGTACTAATGTTTATAGACCAGTTGCAATGAACTTTGGTCAACTTTTTGGAAAGGTAATAGTAGTTTTCAATTATTGAATATACTACTCTAAATGAATTATACTATTGGAGTATGTATGCTCTAAATAAGAGGTATTTGGGATAGACAGTAAGAAGAGGTGATATGTTCTTGCTCCCTTATATTCGATTATTGATTTTTGTTTATTTCTCTTTGGACTGTCATCATTGATTGATATCACGTTTGGATTAAAAACTTCTAGTAAAGCTATGAGGAAAAGAAATAGAGTGTGAATGGATAATTTGAATTAATGATCATTTTTTCTCTCATACAGTTGGAAATTTTATAATTGTTATGGAACAAATTTCGTACTGCTTGGGTTAAGAATTTGTATTTAATTACTGTTTGCTTGTTCTCTTCAGTGTTTGATTGCTTGAAATCAGATGAGTTTTATGAAAGAAGGGACAATAATTCGGTTTAGATTTTAGTTAAGATCTATCTTTTGAATTCACAACTATTGTAAGAGAATGGAATTGATAGCATTTATGTTAGAACAACAGTTGCATAATTGTGTTTTTAGTTCTTACAGATGTTTGTAATCTGGAACTATTGAAGGAAATTACTTCTTGTAATAATTATTTGGGAAAGAGGGGCAGTAATCCTTTGTCTAATTAGGAGGGTTATTGGATGATTGAGTTGATATGTTGTTCATCCTTTTTGGTATTTAATTCTTGAATGATGTTCATATTAATGTTTCATAAAAGAAAGGTTCTTTTATTGAGACAGTTAATTAAAAGCACCTCATTTTAATGAAAAGTGCTTAATATGCTCAGTTCAATGAACTGACCCATGCAAGTAATTTTGCAGATGAAACTTGAGTATAAATGAAGACATGGTTGATTTCTGATACTTCTTTGATTAACTGAAGATGGATTGTATTGATAGCTATTACTCCCCCACGAAGAAATGAGAAAGGAAGAAGTTACATTCTTCTATCTTTATGAGTTGTAATGTTGTTTGATATAAACAAAGTCCAGTCATTTGGACTGGCAAATGTATAGATTGTAAATTTGATGGATGAATACAAGTAAAAGTGTGATATTTTCAATAACTGTATCAGTTTGATATTGTTGAATAATTTGAGAATATAACATTATTCCTTGACTTGGAATTATTCAAATGTTAATGGATGAATTTAAAAGGAAATAACATCTATTCTTTACCTGAATGCAACTTTTATGTTGAAATGTGCAATTAGTTCATACTTGGGTTAAGATGAATTTTGAATTGACATTAAAAAGATTTAGATAAACATAAAATATTAATCGGAGGTATTTGGGATTAGCTTGAAAGCTAAGGGATATCAAATAACTTAGGGGCAATCGAAACTTGTATTCAGACTCTGTTAATAGCCTAAAATGTATAAATTCAAAAAATAAAGATATGGGAAATCATATCTATCGTTAACAGACCTTAACTAAGTAAGGTTAAGGAGGATAAATGAATAAATTCATTTAGAATTAGACCTCGTTTAAATGACGTATAATAAGATGAAATTCTGAATTTGTTTACAGTTGTGTAAAACTTGGTTAAGTTTAATAGGTTAAACTTAGTAAGTTTATCAATAATGGACTGATTAGTCCAAAGATTAAGAAAGGAACCAAGAAGTGAATATGCAACCCTTCGGTATGAAGGAGGAGATGTGTATTAAGCTAGAAGATGGATTAAGTCTCTCTTAGCTATATACAACTATAACAAAAACAAGGATAAAGGATCAGCATGGCTGTTGAAAGTTGATCTTAAATACTAAGATTATAACCAATCACAATTGAGATGGATGTGTACCCTTGATGAGAGGATTCCGTAGGACATTGACATACGCCAGCTACAATATGGTGTCTTCGTGAAGGCAGGGCCTTCATGACGACACAATGTTATAACTGACATATTACAATGCCCTCCCGAATTAAATCATCAAGTTTACATAAGCTGGATACTAAGTTCTTGGCTGGGGATAGGAATGTGATCATGTATACGGAGTGACTCCGGAGGACTAAAGGTAACTAGACACACAAAGTCATCTAGGAACGACACTGTATGTCTGCGTATCTTTAGTTACCATGAGTAACTTCCTATACTTGTTTATATTGCTAGTTGGGGTTAGAGTTTGAAGGACTAGTAGAGACTAGGAAAGACCATTCTAGATAACAGACAAAGTGAGGTGAAGGACGTATTCCATTGGTGTGTATCACATCTAGGAATATGATCATGCAAAGCATGTGAAAATCTTTGGCCAAAGTATCATAAGTGCCGGTTGCATTGTCCTAATCACCTAGTTTAAGATGCAGGATGTCAGATGAATATCAGTAACAGATATTCAGATAGGCTTCTTAAATGGATCACTTCAATAACCAGAAATGGTAAAAGAACCCTGTATTTCATTATACTATGCATGAATTAACATGAAGGATCGGTAAGTCGCCGAGTCATGAAATGAGAGATCGCTAAAACTCCGAGCCATAAAGTGGGAGGTCAGTAGTTCTTCGAGTCATTAACAGCAGCATATGGTATCTATTATATGATTGAATGGCACTAAATGTGTGTTTCATATTGCAAATATGTGAACAGAGAACATTAGTTTTAAAAGGAAATTGTGTGATCCAAACTGCATTAATTGGACAGAGAACAATTATTAAAACTTGAACGTGTGTTTGAATTATATAATTCATAACAGGGAACATTGTATATAATATTTTTTTTCCCTTGTTTTAGTATCTTAAAATGGGGATGTTACATCTTGGTATCATAGCTGAAGGTTGCAGCTCTTGGACCTAATGAGTCCACAATTTAATAAGGTTTACATTTTCTTATTGAACAGAAAATGGTCAGAACAAGAGGAAATGCTATGAACAACCCATTACCAGGTGGAGAAGTAGCTACTGCTCAAAAGCTGGATGAAATCCTTGCTTCCCTACTAGACACGAGAGATCGTTTGACTGTTTTGGAACAAAAGTCAATGGGAAATGAAGAGGAGGAAGAAGAAGCTGATATAAATGATCAACCAGCTCCTGTGGACAACACCAATGGAGGGAATCCGGGTGTTGATAATAGTAATGTGAATGCTCCTAATCATCCTGAAAATAAAAGGGCAAGATTAGTAGCTGAACTTACAAATGACATAAAGAGAATAAGTCCTCCAAAGTTTGATGGAACAACCCTTGGGGACAGAGCTGAGAATTGGCTCAGTGAAATGGAGAAGTACTTTGCAATAAGAAACTTCTCTGAGGAGACCAAAGCGATATGGGGAGCATATCAGCTTTCTCATGAAGCATCATCATGGTGGGACAACCGTAATGTTGAGTTGAATATTGTTGAATCAGACATAACTTGGGATCAATTTAAGGGTTACTTTAGGCAACAGTGGCTGCCTCAACTCTATTTTGATAGGAAAATGACTGAATTTCAGAATTGGTCGCAAGGAAGGCTGACGGTGACAGAATACTGGGAAGGGTTTACTAAACTCCTTAAGTATGTGCCACAGTACCAAGCTAACGAGAAGTTCAGAATATGAAAGTTCATAATGGGACTAAATCCCATCATTGGTGGTGAAATGGATGTCCATGGTCCAACCACCATGGAAGGAGTTGTCGAAAAGGTAATAAGACAGGAACAAAAATTGAGAGCAATCTCTGCTCATAGGGAATAGATAAGGAAGAAGATTCCCAATTCTTCTTCATCTCTCGCACCCAAAAGGGGGCCTTGGAAAAGGTTTGGTGTGAAAAACAAAATTGTTGTAGATAACAACAAAAAATCTGTAATGAACAAACTTGTAAATAGTGTGCGGAATAGGTTTGCAAAAGTTAGTGGCAATGGACAAAAGTCCTATGGGAGCCAGAATGATAACTTCAAAGATGGTAAACAATTTGAGCCTAGGAAAGGGCTAGTTGGAGGATGCTTCAACTATGGAAAGGACCATTACGCAAGTCACTGTCCCCTGAAAAAGGATGATCACAATCAGCAGCATAGGATACATGCTACAGTGGCTAACAGACAAGCTGAAAAGCAAGTTACGCCTATAGAAGTTCCGGGTAAGTTATTCGGTACACTTGTAGTCATACTTTTTGATACTGGAGCCACTCAATGCTTTATTTCTACTAAACTTAAAATGAAATTAAAAAGAACGGCTGAATGAATGGATAAGACATGAACAGTGCATTATGGGAATAATGTTGTCCATATAATCGAAATGTGCCTTTTTGGGGAAATTCTTGACTTGCCCAGTTTCTCCACCAAAGTTGACTTGTATGTCGCTCCTTTAGGATCATATGATATCATTATTGGAGTTAACTGGTTGGCAGAACATAAGGCAAAGGTCGACTGTTATGAAAAACAAATTTGTTGTTTTGACGACCTGCAGAAAGCAACAGTCATTCAAGGTGTAAAGCGTGAAGTTGCAGTTAGGAAACTAACAACTATGCAACTAAAAAGGGCTAAAAATAGAGGCTGCACCTTGTATGTAGTAAAAATGACAGAAAATGCTGAGGAGGATAATGATTTCATGGAAAGATATCCATTATTAAGGGATTTCAGTGATGTATTTCTGGAGGAATTACCAGGTCTTCCACCCAAACGAGAGTTTGAATTTGTAATAGAAATCAAGCCAGGAACTGAACCCATATCTAAGGCACCTTATAGAATGACCACCCTCGAGTTGGTAGAGCTAAAGGCTCAATTACAGGAACTTTTGAGTAAGGGGCTGATAAGACTGAGCATCTCTTCATGGGGAGCGCTGGTAATTTTTGTAAAGAAAAAGGATGGCACATTGAGACTGTGCATTGATTATAGAATGTTGAACAAGGCAACTATTAAGAATCGATACCCACTTCCTAGGATTGATGATCTGTTCGACCAGATGTGTGGAGCATCAGTCTATTCAAAAATAGATCTTCGATCTGGGTATCATCAACTGAGAATAAAGGAAGAAGATATTCATAAAAAAACTTTTAGAACAAGGTATGGGCATTATGAATTCACGGTGTTACCTTTTGGGTTGACAAATGCACCTGCCGCCTTCATGAATCTGATGAACAATATTTTTCAAGAATACCTAGACAAGTTTGTGCTTGTATTCTTAGACGACATTCTTATATACTCTAAAAATGTCGAAGATCACCAAGAACATTTAAGGGTAGTGCTGGAAGTTTTAAGAAAGAGGAAGTTGTATGGTAAACTGTCTAAATGTTCCTTTTATGATGCAGAGGTGCATTATTTGGGACACATTATAAGCAAGAACAGAATAGTTTTAGACCCTTCAAAGATCATAGCTATAACCGAGTGGCCTGCGCCTAAGAACATGCATGAAGTAAGAAGCTTCATGGGCATGGCAGGATATTATAGAAATTTCATTAAGGATTTTTCAAAAATTGCTGCCCCAATCACTTCACTGCAAAAGAGGGATAAGAAATTTGTTTAGACTGACAAATGTGAATCTACCTTTAAAAATTTAAATGAACAGTTAACTACAGCACCTATTTTAACTGTACCAGATCCAAATGGAAATTTTATGGTTGTAACGGATGCATCAGGAGAAGGCCTTGGAGGTATTCTGTTACAGAATGACCATGTCATAGCTTATGAAAACATAAAGCTTAAGTTACATGAACAAAATTATGCTCCACACGACCTAGAGCTCGCTGCCATTGTACATGCACTTCAAATGTGGAGGCATTACCTTTTAGGCAAACCTTTTGAGTTAAAAACTAACCATCTAGGGTTGAAGTATATTTTTACTCAGCCAACTTTGAATGCAAGATAGCGAAGATGGTTAGATTTTATGTCTCAGTATGATTTTGATATAAGCTACATCAAAGGAAAGGAAAATAGAGTGGCAGATGCTCTGAGTCGAAGGAAGCACATATCTGCTCTTATAATGTTAAGAACTCAATTTAAGGATGAGGTGAAAGATGCCTTGGAATTAGATCCTTATTTCCAGCAAGTTAAAACAACACTTGCTGCAGATCCACAGGATGTGAGGTATAAGGGATTTCACTTTGATAGCGAAGGAATTCTAAGGTTCAAAAACAGGGTCTATATACCCTTGGCAAATGATTTAAGAAGGAAATTGTTAACTGAATTCCATAATTCACCTTTTTTCTGGACACCCTAGCATTACGAAAATGCTTGCTGATGTTAAGAAGCAATACTTCTGGAAGGGAATGAAAAAGGATGTGGTGGAATTTGTAACACACTACTTGGAATGTCAGTGTGTTAAGGCAGAACATATGCATCCTGCTGGATTATTGTATCCCCACAGCGTTCCACAGTACAAATGGCAAGTGATAACGATGGATTTCATTCAAGGATTGCCTATGTCAAGGAATAAGCATGATATCATCTTGGTTGTCGTCGACAAATTAACCAAAGTGGCACACTTCATTGCTGGTAATTTGAAAGATGATGCACCAGTGTTAGCAAGAAAATTTGTACATGAAATTTTCAGATTGCATGGAATACCTGAATTAATCATATCGGACAGAGATCCGAGGATGACATCAAGGTTTTGGTAAACACTTAATGCGGCCTTGGGAACTAAATTAAACTTCAGCTCTGCATATCATCCAGAGACGGATGGACAAACCAAGAGAGTCAATCAAGTTTTAGAGGACATGTTAAGAATGTATTGCATGGACCAGCAGTTGTTATCCAAAATGTGCCCCAGCTCATTTTTTGTGGCTAACTCCTTGTGTTCTTGCCTCTCTTGTGCCTCAGTCCACATTTTTTATTTTAAGGAACTCAAGGCTTTCTGGAAATGGCACCATCAGATAGATCTCTCTCTCAGCTTTCCAGAAAGGTAAAGTTTGCCTCCTAACTCCTTATATTTTTCAAGTTATGGCTTGGCGGAGTTTTTGTGGAAAATTTTCCCATTTAAGGCCCGCAGCCAATAGGAAGCTGCAACATAGCATCCGACCAGCGGAGCACGGGGAATTTTTGAAAAATTTTCCAAAGACAAAAAAGAGGTAAAATTTGAAATTTTTTTCCTGCCGATCCGTTTTTGGGCCGTTTTTGCCTTAAATATTCAAACGATCATATCTTTTGATCCAGAGCTCATATTTTCACGTTCTTTATATCATTGCAAAGCTGTTAAAATTATCTACATGATTCAATAGTCAATTTCTAATTTTGGTTCAGTTTGGAGAGAGAAAATTCAAAAACAGTTCTAGTACGTGTCCATGGCCAGAAATGACATTTCAACAACCAAATTTAATATAGAATGGGTCGCATTCTTCTCCAATATGGTCAAAAATGACAGGGTATGGGTTTGTAAGGTCCTCCATGCTATTTTAATGAATTTTCCATCAATGAGGAATGGGCTTCCACATTTTTTACATTTTCTCTCTCCTGGGCTCGACCCATGCACTGTAAAAGCCAGATTTGGCTCATTTCTTCAGGGTTGAACACTTTTTGGCATTGCAAACTTCTTCTTTCACCTCCAAGAAGTGATAGTTGTAAGAATCAGACCTTTTTCACAGTTTGTAACAGGTTTATACCTCTTTGATGGTGGAATGCAAGAGATTTTTACATGGAATTGACAATGCAAACTCTGTGAATGCTTTTAGTCCTCTGTTTGTATTGTTTTACTTCATTTTAAGACCTCTAATTACATCTATCAGCTTGTGTATGTTTTCCCTTGTTGCATTTCATGAATTTTTGTCTATTTACATGGGAAAAAATGTTTCACCACTCCTTTTGGTGCATCACCATCTTTATTTTAGTTTCATTTTTGCATTTTTATCCCTGTCTCCTTGCAATCTAGAGTAGAATTAGGATTAGAACCTCTGTAGTTGTGCAAAATATAGATCTAAATCAAAGGAGTTTGAGGAACCAACCTCTATTATGGAGATTCCTCTCTCATTTTCACAAGTCCCACACTTAGAGAGAGGTTTCCATGTTGTGCAATCACACTGGATGCTCTAAACATCATTTAGAACCTTGATTTGCATCCAGGGGTGCTGATGATTTGCAACAATAGTTTTGGCATGCTCGGTGGGAGCTTAGAGGTCTCATTTTTATTGCAGCAAAGTTGATGTGCATCTGTTGTAATTTTCTTGCTTGAGAAGAGCTATAATTTGCATATCTGGCGACTCCAAAGGGGAAGAATCAACTGGTTTCAGTAGTGCAGGCCTGAAAACTCATGAGAAGAATCACTACAAGGTCAAGAGTTGGAGAAGAAGAGGTGTTGTTTGAATATCTGTAGTTATCTCCAAGAGTAAGGCAAAGTGGAAGAAGGATTCAAAGGTCTCCATCTCCACCAAACAGAACTCTCTCAACTCCTCCACCTGGTAGGCCTTTCATTCAGTCAACAAGGGTTTTAAGACCAATTAGAATGGCGCAAAACAACCCCTATGTGAACTTCACAGGCAGTAGCCCACTTGTCCTTGATGCACAACATCCAATTCCTATTGCAGCCTTGAAGAACATTCCATACTTCACTAGAGAAAATCATACTACTCCAGGTGATCATGTTAAGGATATTGTTAACCTTTGTGCAATTCATGAAATCAATGAGATGCAAGTGGCTGTCAAGTTGCTGGCATCTTCATTCAAGGGGAAAGCATTGTAATGGTTTAGAAGCCTTGGAGCTGGTTCTATCACAAATTGGAATCATCTGTGTATAGAACTTCATGAGCAATTTGGAGAGAAGGGAGACAACTTGTCTATTTTGGAGCAGCTGACAACCATCAAGAGAGCTCCAATGAACAGCTGACCGATTTCAACTTTAGATTTCAAAAGACTTGTGAGAGAATTCCAGTGGCAGCTAGGCCAACAGTAGAAGGTGCTTTTCTCTATTATCTCAAAGCTCTAAATTCTGATATTTCTATGTTGATTAAGTCCATGGGAGGCATAACTATCCCTATGGCTTATAGCTATAACATCCCCATTTTAAGATACTAGAACAAGGGGAAAAAAAATTTTTTTTGATAACGTTCTCTGTTATGAATTATAAAATTCAAACACACATTCCAGTTTTAATAATTGTTCTCTTCCCAAACAACACAGTTTGGAACACACAATTTCCTTTTAAAACTAATGTTCCCTGTTCGCATATTTATAATATGGAACACACATTCAATGCCATTCAATCCTATAACAGATTCTATATGCTACTGTAAATGACTCGAGAAACTACCGATCTTCCATTTTCATGGCTCGGAGTTTCAACGATCCTTCATTTCATGACTCGGCAACAACTGATCCTTCATGTTCGTTTATGCATAGTATATTATATATACCAGTTCTCTTAACCATTTCTGGTTATCGAAGTGATCCATTTAAAAAGCCTATCTGAATATCTATTACTGATATTCATCTGACATCCTGCATCTTAAATTAAGTGATAAGGACAACATAACCAGCACTTGTGATACTTTGGCCAAATATTTTCACATGCTTTGCATGATCATATTCCTGGATGCGATACACATCAATGGAATACATCCTTCACTTCACTTCACCTGTTATCTAGAATGGTCTTTCCTGGTTCCTACCAGTCCTCTCAATTTAAGGTCAAATTTAAACTTCCAATTTCCAACTAGCAATATGAACGAATATAAGAAGGCACTCCTAGTAACTAAAGATACGCAAACATACGGTGTCATTCCCCACGACTCTGTGTGTCTAGTTATCTTTAATATCCCGGAGTCACTCCGTATACCTGATCATACTCCTATCCCCTGCCAAGAACTTCACATTCAGCCTATGTATTCTTGATGTTTTAATTCGGGAGGGCATTGTAATATGTCAGCTATAACATTGTGTCATCATGAAGACCCCGTCTTCATGAAGACACCTTGCTATAGCTGGCATATGTCAATGTCCTACGGAATCCTCCCATCAAGAGTACACATCCTGCTCAAGTGATTTGGATATGATCTAATAATTAAAATTAACTTTCAGCAACCATGTTGATCCCTTTATCCTCGTTCCCGTTACAGTTGTATATAGCTAAGAGAGACTAAATCCATCCTTTAGCTTGCTATGCATCTTCTCCTTCATGCCGAAGGGCTGCATTTCTCTACTTGGTTCTCTTCTTAATCATTGGATTAAGCAGCCTGTTACCGACGGACGTGATAAGTTTAACCTATTAAACTTTAACCAAGATTTTCCCAACTGTAACTAAATTCAGAATTCTATCTTATTAGACGTCATTTAACGAAGTCTAATTTCTGATAAATGTATTCATTTATTCTCCTTAACATTACATAGTTAAGGTCCATTAGTTATGGATATACTTATCCCATATCCTTTATTCTGAATTTAACATACGAGGTCATGAATGGAGTTCGAAAGTGAGGTTCGATTACTCCGAAGTTAATTGATATTCCTTAGCTACCAAGCTAATCCTGAATACCTATGAGTTATGGATTCATATTCTTCCTAATCCTTTTTAATGTCAATTAAGAATTCATCTTTACCCAAGTATGAACTAATTGCACATTTCAACTTAAAAGTTGTATTAAGGTAAGAATAGATATCTATTTCTTTGTAACGTCCATCCAAGGACAATTAGATAAATCCAAATCAGGAATAACATTATATTTCCAATTTAGTCAACAATATCAAAATGATATAGTCATTAAAGTATCACACTTTTATTTGTATTCATCAATTCATGTCATAATCCATACATTTTCCAATCCAACTGAATGGACATTGTTTACATAAAACATCATTACAACTCATAGATAGAAGAATATACTTTCTTCTTTTTACAATTCCTCAAAGAGGAATAAAAGTAAACAAATACACTTCATCTTCAACCAATCAAGAAGCATCAGAAAATAGTCATGTCTTCATTCTAATCAAATTCCATCTGCAAAATTGCTTGCACAGGTCAGTTCAATGAACTGAGCATATTAAGCACTTATCATTAAAATGAGGTGCTTCAACTAACTGTCTCAATAAAAGAACCCTGCTTTTATGATACGATAGTAAGACATCAATCAAGAAATAGGCACAAAAGAAAGATCAGCATAACAACTGAACCATCAAAATATCATCACAATCAGCCAAAGAACTGCTGTCCCATTTTCCACATAACTGTTACAAGTTCCAATTTACAATATTTGTAAGGTTAGGACTACAAGTAGCATATTGCTGATATAAAATACTGTTATCCTTTCCACACCTTTCATTAATAATAAATGCAAAGGTTGAAACTAACTGAAACGTAAACCCATTATCTTCCTTTTAGTTCATGCATCATATTAGATTCTAAACAATCAAGCACAGACAAGAAAGCAAACAACAATGCATATAGTTGCTCATATCTAAGCACTACAAAATTCATTAATAATGATTACAAATTTTCAACTGTATGAAAGAAGAAAAGATCATTTTCCAAGTCATCCATCCACATTACTATCTCCTTCCTCATGACTGTCCTAAAATGGAATCCAAACGAGACACAGTCAAGATAACAGTTCAGAGTGAAACTTACAAAATCCATTCGGAATTCACTTTCTGGTAGCAAGAATAATTTCATTCATAATCAGCTTTAAATGAAAACAAGGAAAAATTTATCATCCTTATCAATACTTCATTTAAATCAGGCTCATATGAATACCCAAAATAGGTTAGTACAACATCGTATTTATCATAGATCAAATAGTAGAAGGATGCATACTATATATTTACCGTACTAGAGGAAACCATAATTCTTTCACTGTATGGTAAACCAGATAAACAGTTATACAATCATGCCATCAATTATTCACGTGATTTTCTAATTCTATGAACACATTCCGTTCAAAATAAAATTTATTTATTGCTGTTACCTACAACAAGACCAATCATAATGCTATTTCCATAATTCAAACAGCCCAAAGAGAAGAATTCGTTCCTTTAACTATTCAAGTAAGAAACAATCATTTTCTTCAACTCTACAAGAATTACTCATGCTGATTTATTTTTCTTTTTAAATGACCGGGCAAAGATCTAAAGACCACATGAATACATTCAAAATTTCCATTTGTATAGAAAAATAACAGCACTCAGAAATCATCTAAATGTCACTGTAATCTTTGTCAAACTAAACTTACAAGTTCAATAAACCATCCAACTACTAATTTTACCAAATCAAAACAGCAGATAGAATAAGAATTCCTTACCAATAAATGTTTCTACCCGAATCCATTCTTCTATTCACAATGATGTACAGAACCCAAAAATGTGATTTTCATACAATAATACCCTTATTATTAAAAACCGCATAGGATATCAGATGCACAACAAAGTATAATCAAAACAGGTCCAATAGTAATACAACTTCCCAAGCATTTCCTCCTTGAATAGCAATCCAAATTAAAATGCGTTTTCGCAAAGACAGTCTGAACTAAAAGGTCAAACAACATTAATGAAACACAACAAATCATCTAACCCCTTCAGCAGGATTCAACATGATTTATGTAAAGCACAGAATACAAGTCAAGATCATTTTCACGACTATAGTCTGAACCATATGATCAAGTCATTTCCATACAACACAACACAACCAACCTTTCATCACAGCAAGAGGGACTGTAATCATTCATATGTTCAGAAGAGAAAATAATTTCTTTTCTAGCTTTCACGAATACTCAAAATCATATTCGTCCATTTACATAAAAGAAGAAGTACATCAACAATTGTATTACTGGCATATCCTTCTAACCGAGCTCGCATTGCTCAGATAAAACTCTAAAACCCATCCCTTAAAGTTCAAAAAGAAATGCTATTCCCTTTTAATCCCGAAACAACAGAAAGAAAAAAAGAGAGGTCTTATTTCTTTTAAGAAAACTTCAGTATAGAAACGACATCAAGCCGCTCGCACAACCTATACAATCTTATCACAAAAGTTCATATGAAAAAAGAACATTCACACAGTAATAAAACAACCCACACTGCCTACACAGTTCCCATTTAACATTTTACAGAGAAAAACCCATTTCGAATTTCCATTTAACGTCAACAACCAACACAACATGGAGGTATTCCATTCGAATAAATGCAAAGACAGTTAAACACAACAACCAGAGATGATTTTACCTATCATTTCCAAAAATGACAACAAGAATCGACGAGATCCAAATCGTATCAACACAACAACAATCACATAAGCCCAAAACCCAAGAGCAGGGTTGTTTTAATGAGACGTTTAAACAAAGAAATTATTTTTAAAGAGAAGGGCTTAACATGCCTGTGATTTCTTTTCCAAAACTCGAAGAAAACTACATTTTCCAAAGATATTTCCTTCCTCGGTGACAGCACAAGCTTTCTAACAATTCCTTTCCTCTTTAGGCTCAGCAACAGCCTCAAAATCTCCCAAGAACAGTGATAAATCCAAAGAAACTGGTTCGACTGAACCAAACAAAAAAAACCAAATGCAGAGCAACTTTACCAAATCCAATCAAGACAATGAACAATCAAATTTCCCTCATACACTTTCCAAGGCGAGCTGGTCGCGAGGACCAAGAACATTTAATGCATTAAAGGCTCTGTCTTTTTCCAAATTTCCACGCCACTGCTAACTTGTGTTGGCGATCTCTAAATTTCAAATTTCACATGCAAAACCAAATTTGGTTCCATCTCCAACTAGATACCTCCGCCACTTACCTACCCCACCAAACTGGCGCTGTCCACGTATGGAATCCAATTTAATGCCATTGAATACCCCTTCATCCTTATCCTCTCCCTCCAAGGGTCTACGCATCCCCTTTTAGGTTAGGATTAGTTTAGGATGTTTATTAGTATTCAACCTAGGTCATAGTTTAGTTTTAGGTTATTAGGACTTAGGTTTATTTCCCTCTTTTTTTTGTAATTTAAAAATCCACTTAGGATAGTAGTTTAGGATGCATGTTAGAACTTAGGATTAGCTTAGGATTTAATTCCTTCTAACCACTAACATTAACCAACCTTCACCCAGTCTTCCAACTGACACTCACGCTAATGTTGTGCAGGACGTTCCGTCCTTTGTTTCACATGCCAAGGCCACCCGTGTCCAGACATGTCCTGCCCCACGAGGTCTCAAGTTTGATAGTACAGGGTTCAAGAATCGAACCTTTGTCGTTGGCATTTACGTGCCAGCTACTCATACCTGCAATCAGGCACTGCACATTTATATCATCCTCAGGTTCGGTTAAAAAGTAAATCGACACAGAAATCACAAGAAGACCACAGCATACTTTGGATCAATGAAATTGATTCAAGTTGTGCTATCAATCAGCAAAGAGATTTTAGCAAGTATACGACAATTTTTCATCACATCAGCAAACACACAAGCACAATAACTACTGTCCTATGCAATAAATTACAGTATGCAAGAATCCAAGTTAACAACACATTCCTTGAAGATCAGAATTTATCTTAACATGTTTGCCTTCATTTTAGCAGCTATAATAGTATGAAAAATATTCACCAAGATAACGTACAAAATTAGGGTGTTACATTCTTCCCTCCTTAAAGAATCATCGTCCCGATGATCAGATTAGACAATCAAGGAGTTCCTAGGACAAAGTTCAGTTATTGTCCTTTCATTCATAAGTTCATACCAAAAACAGATTCACTCTTAAAAACAACGTTTTAAGACAACTGTACAATAGACTAATAATTGTCTAAATTTGGTAGAATTATCAGTTCCTCGAATTTCAAATTCAATTAAACAGATGTGGAAAAGTAGATCTCATTTCTTCAAGATTTTCCCAAGTTGGACTTTCCTCGCTGAACTGGTCCCACTGGACCTTACATTGGTTCACTTCGCGATTTCTCAAGTACAACTGGCGAGTTCCCAGCACTCGAATGGGCTTAACCACGATTATTCCTGGGTCTTGGACCTGCAAGGAATTCCAATTTAGCACATGTGATAAATTTGTCACGTATTTCTTAAGCAAAGAAATATGAAAAACATCATGCATTTGAGACAAAGCAGGAGGTAATGCTAGACGATAAGCTACAGGGTTGATTATTTCAACAATTTCAAAAGGTCCCACGTAATGTGGCGACAAATTGGCAGCCTTGCCAAAATTTATTGAGCTCTTTTTCAGTTTCACCCGAAGAAAGACCTTCTCTCCCAGTTTATAATGTCTGTCAACCCGCTTTAAGTCTGCATAGCTCTTTTGCCTATTGGTGGCCTCCTTTAGATGTTCCCGAATCATTTTGATTTGCTGTTCCATTTCTATAAGGATTTCTGGCCCAATTACCTCTCTGTCCTCAACGTTGTCCCAGCTGACAGGGGTTCTGCATTTTCTTCCATACAATGCTTCAAAGGGCACCATTTTTAAAGAGGCATGATAGGTGTTATTGTAAGCAAATTCTACCAGCAGAAGGTATTCCTCCCATTTATACTGCTGGTCCATGCAATACATCCTTAACATGTCCTCTAAAACCTGATTAACTCTCTCAGTCTGTCCATCCGTTTCCGGATGATATGTAGAACTGAAGTTCAATTTAGTCCCCAAGGCCGCATTAAGCATTTGCCAAAACCTTGATGTCATCCTCGGATCTCTGTTCGATATGATTAATTCCGGTATTCCATACAATCTGAAGATTTCATGTACAAATCTTCTTGCTAGCACTGGTGCATCGTCCTTCAAATTACGAGCAATGATGTGTGCCACTTTGGTCAATTTGTCGACTACAACCAGGATAATGTCATGCTTATTTCTTGACATAGGCAATCCTTGAACGAAATCCATCGTTATCACTTGCAATTTATACTACGGAATACTGTGGGGATACAATAATCCAGCGGGGTGCATATGTTCCGCCTTAACATGCTGACATTCCAAGCAGTGTGTTACAAATTCTACCACATCCTTTTTCATTCCCTTCCAGAAATATTGCTGCTTAAGATCAGCGAGCATTTTCGTAATGCCAGGGTGTCCAGAAAAAGGTGAATTATGAAATTCAGTTAACAATTTTCCTCTTAAGTCATTTGCCAAAGGTATATATACCCTATTTTCGAACCTCAGAATTCCTTCATTATCCAAACGGAATTCTTTATACCTGACATCCTGCGGGTCTGCAGCAAGTGCTGTTTTGACCTGCTAGAAATAAGGATCTATTTCTAAGGCACCGTTCACCTCATCCTTAAACTGAGTTCCTAACGTTATAAGAGTAGAGATATGCTTCTTTCAACTCAGAGCATCTGCTACTCTATTTTCCTTGCCCTTGATGTAGCTTATATCGAAATCATACTGAGATAGAAATTCTAACCATCTTCGCTGCCTTACATTCAGATTTGGCTGAGTTAAAATATACTTCAGCCCTAGATGGTCTGTTTTTAACTCGAAAGGCTTGCCTAAAAGGTAATGCCTCCACATTTGAAGTGCATGAACAATGGCAGCGAGCTCTAGATCATGTGGAGCATAATTCTGTTCATGTAACTTAAGCTTTCTGCTTTCATAAGCGATGACATGGTTATTCTGTAATAGAATACCTCCAAGGCCTTCTCCTGAGGCATCCGTTACAACCATAAAGTCTCCATTTGGATTAGGTACAGTCAAAATAGGTGCTGTAGTTAACTGTTCCTTTAAATTCTTAAAGGCAGATTCACATTTGTCTGCCCAGACAAATTTCTTATCCTTCTTTTGCAGTGAAGTGATTGGGGCAGCAATTTTTGAAAAGTCCTTAACGAACTTTCGATAATATCCAGCCAAGCCCATGAAACTCCTCACTTCGTGCACATTCTTAGGCGCAGGCCACTCAGTTATAGCTGTGATCTTTGAAGGGTCAACAGCTATCCCATTCTTGCTTATAACGTGTCCCAAATAATGCACCTCTGCATCATAAAAGGAACATTTGGACAGTTTGCCATACAAATTCCTCTTTCTTAAGATTTCTAGCACTATCCTGAGATGTTCTTGGTGCTCTTTGACATTTTTAGAGTATATAAGAATATCGTCCAAGAATACAAGCAAAAACTTGTCTAAGTATTCTTGAAAAATATTGTTCATTAGATTCATGAAGGCGGCAGGCGCATTAGTCAACCCAAAAGGTAACACCGTGAACTCATAATGCCCGTACCTTGTTCTAAAAGTTGTTTTATGAATATCTTCTTCCTTTATTCTCAGCTGATGATACCCTAATTGAAGATCTATTTTTGAATAAACTGATGCTCCTCGCATCTGATCGAACAGATCATCAATCCTAGGAAGTGGGTATCAATTTTTAATAGTTGCTTTGTTCAGCATTCTATAATCAATACACAGGCTCAAAGTGCCATCCTTTTTCTTTACAAAAATTACCGGCGCTCCCCAAGGTGAGACGCTCGGTCTTATCAACCCCTTAGTCAGAAGTTCTTGTAACTGAGCCTTCAGCTCTACCAACTCAATGGTAGTCATTCTATAAGGTGCCTTAGATATGAGTTCAGTTCCTAGTTTGATTTCTATTGCAAAGTCAAACTCACATTTGGGTGGAAGACCTGGCAATTCCTCTGGAAACACATCACGAAAATCCCTCAACAATGGATATCTTTCCATGAAATCATTATCTTCCTCTGCATTTTCTGTCACTTTTACTGCATACAAAGTGCAGCCTATGTTTTTAGCCCTTTTTAGTTGCATAGCCGTCAGTTTCCTAACTACAACTTCCCGTTTTACACCTTGAATGACTGCTGCTTTCTGCAGGTCATCGAAGCAACAGATTTTTTTTTCATAACAGTCGACCTTTGCCTTATGTTCAGCCAACCAGTTAACTCCAATAATGATATCATATGATCCTAGAGGAGTGACATACAAGTCAACTTCGGTGGAGAAACTAGGCAGATCAAGAATTGCCCCAAAAAGGCACATTTTGACTGTATGGATAGCATTATTCCCATAATGCACTGTCCATGTTTTATCCATTCTTTCAGCCTTTCTTTTTAATTTCATAGCAAGTTTAGCAGAAATAAAGCATTTTGTAGCTCCAGTATCAAAAAGTATGACTACAGGTGTACCGAATAACTTACCCATAACTTCTATGGGCGTCACTTACTTTTCAGCTTGTCTGTTAGCCACTGCAGCGTGTATCCTATGCTGCTAACCGCAATCATCCTTCTTTAGAGGACAATGATTTGCATAATGGTCCTTTCCATAGTTGAAGCATCCTCCAACTGGCCCTTTTCTAGGCTCAAATTTGTTACCAGCCTTGAAGTTATCATTCTGGCTTCCATAGGACTTTTGTCTAATGCCATTAACTTTTGTGAAGCTGTTCCGCACGCTATTTACAGGTCTGTTCATCACAGGTTTCTTGTTGTTATCTACAACAATTTTGTTTTTCACACCAAACCTTTTCCAAGGTCCCCTTTTTGGTGCAAGAGACGAAGAAGAATTGGGAATCTTCTTTCTTATCTCTTCCGTGTGAGCAGATATTGCCCTCAATTTTTGTTCCTGTCTAATTGCCTTTTCGACAAATCCATCCATGGTGGTTGGGCCGTGGACATCCACTTCGCCACCAATGATGGGATTCAGTCCCATTATGAATTTTTGTATTCTGAACTTCTCATTAGCTTGGTACTGCGGCACATACTTAAGGAGTTTAGTAAACCCTTCCTAGTATTCTGTCACCGACAGCCTTCCTTGCGACCAGTTCTGAAATTTAGTCATTTTCCTATCAAAATAGAGTTGAGGCAGCCATCATTGCCTAAAATAACCCTTAAATTGATCCCAAGTTATGTCTGTTTCGACAATATTCAGTTCAACCTTACGGTTTTCCCACCATGATGATGCTTCATGAGAAAGTTGATATGCTCCCCATATCGCTTTAGTCTCTTCGGAGAAGTTTCTTATTGCAAAGTATTTCTCCATTTCACTGAGCCAGTTCTCAGCTCCATCCCAAAGGGTTGTTCCATCAAACTTTGGAGGACTTATTCTCTTTATATCATTTGTAATTTTAGCTGCTAATCTTGCCCTTTTATTTTCAGGGGGATTAGGAGCAATTACATTATTGTCATCAACACCCGGATTCCCTCCATTGATGTTGTCCACAGGAGGTAGCTGATCATTTATTTCATCTTCATCCTCCTCCTCTTCATTGCCCATTGACTGTTGTTCCAGAACAGTCAAACGATCCCTCGTATCAAGTAGGGTAGCAAGGATTTCATCCAGCTTTTGAGCAGTAGCTACTTCTACACCCTGTAACGGGTTATTCGCAGCATTCCCTCTTATTCTGACCATTTTCTATTTAATAAGAAAATGTAACTTTATTAATACCGTGGACTCATTAGGTCCAACAGCTACAACCTTCAGCTCTGATACCAAGATGTAACATCCCCATTTTAAGATACTAGAACAAGGGATTTTTTTTTTTTGATAATGTTCTCTGTTATGAATTATAAAATTCAAACACACGTTCCAGTTTTAATAATTGTTCTCTGCCCAAAAAACACAGTTTGGAACACACAATTTCCTTTTAAAACTAATGTTCCCTGTTCACATATTTACAATATGGAACACACATTCAATGCCATTCAATCCTATAACAGATTCTATATGCTGCTGTAAATGACTCGAGGAACTGCCGATCTTCCATTTTCATGGCTCGGAGTTTCAACGATCCTTCATTTCATGACTCGGCAACAACCAATCCTTCATGTTCATTTATACATAGTATATTATATATACCAGTTCTCTTAACCGTTTCCGGTTATCGAAGTGATCCATTTAAGAAGCCTATCTAAATATCTGTTACTGATATTCATATGAAATCCTGTATCTTAAATTAAGTGATAAGGACAATGCAACCAGCACTTGCGATGCTTTGGCCAAAGATTTTCACATGCTTTGCATGATCATATTCCTGGATGTGATACACATCAATGGAATACGTCCTTCACTTCACTTCACCTGTTATCTAGAATGGTCTTTCCTGGTTCCTACCAGTCCTCTCGATTTAAGGTCAGATTTAAACTTCCAATTTCCAACTAGCAATATGAACGAATATAAGAAGGCACTCCTAGTAACTAAAGATACGTAGACATACGGTGTCGTTCCCCACGAATCTGTGTGTCTAGTTATCTTTAGTATCCTGGAGTCACTCCGTATACCTAATCATACTCCTATCCCCTGCCAAGAACTTCACATTCAGCCTATGCATTCTTGATGTTTTAATTCGGGAGGGCATTGTAATATGTCAGCTATAACATTGTGTCGTCCTGAAGACCCCATCTTCATGAAGACACCTTTCTGTAGCTGGCGTATGTCAATGTCCTACAGAATCCTCCCATCGAGAGTACACATCCTGCTCAAGTGATTTGGATATGATCTAATAATTAAAATTAACTTTCAGCAACCATGTTGATCCCTTTATCCTCGTTCCCATTACAGTTGTATATAGCTAAGAGAGACTAAATCCGTCCTTTAGCTTGCTATGCATCTTCTCCTTCGTGCCGAAGGGCTGCATTTCTCTACTTGGTTCTCTTCTTAATCATTGGATTAAGCAGCCCGTTACCGACGGACGTGATAAGTTTAACCTATTAAACTTTAACCAAGATTTTCCCAACTGTAACTAAATTCAGAATTCTAGCTTATTAGACGTCATTTAAACGAGGTCTAATTCCCAATAAATGTATTCATTTATTCTCCTTAACATTACATAGTTAAGGTCCATTAGTTATGGATATACTTATCCCATATCCTTTATTCTGAATTTAACATACGAGGTCATTAATGGAGTTTGAAAGCGAGGTTCGATTACTCTGAAGTTAATTGATATTCCTTAGATACCAAGCTAATCCTGAATACCTATCAGTTATGGATTCATATTCTTCCTAATCCTTTTTAATGTCAATTAAGAATTCATCTTTACCCAAGTATGAACTAATTGCACATTTCAACTTAAGAGTTGCAATAAGGTAAGAATAGATATTAATTCCCATTTAGCATCCATCCAAGGACAATTAAATAAATCCAAATCAGGAATAACATTATATTTCCAATTTAGTCAACAATATCAAAATGATATAGTCATTAAAATATCACACTTGTATTTGTATTCATCAATTCATGTCATAATCCATACATTTGCCAATCCAACTGAATGGACATTGTTTACATAAAACATCATTACAACTCATAGATAGAAGAATATACTTTCTTCTTTTTACAATTCCTCAAAGAGGAATAAAAGTAAACAAATACAATTCATCTTCAACCAATCAAGAAGCATCAGAAAACAGCCATGTCTTCATTCTAATCAAATTCCATCTGCAAAATTGCTTGCACGGGTCAGTTCAATGAACTGAGCATATTAAGCACTTATCATTAAAATGAGGTGCTTCAACTAACTGTCTCAATAAAAGAACCCTGCTTTTATGAAACGACAGTAAGACATCAATCAAGAAATAGGCAAAAAAGAAATATCAGCATAACAACTGAACCATCAAAATATCATCACAATCAGCCAAAGAACTGCTGTCCCATTTTCCACATAACCGTTACAAGTTCCAAATTACAATATTTGTAAGGTTAGGAATACAAGTAGCATACTGCTGATATAAAATACTGTTATCCTTTCCACACCTTTCATTAATAATAAATGCAAAGGTTGAAACTAACTGAAACGTAAACCCATTACCTTCCTTTCAGTTCATGCATCATATTAGATTCCAAGCAATCAAGCACAGACAAGAAAGCGAACAACAATGCATATAGTTGCTCATATCTAAGCACTACAAAATTCGTTAATAATGATTACAAATTTTCAACTGTATGAAAGAAGAAAAGATCATTTTCCAAGTCATCCATCCACATTACTATCTCCTTCCTCATGACTGTCCTAAAATGGAATCCAAACGAGACACAATCAAGATAACAGTTCAGAGTGAAACTTACAAAATCCATTCGGAATTCACTTTCCGGCAGCAAGAGTAATTTCATTCATAATCAGCTTTAAATGAAAACAAGGAAGAATTTATCGTCCTTATCAATACTTCATTTAAATCAGGCTCATATGAATATCCAAAACAGGTTAGTACAACATCGTATTTATCATAGATCAAATAGTACAAGGATGCATACTATATATTTACCGTACTAGAGGAAACCATAATTCTTTCACTGTATGGTAAACCAGATAAACAGTTATCATGCCATCAATTATTCACGTGATTTTCTAATTCTATGAATGCATTCCGTTAAAAATAAAATTTATTCATTGCTGTTACCTACAACAAGACCAATCATAATGCTATTTCCATAATTCAAACAGCCCAAAGAGAAGAATTCATTCCTTTAACTATTCAAATAAGAAACAATCATTTTCTTCAACTCTACAAGAATTACTCATGTCGATTTCTTTTTTTTTTTAAATGACCGTGCAAATATGTGAAGACCACACGAATACATTCAAAATTTTTGTTTGTACAGAAAAATAACAGCACTCAGAAATCATCTAAATGTCACTGTAATCTTTGTCAAACTGAACTTACAAGTTCAATAAACCATCCAACTACTGATTTTACCAAATCAAAATAGCAGATAGAAGAAGAATTCCTTACCAATAAATGTTTCTACCCGAATGCATTCTTCTATTCACAATGATGTACAGAACCCAAAAATGCGATTTTCATACAATAATACCCTTATTATTAAAAACCGCATAGGATATCAGATGCACAACAAAGTATAATCAAAATAGTTCTAATAGCAATACAACTTCCCAAGCATTTCCTCTTTGATACAGCAATCCAAATTAAAATTCGTATTTCGCAAAGACAGTCCGAACTAAAAGGTCGAACAACATAATGAAACACAACAAATCAATCTAACCCCTTCAGCAGGATTCAACATGATTTATTTAAAGCATAGAATACAAGTCAAGCTCATTTTCACGACTACAGTCTGAGCCATATGATCAAGTTGTTTCCATACAACACAACACAACCAACCTTTCATCACAGCAAGAAGGACTGTAATCATTCATATGTTCAGAAGAGAAAACAATTTCTTTTCCAGCTTTCACGAATACTCAAAATCATATTCGTCCATTTACATAAAAGAAGAAGTACAACAACAATTGTATTACTGGCATATCCTTCTAATCGAGCTCGCATTTCTCAGATAAAACTCTAAAACCTATCCCTTAAAGTTCAAAAAGAAATGCTATTCCCTTTTAATCCTGAAACAACAGAAAGAAAAAAAGAGAGGTCTTATTTCTTTTAAGAAAACTTCAGTATGGAAATGACATCAAGCCACATGAACAACCTATACAATCTTATCACAAAAGTTCATATGAAAAAAGAACATTCACACAGTAATAAAACAACCCACACTGCCTACACAGTTCCCATTTAACATTTTACAGAGAAAAACCCATTTCGAATTTCCATTTAACGTCAACAACCAGCACAACATGGAGGTATTCCATTCGAATAAATGCAAAGACAGTTAAACACAGCAACCAAAATTTGATTTTACCTATCATTTCCAAAAATGACTGCAAGAATCGACGAGATCCAAATCGTATCAACACAACAACAATCACATAAGCCCAAAACCCAAGAGTAGGGTTGTTTTAATGAGACGTTTAAACAAAGCAAGTATTTTTAAAGAGAAGGGCTTAACATGCCTGTAATTTCTTTTCCAAAACTCGAAGAAAACTACATTTTCCGAAGATATTTCCTTCCTCGGCGACAGCACGAGCTTTCCAACAATTCCTTTCCTCTTCAGGCTCAGCAACAGCCTCCAAATCTCCCAAGAACAGTGATAAATCCAAAGAAACTGGTTCGACTGAACCAAACAAAAAAAACCAAATGCAGAGCAACTTCACCAAATCCAATCGACACAATGAACAATCAAATTTCCCTCATACACTTTCCAAGGTGAGCTGGTCGCGAGGACCAAGAACATTTAATGCATTAAAGGCTCTGCCTTTTTCCAAATTTCCACGCCACTGCCAACTTGAGTTGGCGATCTCTAAATTTCAAATTTCACATGCAAAACCAAATTTGGTTCCATCTCCAACTAGATACCTCCGCCACTTACCTGCCCCCGCCAAACTGGCACTGTCCACGTATGGACTCCCATTTAATGCCATTGAATACCCCTTCATCCTTATCCTCTCCCTCCAAGGGTCTGCGCGTCCCCCTTTAGGTTAGGATTAGTTTAGGATGTTTATTAGTATTCAACCTAGGTCATAGTTTAGTTTTAGGTTATTAGGACTTAGGTTTATTTCCCCTTTTTTTTTGTAATTTAAAAATCCACTTAGGATAGTAGTTTAGGATGTATGTTATAACTTAGGATTAGCTTAGGATTTAATTCCTTCTAACCACTAACACTAACCAACCTTCACCCAGTCTTCCAACTGACACTCACGTCAATGTTTTGCAGGACGTTTCGTCCTTTATTTCACATGCCAAAGCCACCTGTGTCCAGACGCTTCCTGTCTCATGAGGTCTTAGGTTTGACAGTACAAGGTTCAAGAATCGAACCTTTGTCGTTGGCATTTACGTGCCAGCTACTCATACCTACAATCAGGTCCTGCACATTTATATCATCCTCAGGTTTGGTTAAAGAGTAAATTGACACAGAAATCACAAGAAGACCACAACATACTTTGGATCAATGAAATTGATTCAAAGTGTGTTGTCAACCAGCAAAGAGAGTTTAGCAAGTATACGACAATTTTTCGTCACATCAGCAAACACACAAGCACAATAACTGATGTCCTATGCAATAAATTACAGCATGCAAGAGTTCAAGTTAGCAACACATTCTCTTAAGATCAGAATATATCTTAACATGTTTTCCTTCATTTCAGCAGTTATAATAGTATGAAAAATATTCACCTAGATAACTTACAAAATCAGAGTGTTACATACGCCAGCTACAACACGGTGTCTTCATGAAGGCGGGGTCTTCATGACGACACAATGTTATAGCTGACATATTACAATGCCCTCCCGAATTAAATCATCAAGAATACATAGGCTGAATATTAAGTTCTTGGCTGGGATAAGAATATGATCATGTATATGAAGTGACTCAGGAGGACTAAAGATAACTAGACACACAGAGTCATTGGGAATGACACCGTATGTTTGCGTATCTTTAGTTACCATGAGTGCCTTCCTATATTCATTCATATTGCTAGTTGGAAATTGGAAGTTAGAATTTGACCTTAAATTGGAGGACTAGTAGGAACCAGGAAAGACCATTCTAGATAACAAGTGAAGTGAGGTGAGGGACGTATTCCATTGGTGTATATCACATCCAGGAATATGATCATGCAAAGCATGTGAAAATATTTAGCCAAAGTATCGCAAGTGCTGGTTTCGTTGTCCTGATCACCTAATTTAAGATGCAGGATGTCAGATGAATATCAGTAACAGATATTCAGATAGGCTTCTTAAATGGATCACTTCTATAACCCGGAAATGGTTAAGAGAACCTAGTATATATAATATACTATGCATGAATGAACATGAAGGATCGGTAGTTTCCGAGTCATGAAATGAGAGATTGTTGAAACTCCGAGCCATGAAAATGGGAGATCGGTAGTTCTTCGAGTCATTTACAGCAGCATATAGAATCTGTTATAAGATTGAATGGCACTGAATTTTTATTCCATATTGTAAATATGTGAACAGGGAACATTAGTTTTGAAAGGAAATTGTGTGTTCCAAACTGCATTGTTTGGGTAGAGAACAATTATTAAAACTTGAACGTGTGTTTGCATTATATAATTCATAACAGAGAACGTTTTATAAATTAAAAAAAAAATTCCCTTGTTCAGATTGTGTGTTGATTTCAAAGACTTAAATAGAGCATCTCTCAAGGACCATTACCCACTCCCTTCCATGGAGTAAATCTTACAAGTTTTGGCTGGCTCCGAGAGGTTTTCACTACTTGATGGCTACTCCGACTACAATCAGATTATGGTGAAGGAAGAAGACCAGTTCAAGACAACATTTACAACCAAATGGGGGACTTTTGCATAAAGGAAGATGCCATTTGGGCTGTCCAACGCTGGTGCTACCTTCCAAAGAGCAATGGACATGGCGTTCAAAGGTTTGATTAACAACGTGGTGATGATTTACCTTGATGATATCACTATTTTTTCCAAAAATGCAGCAGACCACCTCTCTCATTTGAGACAAGTTTTCACGAGGTGTAGGAAATTTGGAGTGTCTTTGAATCCTAAGAAGTGTATCTTTCTTACACATGAAGGAAAGCTCCTTGGCCATATTGTCTCAAAAGAAGGATTAGCAATTGATTCAGAGAGAGTTGAAGCCATAAGATCACTACCATTGTCAAGCCACAAGAAAGCCCTTCAAAGTTTCTTGGGGAGGATAAACTTTGTTCGGAGGTTTGTCCCAGATTTTGCAGCCCTTGTCAAGCCCATCACCAAAATGTTAAAGAAGAGCATGGCTTTCAAGTGGACAATAGAAGGCAAGGAGAGTTTTGAAGCAATCAAAGAAGCCATTTCTCAAGCACCAACTCTCATTAACCTGGACTTCTCCAAGGATTTCATCCTCTATGCATTTGGAGGTAATGACACTATTTCTGCCATTTTGGTATAGCAGAACAAGGATAATGATGAGTAGCCAATTGCCTTCTTCAGCCAGAGCCTAGATGACTATGAGGTGAAGTACTCTTTTATTGAGAAGCATGTGCTGGCAGTAATCAGAAGCTTGAAGAAATTCAAGCATTTAGTCTCAAACAACAAGGTCCAGTTGCTGGTCTCACGTGCTGGGGTTAAGGACTTCCTCCTCAACAAAGATTTGAACGAGAAAAGGGCAGGTTGGATCACCCGTGTCATGGAGTATGACATTGAGATCAAGATCACCAATCTGGTAAGAGGGAAAGGATTGTGTGAGTAGCTAGTTTTGGGGAAGCAAAAAGAAGCATGCAATGAAGGAGAGACTGTTTTGATAGTTTAAGACAGCCATGAGCCATGTGGCACTCAAGAAGAAAACAATGCTGCCCCCACTCCTTGTTGGACCCAAGGTATAATGCACTTCCTAAGCTTAGGCCTATGCCCTTCGGAGATGAACAAGACCCAAATAAGGAACTTCAGATTGCAGGTTGTCCCATATGCCATTGTTGATGGAGTTTTGTTCAAGAAAGATGTGAATGGAGTGCTGCTGAGATGTATTAGCACAAATCATATTCATAAGGTGTTGGAAGAATTCCATGGTGGACCAGCTAGTGGTCATTTTGCACCAAGAGTGACAGCTCTAAAAATCATGTAGGCTGGTTATTATTGGCCTAAAATTTTAAGTGATTGCTATGCATTGATTAAGAGGTGTAAGAATTGTGCATTCTTCACAGGAAAAGAGAGACTTGCTGCCCTTCCATTGCATCCAATCTCAGTTGACCAGCCATTCATGCAATGGGGTTTGGACTTTATTGGAGTCATTAATCCCAATTCAAGTCAAGGGCACAAATGGATTTTGATAGCCACAGACTATTTCACCAAATGGAATGAAGCAATAGCACTCAAAGAAGCAAATGAGTCCAGCATCTTAGAATTTTATGAGGGGATAGCAACCAGATTTGGTATACCTACTACAATAATCTCAGATAATGCATTGACATTCATTGGATCCAAGGTGACTGAGTGGGCTGTCAAGAACGGGATCTACCTAAGCACTTCATCAAACTATTACCCTCAAGGTAATGGCCAGGCCGAGTCTACAAACAAGAACTTGTTGAGGATCATTAGGAGGATTCTTGATGAGAATCAGAGGTCTTGGCATACCAAACTAAAATCATCCTTATGGGCTGATAGGATAACTCCCAAGAGATCCACAAGTAACTCTCCATTCAAACTTGTCTTTGGAAGAGAGGCAAGCTTGCCCATGTCACTTGAGTTGCCAACATTGGAACTCATGAAGCAATTAGAGTTGCTAGAGTTTGAGCCCATGGAGGTGAGATATACAGAGTTGATGGAGCTGTAGGAGGTCAGAAATCAGGCATCCCAAGCAATGGAAAAGGACCAAACTTTGATCAAAAAGACCTTTGATAGGAAGGCCAAGGATAGATCTTTTCAGGTTGGAGATCTAGTGTTGAAATGGGATGTGGATAGAGCAAAAATGGGAAGGCATTCAAAATTTAATGCCATTTGGAGTGGCCCATACATGGTCACGAAGTGTAAGAACAACAATGCTTTCCAATTGGCCTCATTGGATGGTGAAGAACTATAGATTCCATTCAATAGAATCTATCTCAAGCGTTGCTTCTAGAGGGAAATTTACCACCTTGTAAATATTAGATTAGATTTTCATTCCTCCAAGTGTTTGTGTACATTGTTTTGCTGTATGTTAGTTTTGTTTTCCCTAAGTGCTTTGGCACAGCTTGTTGTCCATGGAGATGTTTTGCAGTCCTTGCTTCCATCAGGTGATATTCCATCTTCCTCCTTGCACATTCTAAGTCAATTGAGGTTGTAAATAGAATATTTGATGGCTCCATGCCCAATGGACTGCTTCAGGTTACTGGTACTTTCATCTAACAGGTAGATGACCCCTCTGAGTCGCCAAAATTGTTATCCAAAATGTGCCCCAGCTCATTTTTTGTGGCTAACTCCTTGTGTTCTTGCCTCTCTTGTGCCTCAGTCTACATTTTTTGATTTTAAAGCACTCAATGCTTTTTGGAAATGGCACCATCAGATAGAGCTCTCTCTCAGCTTTCCAGAAAGGTAAAGTTTACCCTCCTAACTCCTTATATTTTTCATGTTATGGCTCAGCGGAGCTTTTGTGGAAAATTTTCCCATTTGAGGCCCGCAACCAATAGGAAGCTGCCACGTGGCAGAGGAGTTCGAGGGTCGGAGGCAAATTTGAATTTTTTTTAAGTATTTGGGTCGAAGGTTCAAATGGAAATTTTTTCCCGTGGGGCCCGCGGACCAATCAGGTTGTGACACGTGTCACAAGGGGGGGGGGGCAGAATGAAAAAATTTGCTAAGTATTTTCCAAATTTTCCAAAGTGGAAGAATGGAATGGAGAGCCCGTAGTGAGTAAAATTAGGACACGTGTCCTAAGCGGAAGGTAGATTAAGAGCTTGGGGCAGTTTTTGAAAATTTTGCAAAAGTTTTCGGCCAAAACTAAAAACCGAAAGAAGGGCCCACACCCCCTGTAAGCCATTCAAAAGCCGACACGTGTCCCGGCCGGCGGGGCACGGGGGAAAAATGAAATTTTTTCCAAAGTCTAAAAATGTCAAAATTTCAAAGGAAAACCCGCGAGAGGTGAAGGAGAGAGAATTCCAGAATGAATCAGAGCTTGCCACGTGGCAATCCAACTAGCGGAGCATGGGGAACTTTTGAAAAATTTTCCAAAGACAAAAAAGAGGTAAAATTTGAAAAAAATTCCCGCCGATCCGTTTTTGGGCCGTTTTTGCCCTAAATCTTCAAACGATCATATCTTTTGATCTAGAGCTCGGATTTTCGCGTTCTTTATATCATTGGAAAGATGTTAAAATTCTCTACATGATTCCATAGTTAATTTCTAATTTTGGTTTATTTTGAAGAGAGAAAATTCAAAAACGGTTCTGGTATGTGTCCATGGCCAGAAATGACATTTTAACAACCAAATTTAATACAGAATGGGTCGCATTCTTCTCCAATATGGTCAAAAATGACAGGGTATGGGTTTGTAAGGTCCTCCATGCTGTTTTAATGCATTTTCCATCAATGAGGAATGGGATTCCACATTTTTTACATTTTCTCTCTCCTGGGCTCGACCCATGCATTGTAAAAGCTAGATTTGGCTCGTTTCTTGATGGTTGAACACTTTTTGGCATTGCAACCTTCTTCTTTCACCTCCAGCAAGTGATAGTTGTAAGAATCAGACCTTTTTCACAGTTTGTAACAGGTTTATACCTCTTTGATTGTGGAATGCAAGAGATTTTTACATGGAATTGACAGTGTAAAATCTGTGAATGCTTTCAGTCCTCTGTTTGTATTGTTTTACTTCATTTTAAGACCTCTAATTACATCTATCAGCTTGTGTATGTTTTCCCTTGTTGCATTTCATGAATTTGTGTCTATTTACATGGAAAAAATGTTTCACCACTCCTTTTGGTGCTTCACCATCTTTAGTTTAGTTTCATTTTTGCATTTTTATCCCTGTCTCCTTGGAATCTAGGGTAGAATTAGGATTAGAACCTCTGTAGTTGTGAAAAATATAGATCTAAATCAGAGGATTTTGAGGAACCAACCTCTATTCTGGATATTCCTCTCTCATTTTCACAAGTCCCACACTTGGAGAGAGGTTTCCATGTTGTGTAATCACACTAGATGCTCTAAACATCATTTAGAACCTTGATTTGCATCCAGGGGTGCTGCTGATTTGCAACAACAGCAATATAAATGGGAGGAATACCTTCCGCTAGTTGAATTTGCCTACAATAATACATACCACACCTCTTTAAAAATGGTGCCCTTTAAAGCATTGTATGGAAGAAAATGCAGAACCCCTATTAGCTGGGATAGCGTAGAGGTCAAAGAGGTAATTGGGCCAGAAATCCTCACGGAAATGGAACAACAAATCAAAATGATTCAGGAACATATAAAGGAGGCTGCCAATAGGCAAAAGAGTTATGCAGACTTAAAGTGGGTTGATAGGAATTATGAACTTGGTGAGAAGGTCTTTCTTCGGGTTAAGCCGAAAAAGAGCTCAATAACTTTTGGCAAGGCTGCCAAGTTGTCGCCACGTTACGTGGGACCTTTTGAAATTGTTGAAATAATCAACCCTGTAGCTTATTGTCTAGCATTACCTCCTACTTTATCACAAATGCATGATGTTTTTCATATTTCTTTGCTTAAGAAATATGTAACAGATTTATCACATGTGCTGAATTAGAATTCCTTGCAGGTCCAAGACCCAGGAATAATCATAGTTAAACCCATTCGAGTGCTGGGAACTTGCCAGTTGTACTTAAGAAATCGCGAAGTGAATCAATGTAGGGTCCAGTGGGACCAGTTTAGCGAAGAAAGTGTAATTTGGGAAAATCTTGAAGAAATGAGATCTGCTTTTCCATACTTGTTTGATCGAAATTGAAATTCGAAAAACTGATAATTCTACCAAATTCAGACAATTATTGGTCTATTTTACAATTATCTTAAAACACTGTTTTAAAGAGTGAATCTGTTTTTGGTATGAACTTATGAATGGAAGGACAATAACTGAATTTTGTCCTAGAAACTCCTTGAATTGGTTAATTTTCTCATCGGGACGATGATTCTTTAAGAAGGGAGGAATGTAACGCCTTGATTTTTTTAAGTTATCAAGAGCAATATTGCCTTCAAGTAGTAGAGGAGGGAGAAGCCACTCCAAATGCAAAAGAGGAGGAGCACATTCTAGCTGTGAAGAAGAAAAGTGCTTCTGGTTTAGGAGGGCAACCCGGCAAAGAGATATCCACAGGAATTAACTTATCTACTCCGCGAACAGTACTATAAGAATCTGTACTAAACATTCCTCCTGTAATAGTACAAGCTCCCATAGCAATTACATATTTTGGTTCGGGCATTTGTTCATATAATCTCACTAAAGAAGGAGCCATTTTCATGGTCACAGTTCCAGCTGTTATAAGGAGGTCGGCTTGTCTAGGACTAGATCTTGGTACCAAACCGTAACGATCAAAGTCGAATCGTGAACCTATTAATGAAGCAAATTCGATGAAACAACAACTAGTACCATAAAGGAGCGGCCATAAACTAGAGAGTCTTGCCCAATTTGAGAGATCGTTTAGAGTAGTTGAAATCACTAAATTCAGGTACAAGGTAGGCTACAAGAGAACCTTCAGTTCTTCTTTCTACTTCATCCCTCTCGTGTTCTAGTGCTGAAGAAGAGTTTGATCTCTCAAACTCAATGTTGGAGGATGAAAGAAACCATGATGATCAAGTTACAGATCAAGACGACACTATGGAGGAAGTTGAGCATTTGCATCAGGACAACAATGAGGTAGTATATCTATCAGATTTGGAGGACTGTTTTGATGAAGAAGAACCGGTTGAGTTTCCACCATTCTCTCTTTCATCTTCCACGTCCCAAATACTTGAGCCTGCTGTCATGAAGGAGAGCATTCATTTGCAGCAGCCTGCATCTTATAGCAGCTCTTTAGAACTAAGATTGGAAGATTTTAATCTTTCATGTTCTTCATTGGAAGAAGAGAAAGGGCAGAAAGGTTCTACCATTGCTTCCACATCACCACCCAAGAAGGTCTACAAGAAGACTCCATTTTTGGAGTTGAAAATCGGAGCTATGGGCATATCAAACGGATCATACCTTGCCCAATAAGGTATTTGACTTCATTGGAGTCAAAGGAGAAGTCACAACCAGTCATGCTTGCTTCTAAGCATGAGGGTGAGCTACAAAGTACCAAGGATCAGCTGTCATACCTCTTCAATCCAAATGCAGAGCAACTAAAAGAGGTATTGGATTTGTTTTCAGTTGACACCTTGATGATTTGGGTAGAAGACCAGCTTCTTGTTGATTTTCCACTCATCCAATCAACCATGTTCAGTGCCAAATCAGTTGCATGGTTGCAACTTTTGAGAAAGGGAAGTTATTTCTCCCAACCAGTTGCAGGTTTGTTTAGCCCACTTTTCCTTCCGGTTAGAGTAAGATAGGTAGTTTTGCTTTCAGTAAAAAAAGTACTTGTGCACACTCTGCATGTTCCATTTGGAGCATGTATGATTTTCAATTTTGTACATAGTTTTTGTGGTGCTGGTTTTGCTCTTGCACAGTGCATTTCAGTGGGTTTCCAAGTGGCTCAGAGAGGGGGTTTTCAAAGTTCAGATCAGTTTGCAGGCTACAACTCATGACTCCATGCCCAATGGATGCTTCAGATAGCTGGCCGTTCTTCATCTGGTAGGCAGATAACCTTGCTGAGTCGCCAAAATTGTTATCCAAAATTCACCCCTCAAGGTAATTTTGATAACATGCATCAAATTATTCAGTCCCGAGTAAGTAGATTGATTCAAGGCCCGAAATCATGTTTTTGGGCCCCCCTTAGCTTCTCTCTAACTCTCTCATTCAAGAAGAAATCCCAACGAGTTGAGAAAATGGAAAAAATGCAAAAAATAAGGTTGCAGGACTGTTTTAAAGCATTTCAGGTCTGAAGGGTTCGGTTCGTACCAAGGTTCGTCATACCAACCTTGGGGCCGAAATACAAAGGAAATCGGCTAAGTCGGACATTTTTGTCCCAGGCAGTCCGCGGGACAATTGGGATGTCGGGACGCGTGGGACGAAACGACCGAAAGTGGAAAAAATCATCAAAGTTTTGCTTTCGCGCGGTTTGGGACATCCGGGCCAAAAGTATGTGAGGGAACGCGAACCGGCCGATTTGTCGAAAGACGGTCCATTTCAGGCAATGTGGGAGATATTCATCCGGGACAGCCGGGACAAAGGTACGCGCGGGACGCGAAAAGGCGAAAAGGCCGCAAAAGGGACAAGGAAGCCCGAATCGGCCTATGCGGGAGATATTCGTCCGGGACAGCCGGGACAAAGGTACGCGCGGGATGTGAAAAGACGAAACGACCGAAGGCAAAGAAGAAAAGTCAACGTTTGACCTGTGAAACTTCAAATGGCCATAACTTTTGACTCCGAGCTCTGATTTTCACAAAATTGGACTTTCTGGAACGAGCACGACGTCCTCTATGCCACAATTTATTATTTTTAATGAGGGTAGATATATTTAATTAAAAGAAACATATTCGGCTCCTGTTAGTCAATGCTCATTCCTGTCAAATGATAGAAAACGCCTGCCAGACCCAAAATAGCTGCCTGCGCTCAGAAGGCCATAACTTTTTACATTTCTCAACGAAATCGCACAAAATTGGTACCGTTGGAATCGTGGCTCCGAGCCCGACGCACAACAATAAAAAAATTCCAGATTTGATGAGAGATTGATCGAGATTTTTCACAAAATGTGGACGGGTTCATAACAGTGTTTTATTTGGTGGTTGGGAGTGCAATTAAGAGGCATGGTCATCATTCTTTCTCTGCTGCAGCACCTGGGACAGTATGGGGAGCCTTTTGCAAGTAATATATAATCATTTTATTCCATTTAATGCCTCTTACAAGTGGTTGAAGGACAGATTTCGGGATTTTCATTTTTTCCCCCTCTCTCTCTTCTCATCTTTTCTATAAATTGGAGTGTTGGGCTCATTGTAAAAGAGGAGGTAGTTTTTGTAGCAAAGCTCTGCCAAAATTGCTTTATGAAGCCAATGTGTTGCAGGCCCTTGTTGTGGACTCCTTGCATGGTGATCCAGGCCCTTACCTTGTAACCGATTGAACTGTGCATATCAGGAAGCAATAAAATATAAGTTTGTGGATGTATCTTCCTTTGCTATGTTTTCTTGCATTCTTCTTTCCCCTTCAACCTCTTCTTTACAAGAATATTGTGTCTATTATTATGTTCATGCAGGGATCCATTATCATTATGTATGTTTGAAATATTGTTGTGAATGTGTTTTGCTAGATTATGGAGAACTGTCATCACCTCTTCTAGTGTGCAGTTTGCTTCTGTATTTCACGCATTTGAAGACTACTCTCACACCCTCCTTTTCTGGTGTATCGCCGCTTTAGTGTAGGCTTTCATTTCATGCATTCTCTCTCCCTGGTCCCTTGGAAATTTAGATTAGAATAGTTAGTTTCCCCTGCATTAGAGTAGATTGTGGTAGGTAGCTTAGGAGCAAGAACCAGCTTTCTCTGGAGGTCTATCTCAAGTAGCAAGTCCCACAACTTGGAGATAGTACCCATGTTATCCAATCACACCGTAAGTTCAAGTATATGCACTTATGGAAACATAAGGGTGCTGTGATTTGGTGATAACAGGAAGCACACACACGTAAAATTACACACGCACATACGCACACCCACGCACGCACACACACATGCACATGCACACGAACACACACACACACACGAACACGCACACACACCCACACGCACACACAAAAACATATGCACCCACGCACACACACAAACACACACATAAGGAGGCACACACATGCAAAATTACACACACACATACGCACGCCCACGCTCACGCACACGCACACGCACACGAACACGCACACACACACGCACACGCACACACACATGCACACGAACACACACACACACGCATATGCACATGTATACATACACACACATGTGCACGCACACCCACACACACACGCACGCACACGCGCACACACATACACACACAAACACACATGCACTAAAAAAAGTACAAATGCACACACACACACGCACACGTACACGCGCGCGCACACACACACACACGCACACGTACACGCACACGCACATGCACACACACACACACGTACACGCACACACACACACACACACACACACACACACACACACACACGCACATGCACACACACATGCACACCTACACACACATGCACATACACACGCGCACACAAAAGCACACACACACACAAGCACATAAGGACACACATGCACACGCACACACACACGAACAAGCACATGCACACGCACATACACATGCACACCTACACGCACATGCACACCTACATGCACATGCACATGCACATGCACATGCACACGGGCACACAAAATCACACGCACACGCACACGCACACGCACACGCACACGCACACGCGCACACAAAAGCACACACACACACATAAGGACGCACACGCACACGCACACGCGCAACACAAAGCACACACACACATGCACATGCACACGCAATCACCCACGCACACGCACACACACAAACGCACACGCACAAGCACAAAAACACTCACACGCACACAAGCATGCACACGCGCACGCAGACGCAGACGCAAACGGACACACGCGCACACGCACACGCATCCACGCACACACCAAAACACACACATAAGGAAGCACGCGCACCCAAAAGTACACGCGCACATGCACACGCCCACGCACATCCACACGCACACGCACACACACACGAACACACACACACACACAAACGCACACAGACACGCACATGCACAGGAACACACACACACGCACACGCACACGCACACGCACACAGACACATGGACACGCACACATATGTACCCACACAAACACACAAAGACAGACGTAATGACACACGCACACAAAAGTACACACACATATGCACACGCACACGTACACGCACACACACATGCACACACCACAAAGTACACACACACACACATACACACACGTGCACATGCACACGCATATGCACACACACACGCGCACACACGCACACACACTCTCATGCACACACACATTCACATGCACAAAAACACACGCACCCACGCACGTACACGCATAGGCACAAAAACACTCACACGCACACAAGCATGCACACGCGCACGCACACGCACACGCACACACACGCGCGCGCACGCACAAGCACACGCACACGCTGACCCACAAGCACACGCACACGCACACGCACACGCACATGCACACAAACATTCGCACGCACACACACCCACATGCAAACACACACACACGCTCACCCACGCACACACAAACACACACATAAGGAAGCACGCGCACAAAAAAGTATACACGCACACGCACACGCACACACACACATGGACACGCACACACACGTACCCACACAAACACACAAACACACACGTAATGACACACGCACACATAAAAGTACACACGCACACGCACATGCACACCTACACGCACACACACATGCACACACCACAAAGCACACATGCACACACGTACACGCACATGCACACGTACATGCACATGCACACACACACGCACACACACTCCTATGCACACACACATTCACACACACACATTCAAACGCACACACACACGCACCCACGCACACACACAAACACAAACATAAGGACACACGCGCACCCAAAATCACACATGCACAAGCACAAGCACACACACACACACATGCACAAGCACACGCACACGCAAACACACACACACGCACACACACGCACACACATGCAAACGCATACACATAGGCACACACACGCTCACTCAAACACACATGCTCACTCACATGCACATGTGCACGCAAACACACACGCACACACACATGCACACGCACACATGCATGCACACACACACGAACATGCACACTCACATGCACGCTCACATGCACATGTACACGCACACACACGTAGATGCTCTTTAAGATGCACATGCACAAGCAAAGGCACATGCACACACACATGCACACGCACACGCACACGCAAACGCAAAAGGACAGGCACATGCACAGGCACACACACATCCACACACATGCACACACACACACACACCCACACACACGTAAGGACACACGTGCACATAAAAACACACATGCACATGCACATGCACAAGCACACGCACACGCACACGAACACACACACGCACATGCACATGCACACGCACACTCACACTCACACACACATATACATGCACACCCACACACTCACACACGCACAGAGACACACGCATAAGGACACATGCATAAGGACACACATACACACAAAAGCACACACAGACGCACACGCTCAAGCACATGCACACATACATGCGCACGCACACACACACGCACACGCCTACGCACACACATTCACATGCACACACACCCACACACACACACATACACACACGCACCCACGCACACACACAAACACACACATAAGGAAGCATGCACACACAAAATTACGAATGCACATATGCATGCCTACGCACACGCACACACATACGCACACGAACACGCACAAAAACACACACACACACCCACACGCACAAACACAAGCACACACGCATAGACACATTCCCACACAAACACACAAACACACACGTAATGACACATGCACTAACAAAAGTACACACACACGCACACGAACACACACACGCACATGCACACGCACACACACACACACACACACACACACACACACACACACACATGCACACGCACACGCACACACACACACATGCACACGCACACGCACACACACATGCACATGCACACGCATAGACACACACACATGCACACCTACACACACACATGCACATGCACACGCGCACACAAAAGCACACACACACACGCGCACACGCGCAAACAAAAGCACACACACACACGCACATAAGGACGCACACGCACACGCGCACACACACGTGCAACACAAAGCACACACGCACACGCACACACACAAATGCATACGCACAGGCACACAAATACGAAAATGCACACACGCACGCACATGCAAACGCAGAGACACACACACGCGCGCGCGCACACATGCACACGCACGCACACGCAAACACATGCACAAGCACACACACACGCACACCCACACACACATGCAAACGCACATGCGCACGCACACGCACACGCAAACGCACACACACACACACACACGCACATGCACACAGGCAGATGCACATGCACACGTGCACACACACGCACACACTCACACACACACACACGCACAAACACACGCACAGACACAGGCACACGCACACGGACACACACACACACACACACACGCACATGCACACACACCTACACACACAGGAACAAGCACATGCACACACACTAATGGACACACACACACACACACACATAAGGACATACGCGCACGCACATGCACATGCACACGCACACGCACACGCACACGCACATGCACAAGCACAGGCATAGGCACAGACACATGCACACACACCCACATACACATGCACAAACACACATACACCCCGACACACACACATCGACACACACATAAGGACACACACGCATATAAAAGCACACACATAGACACACATGCACACGCACACGCACACGAACACGAACACGCACACGCACACACGCAAACGTACACGCACACTCACATGCACATATACATGCATACCCACACACTCACACATGCGCAGAGACACATGCATAAGGACACACGCACACACAAAAGCACACACGCACGCACACGCACACGCACACGCACACGCACACGCGCACGAACATGCACACG
>CM034148.1:467217777-467227777 GCA_019776745.2 Taxus chinensis
ACACATAAGGACATACGCGCAGGCACATGCACATGAACGTGCACACACGCACGCACATGCACATGCACACGCACACGCACACGCATAGGCACAGGCACATGAACACACACACCCACATACACATGCACACACACACCACACCCGACACACACACAACACCAACACACACATAAGGACAAACGCGCACATAAAAGCACACACATAGACGCACATGCACACGCACACGCACACGAACACGAACACGCACACGCACACACACACGCAAACGTACACACACACTCACATGCACATATACATGCACACCCACACACTCACACACGCGCAGAGACACATGCATAAGGACACATGCACACGCAAAAGCACACACACACGCACACGCACACGTGCACACACATGCACACGCACACGCCCACGAACACACACATTCACACGCACACACACCCACATGCACACACATACAAACATGCACCGACGCACACAGACAAAAATGCACATAAGGAAGCACAAACACACAAAAGTACACATGCACATACGCACGTCCATGCACACGCACAAGCACACACACACGCGCATGTACACGAACATGCACACACACACGCACACACACACGCACACACACACACACATGCACACGAACACACACACACACACACCCACACACACACACACACACACACACACACACGTACACGCACACCGACACACACACACGCGCGCACACGCACACACACATTCCCACACAAACACACACGTAATGACACACACACTAACAAAAGTACACATGCACACGCACATGCACACACACACACACACACACACACACACACACATGCACATGCACATGCACATGCACACACACACGCACACCCACACCCACACGCACACGCACACGCACACACACATGCACACGCACATGCACACACACATGCACACCTACACACACATGCACATGCACACACGCACACAAAAGCACACACACACGCATATAAGGACGCACACGCACACGCACACGCACACGTACACGTACACGCGCAACACAAAGCACAAATGCATGCACACATACAAATGCATATGCACAGGCACATAAACACAAACATGCACACACGCACGCGCACGCACATGCACATGCAGACACACACACGCGTGCACACACATGGACACGCGCACACACACGCACGCGCACATGCACACGCGCACGCATAAGCACACCCACACGCAAACGCACACCCACACGCAAACGCACACACACACGCACATGCGCACGCACACGCACACGCAAATGCGCATGCACACGCACACGCACATTCACATGCACACACACCCACACACACACACACGCACCCACGCACACACACAAACACGCACATAAGGAAGCATGCGCACACAAAGTACACAGGCACATATGCACGCCCACGCACACGCACATGCACACACACACACACGCACGCGCATACGAACACGCACGTACACACGCACACATACACGCACTTTGCACAGGAAACAAATCACACGCGTGCGACAACGCGCGGCACAGCACACGACACGCAACAACAGGTGCAGCACAGCCACACAACACGCAGGTAAGGAGGACGCACACACACGTTACCCACACAAAACACACAATAATGCAACAACGAAAATAAAAACTTACACATGCGTACGAACACACACAGTACAGCCCAACAACAATGCACACCTACACGCACATGCACACACAACGCACACACACCAGAATATAGACACACACACACATGCCCACACCACAAAGCACACACGCACACAATCACACACATGCCACCACACACATGCACTTACACACAACACGCACACATACAATGCACAAACAATCCATGCACACGGCAATTCACACGGCGCGCACCACAACACACACGCAACCCACGCACATACACAAACACAAACATAAGGACACACATGACACACAAAATTCAACAGCACATGAACAGCACAAGCACACGCACACGCACAAAAAAACCTCACACAAACGAGAGCACCCAAAAGCACACACGCACGCACATAAGGACGCACGAGCACACACACACGAACACACGCACATAAGAACGCACACGCACACACACACGTACACACGCAACACAAATCAAACATGCACACGCACACACACAAATGCATACGCACAGGAACACAAACACAAACATGCAAAAAGCACGCGCAGCAGAAGCAAGACGCCAGACGAACGACGAAGTACGACGACGCAGACACATCACACACATGCGTTGGAATGGACACGCGCACGCACACACCCACATGCGCACGCAAAAGAACACCCACACAGAACACACACACAACGAACATGCACCTGCAACATTACCACATACATTCACACACACACACACCCAAAAAACACAAACCCAAACACACACACGCACCCACACACACAACAAACAAACACATAAGGGAAGCATGTGCACAAAAAAATTACCAAATGCACATATGCACGCCCACAGACAGCACAATCACCAAGCACATGGCACACGCACACGCAACCGCACTGTGCATAGGAACACACGTCACACACGCGCACAGCAAGCAATGACATGTGAATGCACACCCACACACACGCGCATGGAGACACTTCACACACAAGTTACCGACCACAACACACACGTAATGAAACACGCACACAGAAAAGTACACCACGCGTACGCAAAGAAAAACACATGCACATACCACATGCAACGACACGCACACGCATGACGAACATGAAACCACACAACTGACACAACACAAAGCACAACACTGACACATACCGCACACGGACATGCACATGTACATAAAAACACACAATACACAAGCCACAAAACACTACTATGCACATTGCACATTCACAACGCACACACAACACACCACGCAGCCAACGCACACACACAAACACAACATAGGCCACACATGCACACAAAAATCACACATGCCACAGGCACGCACACGCAAACGCACAGTACACGCCCAACACGCTCACTAAAAGCACAAGCACACGCACACGCAAAACGCACATGTACCGCAACACGTGCTGCTGCGCGCACACACAACACACACACCACAAATTGCTATTTCCATGAACACGCCACACAAGCACATGCAGCAAATGAAAGCATTTGGAATCGGTTGTGGAGCCCACCCTGTCCATGGGTGAGACCTTTCCCAAGGCATTACACAACCCTCAAGAGAAGCTTGACTTCATGATTGCAACGCTGCCATTGCTTGTACCTTATTCGCATGTGCGTGTGTGCTTTTGTGTGCGCGTGTGTACTTATGTGTGTGTGTGGATGGGTGTGTTCATGTGTGGGTGCGCGTGTGTGTGGGTGTGCATGCATATATGCATGTATATGTGTGTTCCTGTGCGTGTGGGCATCGGCGTGGGCGTGCGTGTGTACATGTGTGTGTTTGTGCGTGTGCGTGTACATGTCCGTGTGTGTGCGCGTGTGCGTGGATGTGTTCGTGTGCATGTGCATTTGTATTTTCATTTACGTGTGCATGTGTGAGTGCAGTGCATGTGCATGTGTGTGTGTGTGTGCACTTTTGTGTGCTCGTGCGTCCTTATGTGTCTGTTTGTGTGTGTGGATGTGTGTGGTGGTGTGGGTTTTACTTGCATATGTTTCCGTTGGGCGTCTTGCTGTCATTTACATGTTCATGTCCGCGTGTGCATTTGCATGTGTGTATGCTTCTGCGTGGGTGTGGGCATGTGCGTGTGCGTGAGCATGTGCATGCGTGTGTGTGTGTTCGTGCGCATATGAGTGTGCTTGTGCGCGCGTGTGTGTGTGCGTGCGTGTGTGTGTGCATGCGTGTGCGTGTGCGTGTGTGTGTGTGTGCGTGTGCATGTACGTTTGCGTACATGTGTGCGTGTGCGTGGACGTGTGTGTGTGCACTTTTGTGTGCCTGTGTGTGCTTATGTGTGTGTTTGTGCATGTGGATGCGTGTGTGTGGGGGTGTGCGTCCGTGTGCATGTGCATTTGCATGTGCGTGTGCGTGTGCATTTCCGTGTGTGTTTGCGTGTGTGTATCCTTTTGTGTGTGTGTGTGTGTACGTATGCATGTGCGTGAGCATCTGCATTTTTGTGTGTGCTTTTGTGTGCGCGTGTGTCCTTATGTGTGTGTTTGTATGTTTGTTTGGGTACATGTGTGTGCGTGTGGGTGCATGTGTGTGTGGGTGGGTGTGCATGTGTCCGTGTCCATGTGCGGTTCGTGTTTTGTGCAACTGTCCGTGGGCATGGTGTGTGCGTGTGCGTGTGTGTGTGCGTGTGCGTGTGTGTGTGTGTGTGCGTGTGATTGTGCGTGTCCGTGGGTGTCCATATGAGGGTGTGTGCTTTTATGTGCACGTGCATCATTATGTGTGTCTTTGTGGTTTTGTGTGGGAACGTGTGTGTGCATGTGTGTGCGTGTGCATATTGGTGTGCGTGCATGTGTGAGTATGCGTGTGTGTGTTCCTGTGCGTCTGCATGTGCGTGCATGTATGAGTGTGCGGTCACGTGTGCGTGTCTGTGTGCGTGTGTGTGTGTGCATGCGTTGTGCGTTGTGCTGTTTTCGTGTGCGTGTGTGTTTTTGCATTTTGTGTTTTGGGTGTTGTGTGCGTGTAGTTGCGATGTCTGGGGTTTGTGTGCATGTGTGGTCGCATATGCGTGTGCGTGTGAGTGCGCATGGGCGTGTGCGTGTGCATGTGTATGTGCGTACGCATGCGCATGTGCACGTGCATGTGCATGTGTGTGTGCTTGTTCGTGTGCATGTGTGTGTGTGTGGGCCTGCGTGTATGTGTGTGTGTGTGTCTTCGCGTCCTTATGGGCATGTGCGTGTGTGCTTTTGTGTGTGCGTGTGTCCTTTTGTATGTGTGTGTGCGTGTGCGTGCGTGTGTGTGTGCATATGCATGTGCGTGTGTATGTATGTGGGCGTGTGCGTGTGCATGTGCGTGTGCATGTGGGTGTGCGTGTGCATGTTGTGTGTAAATGTGTGTGCGTGTGGTGCGTGCATGTCCGTGTGCGGTACATGTACGTGTGCGTGTCGTGTGAGTGTGCCGTGTGCATGTGTGTGTGTGGGTGTGGGTTGTGGGTGGTGTGTGTGTGTTGTGTGTGTTGTTGTGTGTGTGTGCGCGCGCGCGTGCCCGCGTGCATGTGCATGTTCGTGTGTGTGCGCGTGTGAGTGTCCATGGACATGTACATGTGCGTGTGTGTGTGCAGTGCGTGTTTGTGTGTGTGTGCGCTTTTGTGTGCCCGTGTGTCCTTATGTGTGTGTTTGTGCATGTGGATGCGTGTGTGCCTGCATATGTGTGTGTGCGTGTGTGTGCATTTCCATGTGCGTGTGTGTGTGCGTGTGCATATGTGTGTGCGTGTGCATGTGCGTGTGCGTGTGCGTGTGCGTGTGAGTGTGCTTGTGCGTGTGAGTGTGCGTGTGTGCTTCTGTGTGCTTTGTGTCCTTATGTGTGTTGGGTTTTGTTTTCTGTGTTGCGTGGTTGTGTGTGTTGGTTGGTGGTTTGTGTGTTTGTGTTTGTATTGCATTGGTGCGTGTGCGTGTTGCTGTGTTGTTTGTAGGTGCATGGGTGTGTGCGTGTGTTTTCCGGTGCGTGTGTGGTGTGCAAATGTGTGTGGGCGTGTGGTGTTCGTGTGCCTGGCGTGTTTACATGAGTGTGCGTGGATGCGTTTTCCGTGTGGCAATTGATGTGTGCTAGTGCGTGTGCGTGGGCGTGGGACGACTCGGCGTGGTGTGTGTGTGTGTGATTTTGTGTTGCGTGCTTCCTTAATGTGTGTGTTTCTGCATGTACTTGGGCGTGTGCTAGTGTGTTTGTGGTGCACAGTGCGTTGTTGGTGTCATGTGTGCTTTTGGTGCTTTTGTGGGCGCCTTGTGGTCGTTATTTGTGGTGTGTGTGTGTGCTTTTTTGTGTGTGCACGTTTGGGGTGATTTTATTTACATGTGTATTTCCTTATTTTCTTTTTCGTAAAGTGTTGGCTTTTTTTTGTTGTGTTTTTCCTTAATTTGTTATGGAGTTTTCTTGTGTGCTTTTGTGTGTGTCATGTGTCCTTATGTGCATGTGCGCGTGTGCGCATAGTGTACTTATGTGTTTCCTGTGTGTGGATGCGTGGTTTGCGTGTGTGGTGTTCGTTGTGTTTAGGGTTTCGCGTGCAAATGTGCATATACACGGTGTGTGTGTTGTGGGGGGGTTCAGCGTTGGCGTGTGCGTGTACGTGTGTGGTGTGTGTTGTGTGTGTGCAGGTGCATGCACGTGTCAATGTGTGCGTGTGCGTGTGCCGTGCGTGTGCATGTGTGAATGTGTCACGTTTTTGTGGTGTGCCCGTAGTGTTCCTTATGTGTGTTTTTGTTAGGTGGACGGTTCTTGGTGTGTGGTGGGTGTCGTGCATATGTGGTGACGTGCGTGTGTGGATTTGAAATCATGTGCATTGTGCTTGTGTTGTGTTAAGTCTGTGGTTGGGAAATGGCTATGTGCCGGGGTGTGCTTGCAGTGCGTGTACATACGGGTTATTGCTAGTTTCCTTGTTCATGTTTGTTTATTTTGTTTTTTTTTGTGTTGTTTTTTTTTGTTTGTTTGTGTGTTGTTGTTTTTTTTGTTGGTGTAAAGTCTCACTCTTCGATTCGGTGCCCCGCGTGATGTGCATGTATCGTGTGTGTGCGCGTAGTGAGGTGTCCTTGTACATGTACATGTGGCGTGTGTGTTTGCAGTGCGGTTTGTGTGTGTGTGCGCTTATTTTTGTGTGCCCGTGTGTCCTTATGTGTTGTGTTTTGGTGCATGTGGATGCGTGTGTGCCTGCATATGTGTGTGTGCGTGTGTGTGCATTTCCATGTGCGTGTGTGTGTGTGTGCATGTTCATGTGTGTTTGCGTGTGCGTGTGCGTGCACGTGTGCGTGTTCTTATGTGTGGGCGTGGCCGTGTCGTGATTCTGTTCGGGCTGCGTGTTCGAGCCGCGATTTGCATTATCTTGCACTTTAATCGTTTTTTGTGTTACATTTCCTTTGCGTGTGCGTATGTGTATGCGTGTGTGTGTGGTGTGCATGCATGTGCATGTGCCTATGCCCTTTCCTGTGCCTGTGCTTGTGTGTGTGCATGTGTGTGTGCGTGTGCATTTGCATGCGCGTGTGCATGTGCCTGTGCTTGTGCGTGTGCGTGTGCGTGTGAGTGGCTTTGTGGCTGTGAGTGTGCGTGTGTGCTTCTGTGTGCTTTGTGTCCTTATGTGTGTTGGGTTTTGTTTGCGTGGGTGCGTGTTTGTGTGTGTTTGTGTGTTTGTGTGTTTGTGTTTGTGTGCATGTGCGTGTGCGTGTGCGTGTGTGTTTGTAGGTGCATGTGTGTGTGCGTGTGTGTGTGCGTGTGCGTGTGTGTGTGCATGTGTGTGTGCGTGTGTGTGTTCGTGTGCATGTGCGTGTGTACATGAGTGTGCGTGTGCGTTTTCGTGTGCAAGTGTGTGTGCTTGTGCGTGTGCGTGGGCGTGGGCGTGGGCGTGGGTGTGTGTGTGTGTGATTTTGTGTTTGCGTGCTTCCTTATGTGTGTGTTTCTGCATGTACGTGGGCGTGTGCATGTGTGTTTGTGTGCATGTGCGTGTGGGTGCATGTGTGCTTTTGTGCTTTTGTGTGCGCTTGTGTCGTTATGTGTGTGTGTGTGTGTGCTTTTGTGTGTGCACGTGTGTGTGATTTTATTTACATGTGTGTCCTTATGTGCTTGTTCGTGTGTGCTTTTGTGTGTGTGTGTGTCCTTATGTGTATGAGGGTGCGTGTGTGCTTTTGTGTGTGCATGTGTCCTTATGTGCATGTGCGCGTGTGCGCATGTGTACTTATGTGTGTCTGTGTGTGGATGCGTGTGTGTGCGTGTGGGTGTGCGTGTGTGTGGGTGTGCGTGCATATGTGCATATACATGTGTGTGTGTGTGTGGGGGGTGTCAGCGTGGGCGTGTGCGTGTACGTGTGTGTGTGTGTGTGTGTGTGCATGTGCATGCACGTGCATGTGTGCGTGTGCGTGTGCAGTGCGTGTGCATGTGTGTGTGCACTTTTGTGTGCCCGTGTGTCCTTATGTGTGTGTTTGTGAGTGTGGATGCGTGTGTGTGTGGGTGTGCGTGCATATGTGCGTGCATGTGCGTGTGTATTTGTATGTGCATGTGCGTGTGTTTGTGTCTGTGTGTGCGTGTGCGTGTGCTTGTGCGTGTACGTACGTGTGCGAGTGTCCGTGTGCATGTGTGTGTGTGTGTGTGTGTGTGTGTGTGTGTGTGTGTGTGTGTGAGTGTGTGTGGGAATGTGCGTGTCAGTGCACGTTCATGTGCATGTGCGTGTGTGTGCGCGTGTGTGTGTCTGTGCATGCGTGCGTGTGTTTGTGTGTGCGTATTTATGTGTGCGTGCATGTGTGTGTGTGTGTGTGTGTTTATGTATGTGTGTGTGCGACTGTGCGTGTATTGTTATGGGTCTATGTTTATGCATGCGTGTGTATGTGCGCACGTCTGCGTCGACATGCATGTGTGTGGGTGTGCGCGCGCGTGCGCGTGTGTGTGTGCATGTTTGTATGCGTTTGTGTGAGTGTGAGAGTGAATGCGTGTGTGTGTGTGTGTCCATGTGCGTGTGCGCGCGCGCGCGCGCGTGTGTGTGTGTGTGTGTGTGTGTTTGTGTGAGCACATGTGTACATGTGTGTGCGCATATATGTGCGTGTGTGCATGTGTGTGTGTGTGTGTGTGTGTGTGTACGTGTGTGCTTTTGTGCATGTGTGTGTATGTGTGTGTGCGTGTGAGTGTGCATGTGTGTTTGTGTGTGTGTGTGTGTGTGTGTGCGTGGGTGTGTGTGTCTGTGTGTTTGTGTATGCCTATGTGTGTGTATGTCTGTGTGCGTGTGCATGTGCGTGTGCTTGTGCATGTGCGTGTGCATGTGCGTATGCGTGTGTATGTGCGTGTGCGTGTGCGTGTGCATGTGCATGTGCATGTGTGTGCATTTGTGCGTGTGCGTGTGTGTTTGTTTGTGTGTGCGTGATCTTGTGTTTTTGTTCTTTTGTGTGTGTGTGTGCGTGTCCTCGTGTGTGTGTGTGTGTGTGTGTGTGTGTGTGTGTGTGTGTTTGTGTTCGCATGTGTGTGTATGTATGTGTGCGTGTGCATGTGTATGTGCGTGTGCGTGTGCGTGTGCATGTGCGTGTGTGTGCACTTGTGCGTGTGTGTTTGCGTGTGTATTTGTTTGTGTGTGCGTGATCTTGTGTGCATGTGTGTGGGTTTGTGTACATCTGTGTGCGTGTAGGTCTGTGTGTGCGTGTGCATGTGTGTGCGTGCGTGCGTGTGCGTGTGCGTGTGTGTGTGTGTGTGTGTATGTGTCTATGCGAGCGTGTGTGTCCACATGCATTAACATATGTGTGTGCATGTGCATTTCTGTGTGTGCATGTGCGTGTGCGTATGTGTTTGCGTGTGTGTGTGCGTTTGTGTTTGTGTGTGTGTGCATGTGTGTGTGTGTGTATTTGTGTACGTCCGTGTGCATATATGTATAAGTGTGTGTGCGTGTGTGTATGTGTGTGCGTGTACTTCCATGTGTGTGTATACCTCTTTGTGTGTGTGCATGTGTGTGTGTGTGTTTGCATGTACGTCTGTGTGCGTGTGCGTGTGCGCGTGCGTGTGTGCGTATGCATGTGCGTGTTTGTGTGCATGTGTGTATGTGTGTGTGTATATCTCTGTGCATGTAAGTGTGTGTGTGCATGTGCGTGTGTGCGTGTGAGTGTGTGTGTGTGGGTATGGGTCTGTGTGTGTGCGTGTGTGTGGGTATGGGTCTGTGTGTGTGGGTGTGTGTGTGAGTGTGTGTGTGGGTATGGGTCTGTGTGTGTGCATGCTTGCTTATGTGTGCGCATGTGCGTCGGCATGTGTGTGTGTGGGTGTGCGTTTGTGTGTTTGCATATGCATGTGTGTGTGTCTGCGTGTGCGTTCGCGTTTGTGCGTGTGTGTGTGCATGTGTGTGTACATTTTTGTGTGCATATGCGCGTGCGCGTGGGTGTGCGTGTGCGTGTGCGTGTGCGTG
>CM034148.1:467232777-467252777 GCA_019776745.2 Taxus chinensis
TTATGTGCATGTGCGTGTGCATATGCGTGTGTGTGTGTGCATATGTGTGTGCCCGTATGTATGTGCATGTGCGTGTTGTTTGTGTGTGTGAGTGTGCATGTGCATTGTGATGTGAACAAGTGTTTTTTTTTTTTATATACAATGAACTTGTTATGAGTTGTATAATTGTGCATGTTTTAATAATTGTTGTCTTGCAATTGTGCATGTTTGGTCACACAATTTCCTGTGTTAAAACTAATGTAGTCTCTGTTCACATATTTGCGTGTGGAACACACATGTCAGTGTTGTGTTTGTGTGATACCATATGGGTGTGTGTAAATGACATGTTCGTACTTGTAACATCCCCATTTTAAGATACTAGAACAAGGGAATTTAATTTTTTATACAACGTTCCTTGTTATGAATTATATAATTCAAATACACGTTCAAGTTTTAATAATTGTTCTCTGTCCAACTGATGCAGTTTGGATCACACAATTTCCTTTTAAAACTAATGTTCTCTGTTCACATATTTGCAATATGGAACACACATTCAGTGCCATTCAATCATATAACAGATACCATATGCTGCTGTAAATGACTCGAAGAACTACCGATCTCCCATTTTATGGCTCGGAGTTTCAGCGATCTCTCATTTCATGACTCGGCGACTTACTGATCCTTCATGTTAATTCATGCATAGTATAATAAATATACAAGGTTCTCTTACCGTTTTCGGTTATCGAAGTGATCCATTTAAGAAGCCTATCTGAATATCTGTTACTGATATTCATCTGACATCCTACATCTTAAACTAGGTGATTAGGACAACGCAACCAGCACTTGCGATACTTTGGCCAAAGATTTTCACATGCTTTGCATGATCATATTCCTAGATGTGATACACACCAATGGAATACGTCCTTCACCTCACTTCGTCTGTTATCTAGAATGGTCTTTCCTGGTCTCTTCCAGTCCTTCCGTTTAAGGTCAAGCTCTAACCCCCAACTAGCAATATGAACGAGTATAGGAAGTTACTCATGGTAACTAAAGATACGCAGACATACAGTGCTGTCCCTAGACGACTCCGTGTGTCTAGTTACCATTAGTCCTCCGGAGTCACTCCGTATACGTGATCACATTCCTATCCCCAGCCAAGAACTTAGTATCCAGCTTATGTAAACTTGATGATTTAATTCGGGAGGGCATTGTAATATGTCAGCTATAACATTGTGTCGTCATGAAGGTCCCGCCTTCATTAAGACACCATATTGTAGCTGGCGTATGTCAATGTCCTACGGAATCCTCTCATCGAGAGTACACATCCAGCTCAAGTGTGATTTGGTTATAATCTTAATATTTAAGATCAACTTTCAGCAGCCATGCTGATCCTTAAACCTCATTCTCGTTACAGTTGTATGTAGCTAAGAGAGACTTAATCTTGTCTTCTAGCTTAATACGCATCTCCTCCTTCATACCGAAGGGTTGCATATTCTCTTCTTGGTTCTTTTCTTAATCTTTGGACTAATCAGTCCATTATCGATAAACTTAATAAGTTTAACCTATTAAACTTAACCAAGTTTTTCCACAACTGTAAACAAATTCAGAATTCCATCTTATTAGACATCATTTAAATGAGGTCTAATTCTAAATGAATTTATTCATTTATCCTCCTTAACCTTACTTAGTTAAGGTCTGTTAACAATAGATATGTTTTCCCATATCCTTATTTTCTGAATTTTAACATTCGAGGCTATTAATGGAGTCCGAATACAAGGTTCGGCTGCTCCTAAGTTATTTGATATTCCTTAGCTTTCAAGCTAATCCCGAATACCTTTCAATTAAGAGATCATGTTTACCTAAATCCTTTTTTGATGTCAATTTAAAATTCATCTTAACCCAAGTATGAACTAATTGCACATTTCAATGTAAAAGTTGCATTTAGGTAAAGAATAGATGTTATTCCCTTTTAAATCCATCCATTAACATTTGAATAATTCCAAATCAAGGAATAATGTTATATTCTCAAACTTATTCAACAATATCAAACTGATACAGTCATTAAAAATATCACACTCGTACTTGTATTCATCCATCGGCTTTACAATCTATACATTTTCCAGTCCAAATGACTGGACTTTGTTTATATTAAACAACATTACAACTCATAAGTTAGAAGAATGTAATTTCTTCTTTTCTCATTTCCTCGTAGAGGAGTAATAGTTATCAATTACAATCCATCTTCAGTCAATCAAAAGAAGTATCAGAAAACAACCATGTCTTCGTTTATACTCAAGTTCCATCTGCAAAATTACTTGCACGGGTCAGTTCATTGAACTGAGCATATTAAGCACTTGTCATTAAAATGAAGTGCTTTTAATTAACTGTCTCAATAAAAGAACCCTGCTTTTATGAAACGTTAATATGAACATCATTCAAGAATTAAGTAACAAAAAGGATGACCAGCATAACAACTCAATCATCTAATTACCCTCCCAATCAGAAAAGATAGGATTACTGCCCTCTTTCCCAATAATTACTACAAGAAGTAATTTCCTTCAAACAGTTCCAGATTACAAACATCTGTAAGAACTAATAACACAATTATGCATACTGCTGTTCTAACATAAATGCTATCAATTCCATTCCCTTACATTAGTTATAATTTCAAAAGATAAAATTGACTGAAAATATAAACCGAATTACTTTCCTTTCCATTCATGCTACCCATTTGATTTCAAGCAATCAAACACTGATGAGAAAAGTAAACAGCAATAAAATGCAGATGCTTAAACCAAAGCAATACAAAATTTGTTCCATACGTGATTACAGATTTCCAACGTGTATGAGAGAAGAAATGAACATTAATTCAAATTATCCATCCACACTCCCTTTCACTTTCTTCATTGAATGTACTGAGAATTTAATCCAACGTGATATCAATCAATGATAGCAGTCCAAAGAGAAGTAAATAAAATCATAATCGAATAATAGAAAGAAGAATCATATTACTTCTTCTCGCTGTCTAACCAAATATCCACTATTTAGAACAGACATAATCCAATAGTATGATTCATTCAATGATTAGTATACTTCAGTATCCCAAAAACCTCTAAGCAAGTAATATTTCCTTTTAAATATTTCACTCTACAGACATTCACGTCTAGGTATAAACAAACAAGAATGTACAGCTAGTTTTATCAGCAACGTTTCATCAAAAACAAGCATTTCAGTTAGACCTAAATAGCAAGAATGTACAGCTAGCTATGAAATCATGAGTTTCACCATATTGGTAAAAAGATTCATTTTCAAACATTCAAGGTAAGAATCCCACTTCAGTTCAGTCTTGATGAAACAACAAGAAGTCAAGAATGCAGTTTGAATACACACACACACACACACACACACATACACACATATACATATAACACACACATCATCGAGTCTAAAAGAGATACATAGTATTTTCCATTCAATCGAGTCTAAAAGAGACTGAAATATAAACTCTATTCCATCCGGCAGATACCTAGATACTCAGTTCTAGAATTAGGTAAATAGTTCCTAAAACAAATTCTTTCACTGATTTCAAACCAAATACGGAGGCATTTAATCATTTTAAATTGCGTAAGAGTAAAACGATGAAACAAGCCCAATGTCCCAAAGAATTTGTATTCTATGCGTTGTAATACAACAAGAGAAAATAACTCACGCACAGTTCCATCAAGCATTCTCGCGTTTTTTTTTTTTAAAAACCATTCACGCACAGAACTCAAAAAAAAAATCTACATATCACTATCACTTCCATCAAACCGAACCCATAATGCACAATGAAACCCAATTACCATTACTTTCAGAATTTAAAACAACAGAAAGAGAAAACTCGTTTCCTTAATAATTTCAGTAAAGAAACACTCATTTTCTTCAAAATACACAAGAATACCCAAGTCGAGTTCGTTTTATAATGACAGCTCAAACCAGAGGTCATATCGAATCCTTTTATCCTTCCATTTTTACAAGAATGCACAGAACTCAGAAAACAATACTCACATCATTGGTACATTCACCAACTCGAATCCATAATGGGTAATGAAACGATTACACAATACTATCAATGCAGACTCATACAAAAAGAATAGATTCATTTCATTTACCCATTTTGCAAAGAAATATTCAAGTCGCATACAGCAAAGAAAATGACTCAACCCAAAATCACTTCAACATAACAGCAAAATTCAAATAACCAAAACCCCCCCTTCATAAGAGCAGGGTTGTTTTAATGAGACGATTAAGCAAAAGCAAACGGTTTAAGGAGAAGGGCTCAACATGCCTATAATTTTTCTTGAAGCTCGAAGAAAACCGTCGCCCACAGGAGCTATTCTTCTCCACGGCGACAGAAGTAAAGCTTTCCAAACAGTCACCTACTTCCACCAGCTTAAAAAAATAGCCTAGCTTCTCTAAGAACAGAGATAATAACCAAAAATAACAGCAGGTTCGACAGAACCATGGAAGAACAAAATGCAGAGCAACTAAAATCCAAATGCACACAGCAACAAACAAACTTCCCTCACAATCCTCTTTCCAAGGCGATCTGGTCGCTAAGACCAAGACAATTAATAAATTGAATGCATTCCTTTTTCCTTTTTTTTCCTCACGCAACCGCTGACTCAAGTTGGCGAGTTACTAATTTCAAATTTTTGCATGCAATCATGGTTTAGTTTCACAACTAGCTGGACGCCTCCAACTTTCCCTATGTTCCCGCCAAACTTGGCACTGCAACCAGTAAGGACGCCATTCATTGTCCTAATTAATTTCCAACCTTCCCTCCTTATCCTTTCCATCCACATGGGTCTATGCGTCCCCTTCCTTAGGTCAGGATTAGTTTAGGATTTTAATAGTCCATATCTAGGTCATTTGCCTAGTTCATAGGTTAGTAGGATTTACATCTATTTTCACCCTTATAAAATCTAAAATCCATATACGATAGTAGTTAGGATATTAGATAAAACTTAGGGGTAGGTTAGGGTTTAATCCCCTATTATTTAATTAATTAGTTTCCAATCAAGTCCTTCGACTGACATTCATATTCAACACTATGCAGGGCATTTCGTCCCATGTTCCACATACCTGAGCCACCTGCATCCAGGCCTTTATCACCTTAGTGGTCTAGCGTTACAACGGTGTGCGGTTCGAGAATCAAACCTTTTTCATTGGCATCTATGTACCAGATATTTATACCTAAAATCAGGTGCTGCAACATTTATATCAACCTTCAGTCTGGTTTAAAAGTAATGTTATCCAAAATGTGCCCCTACTCATTTTGGATGGCTAACTCCTTGTGTTCTTACCTCTCTTGTGCCTCAGTCTCCATTTTTTGATTTTCAGGCACTCAAATCTTTCTGAAAATGGCATCATTGGATAGAGCTCTCTCTCAACTTTCCAGAAAGGTAAAGTTTTCCTCTTAACTCCTCATATTTTTCAAGTTATGGCTCAGCGGAGTTTTAGTGGGAAAATTTCCCCTTGGAAGCCCACAGCCAATAGGAAGCTGCCACATGTCCCAGGAGGTGGCGGAGTGCGGGGATTTTCGAAAAAAAATTTCAAATGCAAAAAAGAGGTAAAATTCAAAAAATTTTCCCGTCGATCCGTTTTGGGCCTGTTTTTGCCCTAAATCTTCAAACGGCCATAATTTTCGATCCAGAGCTCAGATTTTCACGTTCTTTATATCAATGGAAAGCTGGTAAAATTATCTATAAGATTTCATGGTCAATTTTGAATTATGGTTCAGTTTGGAGGGAGAAAATCAAAAAACACTTCTGGTACGCGCCCATGGACAGAACTGACGTTTCAACAACCAATTTTAATGCAAAATGGGTCGAATTCTTCTCCAGCATGGTCAAAAATGTCAGGGGATGGGTCTGTCAGGTCACCCATGCTATTTTTAATGCATTTTGGTCAATGAGGAATGGCTCCCACATTTTTTCATGTTTTCTCTCTCCTAGGTTCGATCCATGCACTGTAAAAGCCAGATTTGGCTCATTTTTCAAAGGGGAACACATTTTTTACACAAAAAGATTTTATTTTCACTTTCAACAAGTGATTTTGGCAAGTATCAGACCTTCCAGGGATTGTAACAGGTTTTTCTGCCTCTTTGGTGTTGGAATACAAGGATTTTGATGTTGAAAATCACAATACAGGCTCTATGAATGCTTTCAGTCCTTTGTATGTGTTGTTTGCTTCATTTCAAACCCTTGTTTACAGCTGATCAACCTGTGCATGATGTTTTATGTTACAATTTCTGATTTGTGTTAGTTTGCATGAGCAAGAAGTGCTCAGCACTCCTTTGGTGTATGACCCTTATCAGTTTAGTTTTAATTTTTACATTTTTTATCAATGTCTCCTTGCAAATTAGGATAAATTAGGATCTAAACCTCTGCAATTGTGTAAATAATAGATCTAATCAGAGGAGTTTGAGGAACCAGCCTCTAATCTGGAGATTCCTCTCTCATCTTGTAAGTCCCACACTTGGAGAGAGGTTTCAATGTTGTGCAATCACACTGGATGCCCTAAACATCAACTTAGAACCTTGATTTGCATCCAGGGGTGCTGCTGATTTGCAACAACAGTTTTGGCACGCCCGGTGGGACCTTAGAGGTCTCATTTTTATTGCAGCAAAGTTGATGTGCATCTGCTACAATTTTCTTGCTTCAAAAGAGCTATAAATTGCACATCTGGTGACTCCAAGGAAGAAGAATCAGCTGGTTTTAGCAGTGTAGACCTAAAAACTCATGAGAAGAATCACTACAAGGTCAAGAGCTGGAGAAGAAGAGGCGTTGTTTGAATATCTGCAGTTATCTCCAAGAGTAAGGCAAAGTGGGAGGAGAATCCAAAGGTCTCCATCTCCACCAAACAGAACTCTCTCAACTCCTCCACCTGGTAGGCCTTTCATTCAATCAACAAGGGTTCTAAGGCCAATTAGAATGGCACAAAACAACCCCTATGTCAATTTCATTGGCAGCAGCCCACTTGCTCTCAATGCACAACATCCAATTCCAATTGCAGCCTTGAAGAACATTCCATACTTCACTGGAGAGAATCAGACTACTCCAGGTGATCATGTTAAAGACATTGCCAACCTTTGTGCAATTCATGAAATCAATGAGATGCAAGTGGCTGTCAAATTGCTGGCATCTTCATTCAAGGGGAAAGCATTGCAATGGTTTAGAATTCTTGCCTCAGGTTCTATTCAGAATTGGAACCAGCTATGTATAGCACTTCATGAGCAATTTGGAGAGAAGGGAGACAACTTGTCTCTTTTGGAGCAGCTGACAACCATCAAGAAAGCTCCCAATGAGCAGCTGACTGATTTCAACTTCAGATTTCAAAGGACTTGGGAGAGAATTCCAGTAGCAGGTCAGGCCAACAGCAGAAGGTGCTTTTCTCTACTACCTCAAAGCTCTAAATTCTGATATTTCTATGTTGATTCAGTCCATGGGAGGCATAACTATCCCTATGGCTTATAGCATTGCCATTAGGGCTGAAAATTGTTTGATCCAAGCTAGCAAACTAGCCCCTAGACCTCCCATGCCATTGTTTCCAAGTTTAGAGAGCCCAAACACTAATCAAGCACCTAATTTGGCTTCTTCTCCCACTCCTAGAAATCAAAGTTCAAACGAAGCTTCTACTTCATCTCCAAGTGCCCCAAATGAGCTTCAAGAAGTCATGAAGAAATTGCAAAATTTAGGAAATGAGCTGGTTACTCTCAAGAGGCAACAAGCCCAAGGTTTTAGACCTTCTTATAAGCCCTAAGCTCAGCCTAATAGGCAGCCATACCAACCACAAAGACCTCCTAATCTAGCTGCAAATATAAATCAAACAAGGCCTCCTGCCAATAGACCATTTCAGCCCTATAATCATAATGCCATATCTACCTCTAAGGCATTGGTGCCAACACAAAACAACGTTTCTCGAGAGTATGATTGGTGTTTTCCATGCAATGAACCTCATAACCAATCTATGTGCTTCAATGGTGCTTTGAATCAAGCATTAATGGTGACAACTACTAGTGTGGAGGGTGAAGGAAGTCAAGGAAACAACCAACAACAAGAAACATTCCAACAGCAATCAGCCCCAAATGACACCACATTGGTAAACTGGCAAGCAGAAGATTTTTGTGGCATGAATCAAGCAGTTTCTCAAGGTGTTGCAGCCAACACAAGGTCAAAAAGAAGGAATTTGGGTGAAGAGCAGCCATTAGCTCCAACCAATCTCCAACCTTCTATGGCTCCACAAATGGTTGGCAAGCAAAATCTAATTTCAAATGCACAAGGGCAGCCAAGAATAGCTCCTAGACCAACTCAAATACCAGTTGTTGCTGCCCACATGCAAGGAGTGAATGTGCCAACCAAGGGACAGCAAAGAGATCCTCCATCACCATTCAGTATCATTGATCAAATGAAGAAGACAAATGTAAATATATCAATGTGGGAATCCCTATCTATCCCAGGCCAAAGAGATTTGCTACAAGCTGCCATGAAGGACTGGCCAACTTTGAATCAACAAGTTTAGATGCAAGAGAAAGTGCTCACAAATGCTACCCAGCCTGAAGGGAATCATGGAGGACAACAAGGTAAAATGTTGAAGCCCCCATCTTTCTATGTTTCATTAATCATTGGAAATCAATTAGTGCACAATTACATGATAGATTCCCGGGGCAAGTAGCTCAGTGATGCCTAAACAAATAGCTGATCAGTTAGGGCTCCAGTATGAAACCATATCCAAAGGGGTAGTGCAGCTGGATGGGACAACAGTAACAATAGTTGGAGTGATTAGAAACTTGAGTCTTACCTTGCATGCATGTCCAAATGTTGTTGTTTTACAAGATGTATCAGTTATAGACCTTCCACCACTCTTTGCCCTATGCTTGTCAAGGGACTTCACAGCCAAGATTGGAGGATATTTGTCTGCTGATTGGTCACACATGCTATTCAGAACGAGGTATGGAACCAAAGCTACAATTAGGTCTGAACCTATTGCAAACTTCCACATTAAGCCCTACACTCTAAGTCAGATCAATGCCAATTGTTCAGCATTTGATCAAGAAGATCACCCAAGCACTGATGAAGTTGACACCAAGGTTGGAAGCATCCCGGATCTAACTCTTGATGAATGGGTAAACAAGGTACATGCTTTTGATCCTATCAAGAAGTAGAAGAATTTGAGCTAGGTGTCTATTGCATACATGAAGAAGATCAGCCCATCCCTAGCATCACCAAGCCAAACTATAAGGATGATAATGAGGTATGGCAGCTATTTTTTGATGGATCAAGGAGTAGACAAGGTGCAGGAGGTGGAGCCATTCTTGTTTCACCTTAAGGAGTAAAGTACTATTCAGCTTTTAGATTTCAGTTTGCATGCTCCAATAACACTGCTGAATATGAAGCCTTGGTGCAAGGGATGCATTGGGCAATAAAGAGAGGAATAAAGAACTTGCAAGTTTTTGGTGACAGTGAATTGATTGTAAATCAGGTCAAGGGACAACATGCAACCAAGAATGATCTACTCAAGTGTTACAAGAACAGGGTATGGGACCTCATGGAAGATTTTGAGGGTTTTGGCATCAAATCTATTCCTAGGAAAGAGAACCAAGCTGCTGACAGACTTACAGCAGTAGGGGCAGCCTTTGACATTGTGGAAAGCATTCAATAAGACAAGGTACAGCCAAACATCCACGTGATTATGAGGCCTTCAGTGCCAGATAACAATGTAATTTGGCAAGTGTTTGAAAATGACCAGACAAATCATCCATTTTTTACAAGAAGAAGCCGAGTTCTCAGCTAAGAATCAAGAAAAATTGGAACAGCAGTATGGTGACCAAGTGGTACAGCTGAGAACTAATAAGCTACCCAAGGTACTTATCACTTTGGAGTCCATTTTCAATCCCAATGATCAGTTTAGGAAAGAGAAACCAAACATTCATGTCAAGAGAGAAGATTCAGTATCCATCTTGGTGGAAGAGAACAAACCATTGCAAATTGGAAAGATGACAACTAAACAAGAAAGGTATGAGTTCATGCAGCTGTGTCAAGAGTTCCCTGATGTGTTTACTTGGAGCTATGAAGACTTGAAAGGTTTCAATCCCAACTTAGCTCAACATAAAATTGAATTGGATCCAAATACTAAGCCTGTAAGGTAGAAACAAAGACCAGTCAATCCACACATGGAGCCTCTCATGAGGAAAGTAGTTGAACAAGTTAATTGAATCAAGAATCATATACCCAATCAAGTATTCTAGTTGGGTTGCCAACTTAGTTCCAGTTAGAAAGAAGAGTGGAGAGATCAGATTGTGTGTTGACTTCAGAGACTTGAATAGAGCATCTCTCAAGGACCATTACCCACTCCCTTCCATGGAGAAAATATTGCAAGTTGTGGCTGTCTCCGATAAGTTTTCACTACTTAATGGCTACTCGGGATACAATCAGATTATGGTGAAGGAAGAAGATTTGTTCAAGACAACCTTCACAACCAAATGAGGGAACTTATGCATACAGGAAAATGCCATTTGGGCTGTCCAATGCTAGAGCTACCTTCCAAGGAGCAATGGACATGACATTCAAAGGTTTGATTAACAACGTGGTGCTGATACACCTTGATGATATCACTGTTTTTTCCAAAGAATGCAACAGACCACCTCTCTCATTTGAGAGAAGTCTCCCACGAGGTGCAGGAGATTTGGAGTGTCTTTAAATCCTAAGAAGTGTATCTTCCTAGCACATGAAGGAAAGCTCCTTGGCCATATTGTCTCCAAACAAGGATTAGTAATTGATGCAAAGAGGGTTGAAGCCATAAGAGCACTACCATTGCCAAGCCATAAGAAGGCCCTTCAGAGTTTCTTGGGGAGAATAAACTTTTTTTGGAGGTTTTTCCTAGATTTTGCAGCCCTTGTCAAACCTATCACCAAAATGTTAAAGAAAAGCATGGCTTTTAAGTGGACAGCAGAAGGTAAGGAGAGTTTTGAAGAAATCAAAGAAGCCATCTCTCAAGCACCAACCCTCATCAACCCAAACTTCTCCAAGGATTTCATCCTCTATGCATTTGGAGGTAATGATACTATTTCTGCCATTTTGGTACAGCAGAACAATGACAATGATGAGCAGCCAATTACTTTCTTTAGGCAGAGCCTAGATGACTATGAGGTGAGGTATTATTTTATTGAGAAGCATGTACTTGCAGTAATCAAAAGTTTGAATAAGTTCAAGCATTTAGTCTCAAACAACAAGGTCCAATTGCTGGTCTCTCATGCTAGGGTCAAAGACTTCCTCCTCAACAAGGATTTAAATGAGAAAAGGGTAGGTTGGATCACTCGTGTCATGGAGTATGACATTGAGATCAAGGTCAGCTAAGCTAGTAAGAGGAAAAGGATTGTGTGAGCAGCTGGTTTTGGGGAAGAAAAAAGAAGCATGCAATGAAGGAGAGGTTGTTTTGACAGTTCAAGACAGCCATGAGCCAAGTGGGTACTCAAGAAGAAAATAATGCTATCCCCACTCCTTGCTGGACCCAAGGTATAATACACTTCCTAAGCATAGGCCTATGCCCTATCGGAGATGAACAAGACCCAAAGAAGACACTTCAGATTGCAGGCTGTCCCATATGCCATTGTTCATAGAGTTTTGTTCAAGAAAGATGTGAATGGAGTGCCGTTAAGATGCACTAGCACAAATCAGATTCATAGGGTGTTGGAAGAGTTCCATGTTGGACTAGTTGGTGGTCATTTTGCACCAAGAGTGATAGCTCTAAAAATCATGAAGGTTGGTTATTATTGGCCCAAGATTTTCAGTGATTACTTTGCGTGGATCAAAAGGTGCAAGAATTGTGCATTCTTCACAGGTAAAGAGAGGCTTGTTGCCCTTCCATTGCATCCAATCTCAGTTGACTAGCCATTCATGCAATGGGGTTTGGACTTCATTGGAGTCATTAATCCTAATTCAAGCGAAGGGCACATAAGTGGATTTTGACAGCCACATACTACTTCACCAAGTGGACTGAAGCAGTAGTGCTCAAAGAGGCAAATGAGTCTAGCATCTTAGACTTCTATGAGGGCATAGTAACCAGATTTGGCATACCTACTACAATAATTTCAGATAATGCATTGGCATTCACTGGATCCAAGGTGACTGAGTGGGCTGTCAAGAACGGGATCTACTTAAGTACTTCATCAAACTATTACCCTCAAGGTAATGGCCAGGCTAAGTCTACAAACAAGAACTTGTTGAGGATCATTAGGAGAACTCTTGATGAGAATCAGAGGTCTTGGCATACCAAATTGAAATCAGCCTTATGGGCTGATAGGATAACTCCCAAGAGATCCACAGGTAACTCTCCATTCAGGCTTGTCTATGGAAAAGAAGCAATCTTGCCCATGTCTCTTGAGTTGCCATAATTGGAACTCATGAAATAGTTGGAGCTGTTGGAATTTGAGCCCATGGAGGTGAGATATGTAGAGTTGATGGAGCTTTAAGAGATCAAAGATCAGGCATCCCAAGCAATGGAGAAGGATCAAGCTTTGATCAAGAATACCTTTGACAGGAAGGCCAAGAGTAGATCTTTCCAGGTTGGAGATCTAGTGTTAAAATGGGATGCAGATAGAGAAAAAACTGGGAAGGCATTCAAAATTTGATGCCATTTGGAGTGGCCCATACATGGTCACAAATTGCAAGAACAGTAATGCTTTCCAATTGTCTTCATTGGATGGTGAAGAACTGCAGATTCCAGTCAATGGAATCTATCTCAAGCATTTCTTCTAAACGGAAATTCTCCACCTTGTAAATATTTGCTTAGGTTTACATTCCTTCAAGTGCTTGTGCACATTATTTTGTTGTAGGTTAGTTTTGCTTTCCCTAAGTGCTTGGCACAACTTGCTGTCCCTGGAGATGTTTTGCATTCCTTGCTTCCATTAGGTGATATTCCATCTTCCTCCTTGCAACATTCTAAGTCAGTTGGGGTTCCAAACAGAAAATTTGATGACTCCATGCCCAATGGACTACTTCAGGCAACTGGTATTTTCATCTAGTAGGTAGATGACCCCTTTGAGTCACCAAAATTGTTATCCAAAATGTGCCCCTACTCATTTTTGTGGCTAACTCCTTGTGTTCTTGCCTCTCTTGTGCCTCAGTCTCCATTTTTTGGTTTTCAGGCACTCAAATCTTTCTGGAAATGGCACCATTAGATAGAGCTCTCTCTCATCTTTCTAGAAAGGTAAATTTTTCCTCCTAACTCCTCATATTTTTCAAGTTATGGCTCGGTGGAGTTCTTGTGAGAAATTTTGCCCTTGGAATCCCAGCCAATAGGAAGCTGCCACGTGTCCTAGGAGGTGGAGGAGAAAAGAGAAAAAAAACTTAGAAAAATTTTCAAGTTTTGGAAAAAAATTGAAAAAGGAAATTTTTTTTCCCACGGGCCCGCCAAGCCAATCAGGATGCAACACGTGTCAGCAGGGGAGGCGAAGTGAAAAATTTTGCTAAATGTTTTGCGCAGGAAAATTTTTGAATTTTGGCCCGAGCCAATAAAGTAGTGCCATGTGTCCAAGTGGCAAAAAATTTCTAAGGAAGGGCCCATAAGAAAAATTTCAAGGATGAGCCTGCAGCCATTCACATCATGCCATGTGGCATCCAAGTGGTGGAGCGCGGGGATTTTTGAAAAAAAGATCCAAATGCAAAAAAGAGGATCCATTTTGGGCCTGTTTTTGCCCGAAATCTTCAAACGGCCATAAGTTTCGATCCAGAGCTCGGATTTTCATGTTCTTTATATCAATGGAAAGATGGTGAAATTATCTACAAGATTCATTGGTAAATTTTGAATTTTGGTTTATTTTGAAGGGATAAAATTAAAAAATTCTTCTGGTACGTGCCCATGGACAGAACTAACGTTTCAACAACCAATTTTAATGCAAAATGGGTCGCATTCTTCTCCAGCATGGTCAAAAATGTCAGGGGATGGGTCTTTCAGGTCACCCATGTTGTTTTTAATGCATTTTGGTCAATGAGGAATGGATCCCACATTTTTCATGTTTTCTCTCTCTTGGGTTCGACCCATGCACTGTAAAAGCCAAATTTGGCTCATTTTTCAACGGGGAACACTTTTTTGACACAACAAGCTTCTGTTTTCACTTTCAACAAGTGATTTTGGCAATATCAGACCTTCCAGGGATTGTAACAGGTTTTTTTTCCTCTTTGGTGTTGGAATACAAGGATTTTGATGTTGAAAATCACAATGCAGGCTCTGTGAATGCTTTCAGTCCTTTGTATGTGTTGTTTGCTTCATTTCAAACCCTTGTTTACAGCTTATCAACCTGTGCATGATGTTTTATGTTGTAATTTCTTATTTGTGTCAATTTTTATGAGTAAGAAGTGCTCACCACTCCTTGGTGTATCACCCTTATCATTTTAGTTTTAATTTTTACCTTTCTTATCCCTGTCTCCTTGCAAATTAAGATAAAATTAGGATCTGAACCTCTGCAGTTGTGCAAATAATAGATCTAATCAGAGGATTTTGAGGAATCAACCTCTAATCTAGATATTCCTCTCTCATCTTTCAAGTCCCACACTTGGAGAGAGGTTTCAATGTTGTGCAATCACACTGGATGCCCTAAACATCAACTTAGAACCTTGATTTACATCCAGGGGTGCTGCTGATTTGCAACAACAGTTTTCGCCAAACTTGGTGCTGCACATGCAAGGACCTCATTACTGTTCCATTAAATTCCTACCTTCCCTCCTTATCCTTTCCATCCACATGGGTCTATACGTCCCCTTCCTTAGGTTAGGATTAGTTTAGGATTTTAATAGTCCATATCTAGGTCATTCGCCTAGTTCATAGGTTAGTAGGATTTACATCTATTTTCTCCTTTATAAAATTTAAAATCCATATAGGATAGTAGTTAGGGTATAGGGTAGAACTTAGGGGTAGGTTAGGGTTTTAGTCCCCTAATATTTAATTAATTGGTTTCCAAATCAAGTTCTTCCGCCTGATAGTCATATTCGACACAATGCAGGACATTTCGTCCTATGTTCCACATACCTGAGCCACCCGCATCCAATCCTTTATCGCCTTACATGGTCTAGCGTTACAACGGTGTGCAGTTCAAGAATCGAACCTTTTTCATTAGCATCTACGTACCAGATATTCATACCAGAAATCAAGTGCTGTAACATTTATATCAACCTTCAATCTGGTTTAAAAGTAAATCGACAAGAGATCATAAGAAGGCCACAACATACCTTGGATTAGTGGAATTGATTTAGGGTGTGCTGTCAATCAGTGAAAAGAGTTCATCAAGCATACGACAAGTCTGTTGTCTCATTAGCAATCACACAAGCAATAATAACTTCTGTCCCAATTATCAAGTTACAGAAAACAAGGGTCTAGATTAGCAACACATTCCTTTATGATCAAAAGATGTGTCTTAACATATTTATCTTCATTTCTGCAGTTACAACATCATGAAAAGTAATCACCATGATAACTTACAAAAATCAAGGTGTTACATTATGTATGTGTTTGTGTGTGTGCGTGTGGTTGCGTGTGTGTATGGATTTGCATGCATATGTGCATGTGTTTGTGCATGCGTGTGTGTGTGTGTGTGTGTGCATATGCATGTGCGTGTGTGTGTACGTAGGCATGTGCGTGTTCATGTGGGTGTGCGTGTGTGTGTAAATGTGTGTGTGTGTGTGTGTGTGTGCATGTGCTTGTGCATGTGTGTGTGCGTGTGCATGTGCATGTGCATGTGCGTGTGTGTGTGCGTGTGCATGTGCGTGTGTGTGTGATTGTGTGTGTGAGTGTGGGTGTGTGATTTTGTGTGCGGTGTGTCCTTATGTGTGTTGGGTTGTGTTTGTGTGGGTGCGTGTTTGTGTGTGTTTGTGTGTTTGTGTGGGTGTGCATTCATATGTGCGTGTGCGTGTGCGTGTGTGTTTGTGGGTGCATGTGTGTGTGGGTGTGCATGCATTTGTGCGTGTGCGTGTGTGTATGCATGTTTGTGTGCTTGTGTGTATGCATGTGCGTGTGCACGTGAGCGTGCATGTGCGTGTGTGTCTAAATCTGTTTGCGTATGCGTGTGTGTGTGTGCATGTTCGTGTGCATGTGCGTGTGCGTGTGCATGTGTGTTTGCATGTGCATGTGCGTGTGCATGTGCGTGTGCGTGTGTGTGTGCGTGTAGGTTTTCGTGTGTGTGTGCATGTGCTTGTGCGTGTCAGTGTGCATTTGTGCTTTTGTGTGCATTTCATCGTTATGTGTGTTGAGTTGTGTTTGCATGTGTGCGTGTTTATTTGTGTTTATGTGTTCGTGTGTGTGTGTGTGTGTGTGTGGGTGTGCATGCATATGTGTGTGTGCATGTCCATGTGTATGTGTGTTTGTGGGTGCATGTGTGTGTGGGTGTGCATGTGCATGTGCATGTGCATATGCGTGTGCGTGTGTGTGTTCGTGTGCGTGTGTGTGTTCGTGTGTGTGTGCGTGTGCATGTGCGTGTGAGCGTGCATGTTCATTTTTGTGTACGTGTGCATGTGCTTGTGCGTGTGCGTGGACGTGGGCGTGGGTGTGCGTGTGTGCTTTTGTGTGCGCGTGCTTCCTTATGTGTGTGTTTGTGTGTGTGCGTTGGCGTGTCCATGTGCGTGTGTGCGTGTGTGCGCGTGGGTGCGTGTGTGTGGGTGTGCATGAATATGTGCGTGTGCGTGTCTACTTTTGTGCTTGTGTACTTATGTGTGTGTGTGTGTGCACTTTTGTGTGCGCGTGTGTCCTTATGTGCATGTGTGTGTGTGTTATTTTATTTGCACGTGTGTCCTTATGTGCGTGTGTGTGTGTGGGTGTGCATGCATATGTGAGTGTGCGTGTGCGTGTGTGTTTTTGTGTGTGTGTGTCCTTATGTGCATGTGTGTGTGTGTGTGCTTTTGTTTGCACGTGTGTACTTATGTGTGTGTGTGTGTGGACTCGTGTGTGTGTGTGTGGGTGTGTGTGTGCGTGCATATGTGCGTGTACATGTGCGTGTGTGTGTGTGGGCATCGGCGTGGGTGTGCTCGTGTACGCGCGCGCGCGCGTGTGTGTGTGTGCATGCCTATGTGCGCATACATGTGCGTGTGTGTTTGTGGGTGCATGTGTGTATGGGTGTGCATGCATATGTGCGTGTGTGTGTGCATGTGTGTATGCATGTTTGTGTGCGTGTGCGTGTGCACATGAGCGTGCGTGTGCGTTTTCATGTGCGTGTGTGTCCGCTTATGCATGTGCATGTGCTTTTTCGTGTGCGTGTGCTTGCACGTGTGCATGTGCGTGTGTGCTTTTGCGTGCGTGTGTGCTTTTGCATGCGTGTGTATCCTTACATGTGTGTTTGTGTGTTTGTGTGGGTGTGTGTGTGTGTGCGTGTGGGTGCGTGTGTGTGTGGGTGGGCGTGAATGTGTCCATGTCCGTGTGCTTGTTCGTGTGTGTGTGTGCACGTGTGCATGTGTGTGTGTGTGCGCGTGTTCAGGTGCGTGTGCATGTTCGTGTGCGTGTGGGTGTGCATGTGCGTAATTGTGTGCGTAGGTGTGCATATGTGGCTGTGTGCTTTTGTGTGCACCTGCTTCCTTATGTGTGTGTTTGTGTGCATGTGTGAATATGTGTGTGCGTTGGCGTGTGCCTATGCGTGTGGGTGTGTGTGCCTGTGTGTGTGTGTTTATATGTGTGCGTGTGCAGGTAGGTGTGTGTGCGTGTGCGTGTACGTGTGCATGTGCGTGTGTGCTTTTTTTGGCGCATGTGTGCTTATGTATGTGTGTGTGTGTGTATGTGCGCACGCGTGCGTGTGCATGGCTTCATGTTTGTGCATGTTTGTGTGTTCATGTGTGTGCTCATGTGTGTGTGTGGGTGCATGTGTATGTGGGTGTGCATGAATATGTGCATGTGCTTGTGCGTGTGTGTTTGTGGGTGCATGTGTGTGTGGGTGTGCATGCATATGTGCATGTCCCTGTGCATGTGCATGTTCATGTGTGTGTGCGTATACTGTGTAAGCATGTGTGCTTGTCCGTGTGAGTGTGCATGTGTGCTTTTGTGTGTGGTGTGTCCTTATGTGTATTGGGTTGTGTTTGTGTGGGTGCATGTTTGTGTATGTTTGTGTGTTCGTGTGTGTGTGTGGGTGCATGTATGTGTGGTTGTGCATGCATATGTGTGTGTGCGTGTGCGTGTGTGTTTGTGGGTGCATGTGTGTGTGGGTGTGCATGTATATGTGCATGTGCATGTGCGTGTGTGTGTGCATGTGCGTGTGTGTGTGAGTGTACGTGTGTGTGTATGATTGTGTGCGTGTGTGTGTGCACATGAGCATGCGTGTGTGTTTCCGTGTGCGTTTGTTTGTGTGTTTCCGTGGGTTCCTGTGTGTGCGTGTCAGTGGGCGTGCATGTGTCCATGTCCATTTACATGTTCGTGTGTGTGTGCGTGCGTGTGCGTGTGCATGTGTGTGTGCGTGTGCGTGTGTGTGTGCATGTGCGTGTGCATGTGCATGTGCGTGTCCATGTGCGTGTGCGTGTGTGTGGGTGTGCAGATGTGGGTATTTGCTTTTGTGGGTGCTTGTTTCCTTATGTGTTTGTTTGTGTGTGTACGTGGGTTCGTGTATGTATGTGTGTGTGCGTGGGCACGCGCGCGCTCGTGTGTGTGTGTGCACGTGTGAATGTGTGTGTTCATTGGCGTGTGCCTGTGTGTGTCCGTCCATGTTGTCTGTGTCTGTGTGTGTGGGTGTGCATGTGTGGGTGTGCAAGTGGTTGTGTGTGTGTGTGTGTGCATGTGCCTGTACATGTGTGTGTCTGTGCGTGTGTATGTGCGTGTGCATGTGCATGTGCATATGCGTGTGTGCTTTTATTTGTGCGTGTGTCCTTATGTGTGTGTTTGTGTGGGTGTGGGTGTGGGTGTGGGTGTGTGTGTGTGTGTGTGTGTGTGTGTGTGTGTGTGTGTGTGTGTGTGTGTGTGTGTGTGTTTGAGTGTGTGTGGGTGTTAATGCATATGTGCATGTGCGTGTGCGTGTTCTTGTGTGTGCGCGGGTCCGTGTTCGTGTGCGTGTGCATGTGCTTGTGTATGTGTGTGGGCATGGGCATGGGCGCGTGTGTGAATGTGTGCTTTTGTGTGTGCGTGCTTCCTTATGTGTGTGTTTATGTGTGTGCGAGTGTGTGCGCATGTGCGTGTGCATTTCTGTATACATGTGCGTGTGCGTGTGTGTGTGCGTGTGAATGTGTGTGAGCATGTGCGTTTGCATGTGTGCTTTTGTGTGCACATGTGTCCTTACGTGTGTATTTGTATGTGTGTGTGGGTGCATGTGTGTGCGTGTGGGTGCACGTGTGTGTGTGTGGGCCTACATGTGTCAGTGTCCGTGTGTGTGTTCATGTGTGTGTGTGTGCGTACGTGTGATTCGGCGCTTGTGTGTGCGTCTGCATGTGAGTGTATGTGGGTGTGTGCGTGTGCGTGTGAGTGCACGTGTGCATGTGCATGTGTGTGTTCGTGCGCGTATGCATGTGCGTGTGCACTTTTCTGTGTGTGTGTGCATATGCGTATGCATGTGGGTGTGCATGCATATGTGTGTACATGTGCGTGTGCATTTGCATGTGCCTGTGCCTATGCTTGTGCATGTGCGTGTGCGTGTGCGTGTGCATGTGGGTGTGCATGCATATGTGCGTGGGTGTGCATGCATATGTGCGTGCGTGTGCGTGTGCATTTGCATATGTGTATGCTTGTGCCTTTTCCTGTGCCTGTGCTTGTGCGTGTGCTTGTGATTGTGCGTGTGTGTTTCATTTTGTGTGCGTGTGCATGTGCGTGAGCGTGTGAGTTTGCGTGTGTGCTTTTGTGTGTTTTTGTATCCTTACATGTGTATTTGTATGTTTGTGTGGGTGCATGTGTGTGCATGTGGGTGGGTGGGAATGCATGTGTCTATGTACGTGTGCGTGTTCATGTGTGTGCACGTGTTTATGTACGTTTTTGTTTATGTGCACACATGTGTGTGTGTGCGTGCATGTGTGCGTGTGTGCGTGCGT